>CM059189.1:19156429-19476060 GCA_030323885.1 Branchipolynoe longqiensis | reverse complement strand
CATCAGATTTTTAGTTTCTGTGTATTTCATTAAAGGGGCAGTAACATGACCAACACAAAGTCACTCATTGAAGATTATTAGGATCGAATATGATGAGCATGGTTTGTATATCTTGAAATTGTGAGTTATTCAGGGCTTGAAATGATGTATTATTATTAATCATAAGACCCAACCAGTCTGAGGGTCTCTGTGGGCAAGCTGTGGCTGTTAGTGCCATTCGGCCCTAATGGCTCTCCTCAGTGGTGTAAGTTAGGGCATATTGCAAACTGAAAATGCTGTGCAAACCCTACTAGGTCTTACAATAAACTTGAAGGTTTTTGAATATGCCTAAAGCTAAGATTCCTTATACGCGGTATGCGGCATGTGGTATGCAAATGTTGTATATGTGGCATAGATATATGCCAACCCCCAACACTTGTTGGGGTTTTTCCTCCAAATTTGTGAAGCTGTGTATTGGTTTCTATGGCAAACGCAGCAGCATTCGCATGCCGCACCAATCGGTCCATGGGTCGATCCATTTGCCGCATTCGCATTCGCACATTCGCACCACTATTCGTTTACATGCTTTTCGATTTTTATTCGCATTCGCATTCACATGTAAGGAATCTTAGCTTTATGGCCTATGTAGGACCACCCTTGCATTCCCTGAATGACGTCACAGAACTACTAATAAGAATCATGGGGTACATAGAATAGTATGATGCTATGCAAACCAATATCAACCCGCTGGGTTCCAGCTCAACTATCCCATTCTAAGTGTGATCTTTCATTCAAATACATTGACTTTTCATGTAAGGAATACATGGTAAAATCACGTGACCAGATCGTTAAAGGTAATGTTTCACGTATCTGAGTGGTTGGTGGAGAGCTAGATTTGAAGACAACTTTTGTGGTATCATATTATAGTTTTAATAAAAACAAATGTGAATATTAAACACTGTATGGATAGAAAATGTGCAACCAAATGTATCATTTACCCCCAATTTAGTAACAAAATAAAATGTGAAAATAAAGCTATAAGTCCAGTGGTATTCAGTATTAATAACTGCAACGCTATATGATTTGTAGCTCATGCATGTGGGCTGTATCTGTCAGAGGCGATGCAAATATTACCCACATACAATCAGCCAATTAGTTATCAGAAATCTGGTAATGTTGTTGGCCTTGGAGTATAGGGATTCGGTTTGTCAAACAAAGTCTAGGGCTTCACTTAGATCATGAAAAGAAAAAGAAAGTTTGTTTTATTTAACGATGCCTCTAGAGCGCATAGATTTTTATTATCGGCTATTGGACGTCAAACATTGAGTCATTTTGACACATTTCTTTAGAGGAAACCTGCTGCCGCCACATAGGCTACTCTTTCTGATAAGCAGCAAGGGGTCTTTTATATGCAATTTACCACAGACAGGACAGCACATACCACAGCCTTTGATGAACCAGTTGTGAACCACTGGTTGGAACGGAAAATAGCCCTAACTGCAAATGTGTCCACTGAAGCAGGATTGATCAGAAGACCCACACCTACAAAGCTGGACACGCTACCATCTGAGCTATGTCCCGCACCCCTTAGATCATGAAGTGCATGGCACCGAAAAAGAGGTAGGGGCCTACCCATGCAATACTTTGAACTTAGAGTTCGATGAGAGCTGTTGGGTGTTAAAGGAACAACCCACTGTGCTTAATTAAATCCATAGAAGTCATCATCATCATCATGCTGTCGGTCACGATGCGACAAAGACTGCTTTCATTACTTGACTGCCGCTCTCCATTTAGCTCTCTGCTGTGAGAGTGATGTCCATGAGTCGGTCTTAATGTCTCTCAGCTTCAGGTTTACATTTCATGAAAGCTGCCTACAAAAGTGTTGAAGTGCTGCTGGCTTTTGCAAGTTACCAGCGGCACTCTCTCGGGGAGCAAATAGAGGTCTCACACCGGCAAGAACATATCCAGACAGGCGCAAAACTATTTGTCCCTGCAGTGGCTGGTCGGGAGACGTTGGGAGTTACATACATCAACCGCCCTTGATGCTGCCACAGTGGCATGGTTTTCTGTTCAGGGTTTGCTCCCTTAGCCTTCGGTTCTGTCAAGAACCTGTACCACAAGGCAGTGGTTTACAACTCTGCGGGGAAGGGGCTTCAAACTCCCTGAGGTATTTCAATACCTGCATACCCATCCCCTTGGATGGGTATGCAGGTATAGAAGTAAACACATATATTTGAAGAACAAGCTATATTCTTCTTTGTAAAGAATGACTTTAAATGTGTACAGCGATCGGAATGGCCGAGTGGGGAAGTTTTGGGATCAATCATCGCTGGCCGAGTCAAGCAAAACACATCCAAAATTTATATCTGTCACTACCTTGGCTTGTACTGGGCAATAGGTTGGATTGGCCGTTTGGGGAAAATGTGACTGGCTGAGATATCAGGTGATGCTGTTTGTGACATGGTATCCCACTGAGGCAGCACTATGAAGTCGCCATGAGTGCGCGCTGTCAGAAATCGGCAGAAAGTCCTGATGTGACTGTATATGTTGACAACATCTGTAGATGTTGACTATAGATGATAACAGAAGACAAGCCTATACCCTCACAATTGCCTAGTCCATACTCATTTAACCATTAACCTACAATCAACACACCACCTATAACTTGACACACGGTGTAGGTCCGCCATTCTGGGCGGCAACGTAACTACATAATTGCTGCAGGGTGTGTACAGGTGGTGTCTGTCATTTCTCATATTGAAGATGAGCCAAGGCGCCCCAAACTCCCACCTCTAGACCTATATATTCAGAAACATCGTAATTTAATTTGTCGAGATGTCATGTTTATAGGCCTATTTTGATGTGAAGTATAAGAACGGGCACCGACTTGTGATAGCAGACAGCTATGACGACTTTATAATGTTTCCCCAATGGGGGATACCACGCCACCAGCATAATGAGCTGATATCCTACTCAGTCACAGTATCCTAATGTTGAGTCAACCCATCTCCGCTCCTAATCAAGTAACGCCGAGCACCAGCCAAGTATAAATTTTATAAGTTTTCCGTTTTATTCAGTCTGACAATTGATCCCGCGACCTTCCGCATGGGGAAGTGGGTGCCCTTCCCACTCAACCATCCCGTCTGTTTGTTTGTTGGGGTTTCATGTCCTAACAACATATATGGTCATATCAGCACGAGCCGTCTGCTTGCAGAGCAGGTACTTCATGAGCACCCATAGGGTGTTTGTTTGTATGTTGGGGTTTTAGGTCCTAGTAAAATATATGGTCATATCAGGACGGGTATGTATAGCAGTTCATAGGGTACTACATGTTGATATTTCCAGGGGTCTGAAAATGTCATTAGATCATAGCGAATACCGGTGTTTGGACGAGATGTTAATAATTACTTAATGGCTATTTATGTGTACCATAGGTACATAGATGAGGTTCTTGTTTTCCGAGGAGTGTGGAGGTAAATTATATTTCTTCTGAAAGGCTGCCTATGCTCTAATAATTTCCCTAATAGTCAGGTATCAGCCTCATGCCAGTAAGAACTTTTGTTTTTGTTTTTGGTCCATTAGTTGTTTAAGCAGGGGAAATTTCAGTCATAGACGACTGGTCTTCCTCATTCCACTGCTGGTTGATAGAAAGCCCGAGCCTACACTTTTACCGACCCAAGGGATTTTTAACCTCCCACACCACATAGACATGGTATGAGAGCAACCGGCCTTTGATGTCGCTGTAAGTTATACACAGCGGTGGAAATCCAAATTGGCAGAGCTGGGGGCACGGGGAATCGAACCGCCGACCCTTAGATTAGGAGTCTGACCTAGAAAAAAGTCAGACACTCTAACCACTCCGCCACAGAGAACACCACAACTTACTCCTTCCATTGCGAAATTAAGAAGTGACAGGTCCAGGAATGTCAGGAGGAATCGGGGACAGTGCATTATGCACGATTACTAGCAGATTATGTGCATTAATTATTAATTATTTAATTAGAAAAAGTGACTGCCCTGAGGTATTCCACTTTTCACCGAGCACCATCCTGATGGTTTGCCATTTACAATGACTCGCTATCTTGCTGTTTGTATAGTTGCATACTGCTGTTTGTATAGTTGCATACTGCTATTACTAGAGTCTTATGGGGCTGTCACACTACGACGCTTCTCGCCGGCGACCGGTGAACGTGTGTTGATTTTGGGCGATAAAAAGTGAAACATCGGGATGCGCTGATGGCGCGTTATGCGCGCGTCGGTACATGTCGTTATACCCCTGTCACACTACGACGTAACGAGCCAACGTGAGCCTAACGTGATGATTTTTCGTCATTACGTTGCCGTACGTTGGGTTACGTTATGATGACGTCATAATGACGTTAGAGTGACGTCGAGCTACGTCATGTTACGTTGTGTTACGTCGGCGCGCGTCAAGGTTTTGAACCTGTTCAAAACTTTCGACGTATCTCGACGTGAAGCCGTTACGTCGGGATGACGTCACAATGACGTTAGGTTGACGTTCCGCGATCGTTATAGCAGCGTAAATGACGTTAGAGTCACGTTATGTCACATCAGACCGACGGCCCGGGTGGGAGCAACGTGTGGGCAGCGTTTTGCACGTTACGGTCACGTTACGGTCACGTTATGGTCACGTTACGGTCACGTTACGGTCACGTTACGGTCACGGTTACGGTAACGTTACGGTCACGTTACGGTCACGTTACGGTCACGTTACGGTCACGTTATGGTCACGTTACGGTGGCGTTACGGTCACGTTACGTCCACGTCGCACCCGTTACGGCGACGTTACGCTCACGTTACACTAACGCCCGGTCACGTCGCCAATTACCCCTCCCCCCTAACGTTGTCACGTTACAGCTAAGGACACGACCTACACCGACGTTACTTTCACGTTACGCTCACGTCCACAATTTGCATATTACGCCCATAACGTCAACGTAATATCATTATTTTCACGTTGTGCCTACGCTGACGTAGTCACGTCGTAGTGTGACAGGGCCATTACACTATCTTTGACGTTGACGGTCGGCGGAGAAAGTCGGCGCGCGTTATTGGTCGCTGAGTGTTTTCAACATGTCAAAAACAACCCAACGACCGCCAGCGCGCGCAAATATATGGGTAAGGACGTTAGGCGCGCGTCGCGCTGCGTTGGACGCGCCGGAATAACGTTATGGGAACGCTAGGAAGACGGCGCGCGCGCGGGAGGGTCGTTGCTCACACGTTGCTGTGTGTGTGTCTCTGTGTGTGTCTCTGGGTGTGTCTGTGTGTGTCTCTGTGTGTGTCTCTGTCTGTGTCTCTGTCTGTGTCTCTGTGTCTGTCTCTGTATGTGTCTCTGTGTCTCTGTGTATGTCTCTGTATGTGTCTCTGTGTGTGTCTCTGTGTGTGTCTCTGTGTGTGTCTCTGTGTGTGTCTCTGTATGTGTCTCTGTGTATGTCTCTGTATGTGTCTCTGTCTGTGTCTCTGTGTGTGTCTCTGTCTGTGTCTCTGTGTCTGTCTCTGTATGTGTCTCTGTGTATGTATCTGTATGTGTATATGTCTGTGTCTCTGTGTGTGTCTATGTATGTGTCTCTGTGCATGTCTATGTATGTGTCTGTTCTCTTGTATGTGTCTCTGTCTGTGTCTCTGTGTCTATGTATGTGTCTCTGTCTGTGTCTCTGTGTATGTCTCTGTATGTGTATCTGTCTGTATCTCTGTGTCTGTCTCTGTATGTGTCTCTGTGTATGTCTCTGTTTGTGTCTCTGTCTGTGTCTCTGTGTCTGTCTCTGTATGTGTCTCTGTGTCTCTGTGTCTGTCTCTGTATGTGTCTCTGTGTCTCTGTGTATGTCTCTGTATGTGTCTCTGTCTGTGTCTCTGTGTGTGTCTCTGTCTGTGTCTCTGTGTCTCTGTGTATGTCTCTGTATGTGTCTCTGTTTGTGTCTCTGTATGTGTCTCTGTCTGTGTCTCTGTCTGTGTCTCTGTCTGTGTATCTGTTTGTGTCTCTGTCTGTGTCTCTGTATGTGTATTTGTATTTGTCTCTGTATGTGTCTCTGTCTGTGTCTATGTTTGTGTATGTGTCTCTGTATGTGTATATGTATGTGTCTCTGTCTGTGTCTCTGTCTGTGTCTCTGTATGTGTCTCTGTCTGTGTCTATGTATGTGTCTCTGTGTGTCTTGGTTCTGTGTGTGTCTCTGGGTCTGTGTGTGTGTCTCTGTGTGTATGAGTCTGTGTGTGGCTCTGTGTCTGTGTGTGTGTCTCTGTGTGTCTGAGTCTCTGTGTGTGTCTCTGTGTCTCTGTGTGTGTCTCTGTGTCTGTGTGTGTCTGAGTCTCTGTGTGTGTCTCTGTGTCTCTGTGTGTGTCTCTGTGTCTCTGTGTGTCTGAGTCTCTGTGTGTGTCTCTGTGTCTCGGTGTGTGTCTCTGTGTGTCTGAGTCTCTGTGTGTGTCTCTGTGTCTCGGTGTGTGTCTCTGTGTATCTGTGTGTGTGTCTATGTGTGTCTATGTCTCTGTGTCTCAGAGAGAGAGAAACAGAGACAGAGACACAGACACAGACACATACAGAGACACATACAGAGACACACACAGAGACACACACAGAGACACAGACAGAGACCCAGACAGAGAGACATACAGAGACCCAGACAGAGACACAGACACGGAGACACAGACAGAGACACATACACAGAGACACAAACAGAGACAGACACAGAGACACACACAGAGACACAGACAGAGACACCGACAGAAACACAGACAGAGACACAGACAGAGACACAGACACAGCACGCCGATATACGTTACCACAACGTTGGTCGCGCGCAACCAACACGCTGTGGGAACGTCCAATTTCCCCATATTTCCCCTAAATCTTTAATGTTTCTCGACGCGCAAGATAGTACTTTCAATGCTGACGGGTCGCCGGGAGAAACGTCATAGTGTGACAGCCCCATAAGATCGCCACGCCCATAGCCGTATTAGTCACATGTGAGAAGGTAAGCCCTATTATTACTATATTAGTGAGATGATAAATGTCATGAAATGAGTGGGCGAGTGTTCCTTACTTTATTTTTATATCTAGGCGATAATTGGGTGGAAATGACAAGAATTGAGATTGCATATTTAATTCTTTGAGACATGGCTTGTTTGTTGTTGTTTTACGTCCAAGCAATTGAAATATGGAATGGAGATATATGCTGTATAAGAATTATACAAGTATAATGACCCAGAATTATATACTAGGCCTTAACACCCACCCACCAGTAATCGGGTAGTTGAGCCTCGGACTACTCATCCACTGCTCAGGCTTCAGGTCCGACTGTGGCGTCACCGCTCGCCTGCTCACTATCCTACTCGACCAGACGGGATGGCCGAATGAGTTAGAGCGTCCGTCTCCCGTGTTGGTAGATCGTGGGTTTGAACCCTGGTCGAGTCAAACCGTTGACTTATAAATTGATACTTGTCGCTTCCTAGCCTGGCGCTCGGCATTATTAGGATAGGACAAGGACTGGTTGGCTCAGTATCAGGATAATGTGACTGAGTGGGATATCAGGTCATGGTGCTTGTGGCCTGGTCTCCCAGTTCAGCAGCACTATAAAGTTGCCATGAGTGCGCACTGTCACAAGTCGGTACCCATCCTGATATGACCATAGATGTTGCTAGGATGTAAAGCAACAACAACTAACAAACACTATCCTTCTCACTTATATATATATATTTAACCGTCGGGCTATTCCACCCCCGCTTAAGGCGACCCTACGTGTTAATATAAATAATTGTTTCCATGTGAATGTCTTGTGCCTCCTGCCACCGGTTGTCTGTCATCCTGCCAGCCTGACCCTTGACTAGCAATGTCTGAGGTGGAGAGTTCGACTCCTGACAGACCATGGGCAGAAGGCCCTTAATTAAATAAGATTATAGAGCAATCCAAATAGCAATCTGAAGTTGACCATAGCGGTTAATAATATAAGTCTGGAGGACAGTAAAGAATGCAAGGAACGTTCATGTCACTTCTTAGGAGCTCACCATTTTATTCTTACCTCTTACTAACAGAATGAATTTAGCAATATAACTTATGTTATGATTTAAATATAGTTCAACAGTGGAATGTATGTTATAAGTCAAATCCCCTCCCATATAATTAAGTTAAATAAGTTTGGAATTTCCATAATAAAGGCCTAAATCTCGGCTAAAACATCGGAGCATGCAAAAACACGTCCGATGGGTCTGGCTCCGAAGGCCCGACCTTCTATCGTTGCTAGGATAGTCACAATTGACGTATCCAAGCAACGCTTTACAGCAGGGAACCCTCCCTCGCAAAATGCGCGCCCGCGCAAAATGCGCACCTGTGCAAAATGCGCGCCCGCGCAAAATGCAGTCGAGTAGTCCCGCCCACTTCACATATATATATATATATATATATACATATATATATACATATATGCACATCTTTCAGAGATATAGCGAAGTCTATACATGTATAGATATATACATGTCTCTATCTGTGTATGTATGCACATACATACATATGTATGGATATAAATATATATATATAACTACATATGTATATATAGAAAGTGATATATGTGCTCTATAATCTATTATGGGAATATAAACAAGGACACTACCACCGAGCAGTTCTTCCCCTCTATTTACTCTACACCTGAATGTCATGTGACTTAGCTAGTACCCACTCCTATTCATTGAGTTACTACTACCCAACCTCTATGCCTAGCTTAGTTCCTGCATCCACCACTGCACTGCCACCTGTGAGTGGCTCATAACTGCATGATACCAGCTGCGCCTGGTCACTACCACTGCCGCTCCCTCTCTCTCTCTCTCTCTCTCTCTCTCTATATATATATATATATATATTACGAACAAATAACACTTCATTTTTAATTAAGAAGAATTGTAACCTATGTTGCATTGGCATAATACGACTAATTTGAGTTCGGCTGGTCCTGCAGGAAATACTGAAGCTGCGACCCAACACGCCCAGGTCGCAGCTTCAGATTACAGGCGGATGTTTCCCACACCTATATATCACAATACACCCTATAGGACTACTAATGTGTCACTTTGCACTTTGCACCTATGCGCATATGCGTCCTGATGACCAGACTTGGTATGATTCTTGCTATATATATATTTTTTGTATTACTTTCGTTGATAAAGTAGAAATTTCAATCGCGGACAATTGGGCTTGTTCATTCCACTGCTCCTTGGCCTCTCCTGGTAATGCCAAGTGTTAGGGTAGATAGCGATAAACATAAATGTGTAATTCATTGATTTGATTCAACCATAGTTTGAACATCATGGCTTCGAATTATATGCCCTGTCATATGGAAAGCGGTCGCTCAACTCAATCGGCCATCCCGTCTGGACGTAAAGGGGCTGTCACACTACGACGTATGGCCTTAGCATATGCCGACGTATGCGATTTTCGACCAACACATCTGCATACGGTGTCATATGTTATGTATATGTTGGGCATACATCGAGTACGCTTGGGATATGGCGTCATAGGTCATCAAAGGTCGGCGTAGGTCGAGCAACTAAAAGATGTTGTGCGTGTTCAAAATTGTCAACATATGTCGCTGTATGGCTCATATGTTTCTCATACGATTGGTGTACGCTCGGCGTATGTTGGCGTATGTTATGCACACGTTAGGGGTAGGTCGGGATAGGTTGGAACACATTAGCCATACATTCAGCATGTTGGGAACGTGCAGTCCGTGTACAGCCAACGGATGCATAACGTACTCCAAAAGTACTTCGAATGAATGCCTGCCGTATCTCCAGCGTACTTAACATATGCACCGTACTTCTAGCGATGGAGTAACTTACGTAACGTTGGTCAGCATACCGTCAGCGTATGCGAATGTTTTTCAAATGTTTTGTGAGGCACCTAAACGCTCTTAATAGGTGAGAGATACGTTCTGCATACATTACGTATATTGTGTGTATGTTGTGTGTACGGCCATTTTTATCACTCGCAGTGTGAAAAGCTTGGCGTATGCCGACCTATTTTGATTTTAAATTTATTTCAACACGTTACGCACACGCCGGCGCCATATGTCGTAGTGTGACAGGGCCTTAATGTAAATTAAAATGAAAATATTTATTGGGGCTTTTCGTTCTACCAACATCTAAGGGCATATCAGGACGGGTACCGACTTGTGACAGTGCGCACTCATTGTGACTTTATAGAGTTGCCTCACTGGTAGACCAGGTTTCCGGAACCATGACCTGATATTCCACTCTGTCATATTATCCTGATACTGAGCTATTATATAAATTGGATAAAATACCACTTCATATAATGTATTCACTGCCTCCCTCACCATGTCAGCTGAAGCTGCGACTCGGCGTGCTGGGTCACAGCTCCAGTCCCTCAGCAGTGGAGTTCGGAATATCCATTTAATGGGGCTGTCACATTATGACGCATCGCGCAAACGTACGGCGACGTATGTGATTTTTTGCCGCTATGTCGGGATATGTCGTTATGCATTTTGCATGCGTTAGGTGCGCATTGGTAAAAGTCAACATACGGCGGTGCGCGTCAGGCAGTCGCCAAAGTTTTGTGCATGTGCAAAACTTTTGACGTACGACAACGCATGGGTGCTTACGTCCTACGTTAGGCATATGTCAAGATACGGTAGACGCGCATTGGAGGAACGTTGTTCTTAGGTTGTCCTATGTTGACTTTTGTTCCTCTGATGGGCTGTTCAGTCCATGCGATGGCAATGTAACGCCAACATACGATGATGTTGTTCTAACGTATGCATAACATATGGTCGACACAAGGTTGGCGTTTCTCCACTGTGTCTCGACATATTTGACATATAGGGCGTGTGTCTGGCGCCCACGTAACCTATATAACATTCACCGGCATTTTGCGAATGTGCCGTGAGTGTTTTGCGGGTGGGTCGGGTGCCCCCCGCACATTGGCATGCGTTACTCACGCATTACTCACGCGTTATGCCAACGTCGCGTTCGCTGGGTGCATGCTGACACAACGCCGAAATGCGCTGGACTGTTGTTGGAAATGCGTTGCTCATGCACTGGCACTATGCTCTCATACATTGTGCAACACATTTAACAGTCGCTAGCGGAACATCGGGAGAGTGTTATGTCAATGATAGGTAAACGCTGCATGCGCGAGAGGCACGTTAGCCATACGCTGTGCAAACTTTTTTAGTTTTTTTTTCCTCATGCGTCCACATACGTTCCCACTACGCTTACGCCCACTACGTTGCGCTGACATCCAACTTTTCCCCCCGTGCCGAAGAGTTTGACGTAAAAAAGTGATTTTAAGCGATTGGTGGCACGCTTGCGAGATGCGTCGTAATGTGACAGGACCTTAAGATGAAAACTATATTGACTCAAATAAGTTTGAATTCTGTGACGTCAGACCTCCACTTTTTAGTAGTGTGATTTCTGGAAATGATTATCCGAGCAATAACTGTATACACATGTACCGGTACAAGGTAACCTAAAAGAGTAGGAAAGTTAAAATCAGTCCGGTATGTACTAACAACTGCGTCATGCCGGTAACCAGTCTTTGTGGCCGTATTCGATTATGACGCTCCGGACAACTCGGGTCACCCGAGTTGTCAGGATTTCAAACAGAACACCGCGATTGAAGTTTTAAAATACACAGGACCGTGTGCAAAACGACCCGACCCCAGAACCCCACGTCATGGCTTGGGGTGCTAGAAGCGATGATATCACAAGTCCTACGTGTTTTTTTTAATGTTTTTGTTTGTTTGTAATAACCCAGATTATTGAAAAACATATATCTAAATTGTGCAATCATAAAATACTTTAATTACTATTTTGCTGTAGTTATATTGGTTATTAAAAACAAACAAAACGTTTTGGATTAAGCCACCATTTTTTAGACCCTGAGCCAAAGACCCTATAATACTAAGACGCTCACTCCCTATCTCTCCCATGGTAATGTAAATTTTGCAGTGCCACCTTGTGGTGGGTTTGATCAGCCCGGCTGCTGATTGGTGTTTCACATGTAAAAACATACAATTATATTATACATGAGATAGGTAAGTATGGATACACATCAATAGGAAATTACTATGAACAAATATGCATTATCATCAGCATCATCATCATCATCATCGCCATCATCACACATCTTTCACATTCATATGTACATTTATACATATAATATAGCACCTGTTTAACCAAGAGAATGGCCAGCGCACCAAGTGGTGGGTTTGATCATTTTGATTACACAGTACAGGCTGAGTGAGCCGTCTTAGTATTATAGGGTAATTGCCTGAGCGTATTCGCGCATGCGCCAAAAAGTAGTTTGGATGACCCGAGTTGTTTAATCGAATACGCCCTGTGTGTGGTTGTTTTGGGGTATTTTTATAACTAAATTTGCCACTTGCTCAAAATGAGGGGGGAAAAGTAAAAACAGAGTAATCGATGCATGGACTGCATGCAACTTGACATAATGAATATATTTATCGTATGTTTTTGAGGTGGGTTTTTTCAAAGAGGCCATTTAAGCATTTTAGAAACTCAAATTAGCTGAATGACACGAGGCGGATATCCCCATGCGTCTTCGGTAAACTGTAAATACACCAGCTCGCTTGGTGGCTGGTATCACTCACTACCTCCACCCCCACCACCCCTCATCACCTCATTACAGTGTCGTCCACATCATTGCTTAATGGCTAACGATTCCCACCCACCCACCCCCAGAAGAAGTGTATTCTAAAGGTAAGATTCGCTACACGCGGTATGCGGTATACGGTATGCGGCATACGGCATGCGGTATGCGAACGGGTTGGGTCCTTTCCCCCACATCCACACACATCGTGTCAGGTTTCTCTAACACTGTTGTCTATGGGCATTCGCATTCGCATGCCGCACCGATCGCTACAGGGACCGATTCAGTATTTGCATGCCGCATGCCGCATACCACGTGTAAGGAATCAGCCCCATTGACTTAGATGCTTTTCGATTTTTTGCCGCATTCGCATTCGCATTCGCATACCGCATACCGCGTGTAAGGAATCTTAGCTTTAGTTAGTGCACGATGGATGTTCTCTATGGATGTGTAACAAACAGCTCCATGCATGGCAGGTTCTTAGTTTAGGATTTGCAGGTGGTATGCAGATGAAAAATTTGATCTCTTCAGAAATAACATTACAAATTTCCGTCACACATGTAACCAGTGGTGTCTGGATGCCACACAAATATTGTACACTAATTATTCAGTGAATAAAGCATGGCAGAGAATTACTTTTTTTTTTTTTTATCAATATAAAAGCACTACATATTTCTGTATATTATGCCGTGATTAATATGCTTCTAAGTATGAAATTATTTAATTCTGCTTAGATTTTTATTAAGCAGACTGTGTGGTGTCCTAAATATGTGTTACACATGAGCAACACATGTTATACTTCCCTAAGACATAGCTTAATCATGGACATATTTTTTATCTCATCAATTAATATTTTACATAGATGTAAAGGGGAGATTTCGAGCTTTCATTTGCAACCAAAAAATGTAAAAAATTCAAATATTAGATTTTAACTCTCCATGTGACACTTCTGGCCAGTTTTCAGGAGAGTGACCCATATATATGTATATATAAACAGAATATGTGTGTATATATAAACAAAATATATATGCACTTGTGTAGTGCTGTGGTAACACGTGGGCGTTCCCTCAGTATTTCAAATAATCCAAACCTGCATTCCCTCAATGTTATTTTTAGCACTACACGGCTATGTGTGGGTTAAAGCTGACACCCCTCTTTGGCAATACATGTACTTTGTAAACGCCGATCCCTTAACATGTGTCAGTATGCGCGCCCCCCCCCCCCCCCCACACTTCAGTGATTTTCCCATTTAAACGCCTAGGGTGTTATTGTTAACCCACGAGAATATATGTATATATATATATATATAAATATATATATAATTAAAAGCATATGTAGGCAGTTAGTTTATATGAAATCATCTCGGTGGGGTAATGGCATAGGCAGTCGGGGCGGATTAAGGAATAAATGCAGTGAAATAGGTGGTAGGGGTACACATGTAGGTGAGGAATAATATTATAATAAAATAGGAGTACCGTTATTATTTATATAAATTTACATAATAAATTACATTGGCCAGATATATATATATATATGTATATGTATTGTTTTATGTATATATGCATACATATACAAATATATATGCATATATATATACCTATATATATATATACATATCTACCTATATATATATATATACCTATATATATATATATACATATATATATATAGTTGATATGAACGCATCCAGGTGGCGGTAGTGATATAGGCAGTCAGGACGGAACAAGTGCTGTGAAATAGACGGTAGGGGCACAAGAGTATTGAGGAATAATTATATTAGGAATAAATATATAATAAATATATATATTATATATAATATTACAATATATCATATATATATACATATATATATATATATATATTAATATATATGCACACCCACACACCCACATGAGTGTGTGACTCGGTTAGCTGCACAACAAAGTATTATTTACTGTAATGTTTGTCGGTATAGGGGTTTCCTGGGTAGACAGGTCGGTATATATCGAGCCTGCACAGTGGTCCCACAACCACTTCCAACCAACTCCTCCAGTCCCCTTCCCACCGCCCCACCCCTCTTCACCACAAATCCCCTGCGCCCCCCCCCCCCACCCACCCACCCACCCACACGGTTCAGTGACCACCCCAACACTTACCGCTCTCGTCGTCACTCATCCTGAATTGTCTTCTGTGCGATCTCCCTGATTTAAAAGTCCACCTTCTGCCTCTTGAGGCACCAGTGATCGGCTGGTACAGGGACCCTGCGCGTCTGTGGAGGCGCGTGTATGTGCGTATGTGTGTGGGCTAGGAGTATGTGTGTGTGCGTGTGTGCGTGATTGGGCGAGGCCACCTTAAGTCCATAAGAAAATCGTGATCGTGGCAGCTAGTTCTGGTGCACCTGCTTCCTCCGTGAAGAAAAGTAGCCCCCGTCCCGCCGACCCAGCGCAGCGTCACACGGGGACCAGTGTAGCTGCTGTTGCTTGAGGGTTGGAGAACCTGTTGCTGCTGAATATAACTAACTACACTGGTCCCACCCGGATCACTCGCTGTCCCGCTTGAAGGAGGTGTGTTACATATTTGAATTAGCGGCGTAGTGGTTGGAGCCCCTGACCTACGTTGCGCATCGGACCGTGACTCCGTAGGCCCTACACATAGGATTAGGAACGCACAGGCGGGCGGCAAGTACAAGCGGACGGCATGCGGTTCTCACGCGGAATTAGCGAAGACACTGGATGCGTCTCGCGCGCGGCAAAAACTCTATATATTTATTACCCGACTTGACTTTACCCCACCTCACTTTATCAGACCGCGCTTTACCCGACCTTTGTAACGTATTTATGTTGTAGCCGCCCAGGTCGGATCAGTATGACTGGTCATGTGACCAACCTGGAAATGTGACATGTATCGAATAAAGGAATCACTTGTGTTACATACTTCGCTGAGTTAACATCTTGCATACTTTTACATGGTGTCAAATATATAGAACCAGAACCATGGTATTGACAGGGTTAAAAGCAACTGAACCAAGAAGATAATATAGCTATAAATCGGAGGACTTGGATACGTGCATATGAGTTATATGCAACACCAACAGGAGCAATAACAAAGTCGGAAAAAGTACAGTGTGCACTGTTCCTTCATGTCGCAGGAACAGACGCCCAGAAAGTGGCAAGGACGTTAAACATTTGTAAAATATTCCGATAAAACACATTGGTGGGGAATGTGAACTGGTCTATAAGGGATTACAAATGGTATATAAAGGTAATTGATGTATAGGGACAGGGACATTAATATATTATGTGGTGCTGGTGATCCTTTACTTATATTAAATAGTCATTGTGTATTCTATAGATAGTGCGAGAGGGGCACTACTGTTAATGTGGAAGGAGCTCAAGAGCTCTACTCACAACCCCCTCCCCCCCCCCCCAACTGTTAGTCTTGGATCACCAAGCAGACAGACACAACAGGGCAGGTGAGGCCAAAGCAGCCAAGGCATGGTGGTGGTGGGTAGATCACAGTTGTCATGTTGATACTAGAATGCTTACTGTTGATTGGTGGACCTAGAAATGCTTGATGTTGATTGGAGAGCATGGTCAGGTGATATGCCATATCAAGTCCAGAAACCACTATATAATAATAAACCTGAGGGTGCAAGCTTTCTGTCTTCCTGCACACTTTATACTCTGCCTTTCTTATACTTGCCTGTAGTGATTTCCTATTAACCTGCCTACACAACTACAGCTGCCAGACGACGACTTTACACATTGATTCAACCAACAAGGAAAAGATAACACCGCTAATAGATGCCTTCAAGAACTACTGCGAAGGTAAAGACAATATCACCGTAGTGAGATACAAATTTAATTTGTATAACCGAGTAAGCAAGACAATGGAAACTTATATTAGAGAGCTGAGAAGCCGTATCGCACACTGTGAGTCCGGGAGTTTGGAAGATTCCTTGATGTGCAATAGACTTGTATGCGGAGTAAAAGACAATGAGCTAAGAAATATATTACTGCAGACCCCAGGGTTAACTATTACCCAATGCATTGATATGTGTCGTCTCAGTGAGCACAAGTCAGAACGACTAATCAGAGCAACCGAGGAAGTAGTCGATGCCATATCTCATACAATGCCCATTCAGCAAACGTCACAATGGCAGCGCAGCACTTGGTTACGAACATCGCAGCCGACATACAAATAGAACTACCAGAAATTTACATGTACAAGATGTGGATAGAACCATGAAAGTGGACAATGTCCTGCAAAAGACAAACAATGTGCAGGTTGCCAAAAAATAGGACATTTTGTCAACATGTGCAGAAGATTTCCACCATGAACAGAGCCGATCAACAAAATTAAGATTGACCGACATAACGTTCCTGACGACAAAGATTGGACAGCGACAGATGTCAACAACAGACCACGATCTCTAGGTAGGAACCGTCATGAATGCGAGCCGCAAAAATGACAATCTGTGGTATGTAACAGAAACAATTGGACAAGTCACCATAGAATTCAAGTTGGATACGGGATCAGAGGCGAATCTGATACCAAGGGCGGTTTACGACAAAATTGAAGGAGCAACGCTGATGCTGCCTGCATGCCGCCTAGTGACATACACCCGGCAGCGGATACATCCCGAAGGCGAAATGAACATAAACATTGGAGGTCACATCCTGAAATTTCAAGTAACTATGTCAGGAAACCAGCTACTGGGAAAAGATGCATGTGTAAAATTACAACTAATAACTCGCATCAATGAACTTAAGAACGCAACTTCAGAGTCAACTATAGCACAAGAAATGGTAAATAGTTATAAAGATGTTTTCACTGGTTTAGGTTTGATCAAAAGTAATGCAAAAATATATGTTGATAAAAATGTACCACCTACAATTGACCCTCCCAGGTGCATACCACATGCAATATCACAGCAGGTTAAGAAAGAATTAGACCATATGCTTGATCTCTGCGTAATTGTAGAACAAGTAGAACCCACCCCATGGGTAAATTCAATTACAATTGTTCATGAACCTAACAAAATTCACATTTGTCTTGATCCAACAAAATTAAATAGTGCCATATTAAGAGGACCCTATCCAACTCGTACTATTGAAAAAGTGGTAGCGACAACCCATGGTGCACAGTACTTTTCAGTAATAGACGCAAATTGTGGATACTGGCAAATTGAGCTCGATGAGGCCAGTTCAAAATTATGCACGCTAACACCCTATGGGGCAGGTTCAGATACAGAAGATTACAATTCAGGATTAAAACGGCAGGGGACATATTCATTAATGAAATGAACAAAATCCTGTTTGGGTTGAAGTGTGTAAATGTAATAACAGATGATATATTAATATATGGAAAAAACATAGCAGAACATAATGAAAGGCTATAAGCAGTATTGCAAAGAGCACGAGATGTAAACCTCAAATTAACTTTACCCAACCGGGTAAAGTCAGGTCGGGTAAAGTCAGGTCAAGTAAAGTCAGGTCAGGTAAACTCAGGTCGAGTAAAGTCAGGTCGAGTAAAGTCACGTCGGGTAAAGTCAGGTAGGGTAAAGTCAGATAGGCTAAAGACAGGTCGGGGAAAGTCAGGTCGGGGAAAGTCAGGTCGGGGAAAGTCAGGTCGGGTAAAGTCGGGTCGGGTAAAGTCAGGTCGGGTAAAGTCAGGTCATGTCAAGTCAAGTCATGTAAAGTCAAGTCGTGTAAAGTCCAGTCGTGTAAAGTCAAGTCATGTAAAGTCAAGTTATGTAACGTCAGCAAAGTCAGGTAAAGTCAGGCAAAGTCGCGTAAAGTCAGGTAAAGTCGGGCAATTTCAGACAAAGTCGGGCAATGCTGATCAAAAGCCAAGCGGCACACGCATCAAACAGCAAAAATCGCTCCAAAAGGGATCATATCCGCCCGCGCGAGAACCACGCGAGAACGGCCCGCGCCAGTGTGTTCGGCTTCTCTGACTTTACACGATTTGAATTTACACAACCTGACTTTACCCGACCAGACTTTACCGACCGGTCTTTACCCGACCGGTCTTTACCCGACTGGACTTTACCCAACAACACCATAAAGTTGTTGTGTAAGTCAAGTCGTGTAAATTTGGGTCGGGTAAAGTCAGGTCAGGTAAAGTCAGGTCAGGTAAAGTCAGGTCGGGTAAAGTCAGGTCGTGTAAAGTCAGGTCGTGTAAAGTCAAGTCATGTAAAGTCAGGTCGGGTAAAGTCAGGTCAGGTAAAGTCAGGTCAGGTAAAGTCAGGTCAGGTAAAGTCAGGTCGGGTAAAGTCAGGTCGTGTAAAGTCAGGTCGTGTAAAGTCAAGTCATGTAAAGTCAAGTCGTGTAAAGTCCAGTCATGTAAAGTCAAGTCATGTAACATCAGGAAAAGTCGGGTAAAGTCAGGCAAAGTCGCATAAAGTCAGGTAAAGTCACGCAAAGTCGGGTAATGTCAGACAAAGTCGGGCAATGTCGATCAAAAGCCAAGCGGCACACGCGTCAAACAGCAAAAATCGCTCCAAAAGCGATCCTATCCGCCCGCGCGAGAACCGCGCGAGAACTGCCCGCGCCAGTGTGTTTGGCTTTTCTTTGTTACATATATTTCGATTATTTCCGTCTGCGCGACGTCCGTGTCCGGTCTGTTCGCAGCTGTACGCCGCCTCCTCAATTCTTTCGCTGGTAGCGAGTTTGGTTCGTTTTGGGGTGTTTTTTTGGGGGGGGGGGCGGGTTCTTTAGAAAGCGACCATTTAACTGTCGCTGGTGTCAAAATATAATTTACATCCCGGTATAGTCTGGCAATATGTAACGTACGCTTGGGGAAATTTCGCAAATGGTTTTATTAGACAATGTTGATGTTGCTTAAGTTAAAGCTGCATAGTCGATTGAAGTATCACATTTTCAAAACCACAACAATTATCTAGAATTCATTCTACATATCTAACTTTGATACTGATGCACTTATTAAGCATTTGTTGCTACATATAAGGGAATACTGAGGCAATTTAATAAAACCTGTTAATGCTAAAAACCTATGGTGCCAGAGTTTTGGAATGCATGCCAAAACTAATTTTATATGTTTGCATTTCAATTATCTCAAAACGTAGCTGTTTAAAATAAACAGTACTTGAAACTAAAGTAAGGTAGATTAGAACAATCAGTTTAATATATTTATCTGAGAAAAATGACAGAAACTCAAAACCATCAGACTATGCAACTTTAACTTAAAGGTTAATACTTTCTTAAATCGGTGCGTTTATATAATATGCAAACACTTACATATGGCAGTGAGTGAGCTATGGTAATTTTATGCTGTTAGCAACAAAAAAACACCCCAAAAAACACATCCATGACGAGAAATTATTTAGGGCAATTACTGTATGGAGGTCACGGTTCGGAGGAGTGGTCAACAGAATTACAAATGTGTGATGGATGTTGAAAAACAAAATGAATGGGTTTGGTGAAAGTCAGAATGACCATATGTGCTATAGAGGCGTCATTAAATAAAACAAACTTTTTAGAATAGCCCTCAATAGATTTGTTCTGTTGAATTGGTACCAGTTTTGATTTCGGAACCAATTTACTAACAAGTTATTTGGTTTGCTTGGATTGTGTTAATGGTGCCAATAAAATATTATATATTTATATAGTATTTACCAACTGGGACTAAACTGACTCGCTGACTTTATATTCACAGGGTAATGGTTGCTTAAGATCGTGAAAAGCTAACGATATTGAGGGGTGGGCTGGTGGTGGAATTCCACTATAAGACATTTTCCGAAGAACATGTTACACAGTAAACAGCTTCCCAATACATTAGTTCATATTGCTGCCATCAGAGGGTGGGCTGGTGGTGGAATTCCACTATAAGATCTTTTCCGAAGAACATGTTAGACAATAAACAGCTTCCCCTTACATTAGTTCCTACTGCTTCCGTCAGAGGGTGGGCTGGTGGTGGAAATCCATTCCAGGTCGTTTTCTGATGAACGCGTAAAATTGTGAGATGCTACATTATACTGGGCAAGGCCAGCTGAAGGTACTGGTACCAACTCGAGCAGTTTTAACAAATATACAGTCTACTCTGTCTATAACGGATACCCATGGGACTGGAGCAAGATGCCGTTATAGAGAGAGATCCGTTATAGGCAGAGACTGACTGACGGAATGGGTTGAAACCAATGTTTTTCTTTTGTACTTGACTGACTAGGATGCTCCATTCAAAGTCATTTCTACAATTTGTCATTTGTACACTTAGTCATTTCTACTATTCATCACTTCTACAATTTGTAATTTCTACAATTTGTCATTTCTACCATTGGTCATTTGTACAATTAGTCATTTCTACTATATTATTTGATTATAACTATATGGCATGTCGTATTGACAGCGAATATTGATCAAATAGGTGAACAAACAGCTCGTTGTCCGCATAAGACAGTTATTCGTTAGACACAGAGGCAATGCTATTAAATTAAAGGGGTGCTATGACCGGACCAGCACATTTTACCGTTATTGACAGAGATTCGTTATTGACAGAGGCCGTTATTGACAGGGTAGACTGTAATTATAAATCTAGAAATGCTAGGCCATCGTAGTCATATGAAAGAACCTGACACTTTGATGCTGTGTTTGAACTGTTTTCTTTCTTATATATGGTAATACACTCTTTATTCATACATTTGCAGTTTGTCCTCCTTGTGATAAAAACAAATTATACTTGTATTTAGTTTTTGTAAAGGCATCTGATTTCATCTTGCCTGGGGCGCCAGCAACCCTAGGACACACGCTGATACTCTGTTCATCGAATGTTATGCCACAGTGGCGCCATCTACACTTAGACACCTGAACCTGCCACTCATTCCTCACTCTCTGTACACCAACTAGATAATTAGATACTGCCTGAAAACTAATGTTGCTTTTGCTAAGCATTAACATATTGTGCATGTTAATTACAACATGGGTGATTCGCTAACATAAAAACTGGCGTAGTCTATTTTGCCTAAATACATATCATACCTGCATCCATCGTGCAGTCTCCCTAGCAACATCTAGGATGGGTACCCACTTGTGACAGTGCGCACTCACGGCGACTATATAGTGCTGCCCCATTGGGAGATCATGCCATCGACACCATGACCTGATATCACAATCAGTCACATTATCCTGACACTGAGCTGACCAATCCTTGCCCTATCCTAGTGATGCTGAGCGCCAGCCTTGGAAATGACAAGTATCAATTTTGTAAGACATTGGTTTTGCTCGACCATCATTCGAACTCCCAACCTTCTGCACGGGAAGCCTGCGCTCTACTGATACGGCCATCACGTCTGGTCATATTAGGTCTTGTCTAAATTGTGTATGGTTGAGCGTCAGACTTACTTCAGTGTGGATTCAAACGTTATACTTGCTTTGTATTTACCTGGGCTTATCTTTGCCAATATATGAATATCTATGGTCATTTTTATTTTTTGTATTTCTTTTGTAAATATAGTTTATTCATTGAATAAAGTCTTTTGTCAACGCCGTGACACTGGTCTTCCAGCCATGTGACAATACAGTTATTTACAATATATGCATATGTAGTCTGATATTGTCACCAGCAGCTAGCCCAAATCAGCTGAAATAACAATATCAAACATTCAAAGACTTACATATGATGGTGATAATGATGATTATGAGGATGATGCTAAATTTAAATATTCAAAGATCCTCACTTGATCTTGGGGATGAAGAGTAGGGGCAAAGGACACCAAATAATATGTTATAGTGACTTCCAGGTGCATGTCTGTTACGGTTTTCTACCTTCCCACATTTCATCAATGAGATCAGAAAAGGTCTTAAGACACACTTGTGAGAAATGTGGAACCTGTCACACAACCAGACAGCATAACAAATAATCAAGTTCTAATTCCAAGAGTAATTATAGAATGGTAAATGGTACTTCATATAAGAATCATTCAAATTCTCTTCGACTATTATCGGCGTCACTAATATTCCATTTAGTTATTACCACCTAACCAATTACAATCATAGAGTTGCATTCTTTTGGTGACCGAATTTTGAAGTGCACGCCAAAAATTAATTTGGCATGTTTTCAATTCAAATACCTCTAAAGTTAGCCACTTATAAAAACAGTTACTTCAAACTAAAGGAAGATAGATTAATCTAGCATATTTAGCTTAAACGGAAAGAGGCACAAACTCAAACCTATCGGACTATGCAACAGTAAGTTCCAAGCAGCAGCAGTGATTTCAAAAAGTTGTGAAATAGGAGTTAGATTTGTAAAAGAAGAGGTTGCAAATGCAGTGTTTTGGCACGGCGACACACGCAACAGTACAGTCTATGTCGGGGAAAAAGTACAGGCCCGCAGGTGAGCATGTAGACGATACTGGCGGCATGCGTCGGCTCATTTTGAAAGCACTGAACAAAGAGCATCGAACGTAATCAACTCTGGTTCAGAAAGGCCATAACAGAGTCAATGATCACAGAGTGATTCAATGTTCGGGGTAAATCCCTCTGGCTAGAAATGGATATGGTCCGCGGGCAAGGACTCCTCGCTTATGTGATCGTAGTTGGAGTAGAATTCTTTCTTGAAGTCCAGGGGTTGGCGGTGCCGGATGACGTGCTGGCGCGACACCTCCGTCGTGTCGAAGTAATTCACGTGGAGCCGGCGGGCCAGGCGGCGGGCGAGCAGCCGCATGCGCTCCTGCTGCTTGCTGGACCCAGTGAGCGCCTCCTCGGTGATCAGGTAGCCGTTGAGCACTACCTGGTAGAAGAAGGCCTGGCCGCCGGCGTGCTGGGCCTTCAAATGGATGTAGATGTTGTGGATGCGGCCACGGTAGACGAGGTGGTCGCCGCGGTAGAACTCATACGTCTTCTGGACCCTGTCGATGACGAACGTCCGGTGCTGGATGTAGTAGAGCATCGCCCCGAAACTGATGATGAAGATGAACGTTGGCAACGTGAGGTTCTCGGTAAAGCTGCCAGTGCTGATGACCACCGCCACGATCATTATCAAGGCGGAGGAAGAGATAACGAGCCCGATGATCCAGCGCATGCTGCGCAAGCACAGCACGTACAACCCCGGCTTGATGGCCACGAATGGGTACGTGGGATTCAGCTCCAAGTTCTTCCGGAAGAGTAAATCTGTCTTCTGGAAAATGCTGTGGTTCCAAGTGGTGAAGAAGCTACCGACCATCGTCGGTTCTTTTAGATGACTTTGGCTACACTGGCAGTGAACAGGTGTGTGTTGTGTCTGTGTGTATATGAGTGTCTATGTCTGTGTATGTTTGTGTGTATGTGAGTCTATGTATGTGTATGTGTGTCTGTGTGTATCTATGTATGGGTGTCTGTATGTAACTGTGTTTCTGTGTGTATATGTATGTGCATATGTGTAACTGCGTGTCTATGTCTGGATGTGTCTGTGTATGTATGTGAGTATGTATCTGTATGTGTGTGATCTGATATGACCTTAGATGTTCCTAGGACGTAAACAAATAACAAACAAAAAGATGTGTGTGTATGTGTGTGTCTGTATATGACTACCTGTATGTGTATGTGTGTGTCTGTATGTGGTTCTGAATGTGCTTGTCTGTGTATGTGATTGTATATGTGGTGTATAACGTATTATGCGAGTATAAAAATACAAAGGGAATTTCCTATTATTCTATATTATTATTATTACTTCATACCATTGTTATTCTCCTTAAGACTATGCACTTGACCGGTGGCGCCACCTGCGCTCACCCCACCCTCCACCTGGCCGACATTGTCAGTAGTGCAGGAGGATGTGTGCCTATGTGTGTCTCTGTGACTGGGTGTGTGTATGTGTCTAGGTGTCCCTGTGTGTGCCTGTATGTGTGTCTGTGTGACTGAGCATTGACTGTGTATATGCGTGTTTGTGTTGTGTATTTATGTATGTGAATGTATGTGAATGTATGTGAATATATTTGAATGTATGTGAATATATGTCAATGTATGTCAATGTATGTCAATGTATGTCAATGTATGTGAGTACGTGTGTCTATGTTTATCTGTGAGTCTGTGTGTCTGTATGCGTTTTCTGGGTGCGTGGGGTAGGCCTGGAGTGGGACTGGACTACCTGTAGCTGTGTTGGGTGCTGTGTGACTTCTGGCAGGCTGTGTGGATGAGTTCACCAGTTGTTCACAGGTTCTTGACCAGCTGTGTTGGTTCAGCTGCCTTCTATGTGTGAAGCAATAGAGGGCCGGGGTGAACAGGAGTTGGTTCAACTGCCGGTTGTGTGGGTAAGGCGGGCTGTTAGTAGAGTTAGTGCTACTCCGGGCTGTAAGGTATGGGACACTCAGGGAGAAACGGATGTGGTCAGTGGCGGCAGGGTCACCTGGGGAGGGGTCTGCTCCTTGGACGGACATACAGAGGTATCATGGCCGGCGGCAGGCTCGGGCACGCGCGAAAGGTTCAGCGGCAGCGTGGCGGGCTGGGGGTGCTCGGGGGAGCGCGGGTTGCCACCCGAGTTGTTTGGTTGATCGTCACTGACCAATGGCTGCCTCACCTGGCACTGTGTGAAGAGCGGCCTCGACTGGGTGATGGTCGGCGCGGAGACCTGGCTGTTGCAGACGGCACTAGGGGCGGGGCTGCTGGCAGAGGGGCGCTAATGGATGGCGGTGTGATCCCTGGTAGGGGATCGTTCTGGCACTTGTGGGAGGACGACTGCCACTTGCTTAGAAGGAGATGAAGAAGAAGACATGCGCTGTCATCGCTGGCGTGGCCCACTGATAATAGTAGGTGGGCTGGACGCGGTATGTGTGTGTGCGTGTGTTTGGGTGTGTGTGTGGAATTTTTGGTTCTGGGGTAGGTAGAATGGTGATTGGTTGGCAGCTTTGTGTGCTAATACAACCTTTCTTTGTTTGTTTTTCACACAGCTGGGAGGTTCACATCTCGACTGAGCAGTGACTTAAAAGATATTGCTTTCTTTGTAATTGACCTATAGAAAGCTGAATATTGTCGGCTTGTGATATATCCACCCTCGGGTCCTGGGTAAAAAGAAAGAAAATAAACATTGTGAAAAATATGACCAAATCGATCAAAGGCTCTTAGAGAATAATTAATAGCACCTTTATGCCTGTACTGAGTAAGTACGTTAATTGTTATTAATACCCACTTGAGACTACTCTTCTTTACAAAGAGAATCACCAATGGATGGAACAGCCTTCCTAGGTATGTTGTGGAGGTCTCATATTATTTGAAGAAGGGGTTGGCAGACATGGGAGGGATAAAGATATTGTATATAATTAAGAAGTGAATCACACAGACCATGGAGTCTAATACTGCTCTCTTTAAATTCATGAGATAATGATTTAGATACAGAGGTCTAACTACCTTTGCCCAGTGAAGATCTAATTAAGCCTAGGTAATAGTGCCCATAGTATTACAACCCTTAAATATTTAATCATCTCTTCTTGTATTCCGACCAGTCCAACACACCCGTTCCATTCGGAACATTTCTCTAGGGATGTACCACTTTGATTTTCGAGAACGCGCCCTCACGCCTAAGCTTTAAGAACGATTTGCTTCCTTAGGCCACCCCCTTGGAGTGTGGCTTCATATTTTCAGGCTTGACAATACAAGGCGCATGGCCATGCTCAGGGCACTCTGTTGGGTAGATAAAAGATTCACTGCTGATGCTGATAGTGATGCTGATGCTGACGCTGACGCTGACGCTGACGCTGACGCTGATCCTGACGCTGACGCTGACGCTGACACTGTATCAGCGGTGAAAACCAACCATATGTAAAAGTTGGAGAAAAGGTGGGGAAATGAAATGAAAGCATAAATTCCCAATCTAAGAAGCAAAATATATTCTTCACTCAACTGGATATATTTACCCACACTTTTGAGCTTCTTAAGAGGATTAAATGCATAGATGTATGTCAGCCATTTTGGAGAGTCGAAGTTAGGTCATTTTCATTGGCTGAGGTAGTTAGGTGGTACAACCAGTTCATTCAAACATGGAGGATTCATTTCATCACTTCAAATTGATTTTGTGTCAACATGCCTTGACATTCTGTGATTTGAGCACCCTGGAGTGTATATGTTGAGAGAAAACATATACACTTGGATTGTAGTTATTGAATGTTAATCAAAATAAGGTAGGACTGCCAAACTAAGCCTTTCTAAGGCCATCAATATCAACTCTTTTTCTCCATAGAGATGGAATTCAGCGCTGATACAGCGTCAGCAGTGAATCTGTTATCTATCTGTTGCGGTGACATGAGTGTATTCACTTAATCAATATGATGTGCTACCTCATACACCTCCCAAGGTTGATAGGCCAATGTTTCGACGCTGACAGCAGATTTATTCAGCCGAACAGAAATATACAATAGCACATGTATAATAAACATGATATCAGATGATCATAATCAATTACATTGGTGACACTAGTGACTGCCACTACTCCATTGTCTCTAATTACACTAGTTGTACTTGTAGTGTGAAGTGTCAGTGTCAGTGACACTGACAGTGATGTTGTGTGAGGGGTTTTGTGGGGTGTTTAATTAAAGAGATGCACTTAAACTCACCTATTAAGAAGGAGCATGGGTAAAATAAGTTGCCGAAATTAAACAGGAACGTGTTTGCTCATCATCGAACATGTAGATAAATGTTATAAGAGGTGCCATTGCTTTGTCACTAAAAATTTTAAGCTGCCTTGAACAAGTGCCTACTACGTAACAGTAGACTATTCATCCACGTAAATGGTGACGTCAGGTTTCCTACATGTTATTGGTTGTGGTGTGGTTTCTTTTCTACGTCCCTGTATTACTCTTAAGTGCAAATATTCATATGAATCGGGGGTTATGGGCCCAGCACTGCAAATGTATACCTTGATACCCTGATATCGATTTGTATTGGCGAAACTAAGAACATTAGTGCGTAAAACATTTTCATTTGAACTATCCATCCCATAATTCTATCAGCCACCAATCGGTTGTCCTTAGGAACGGGGTTGCTATGTAGCAGCTCTTGGCGACGAAGAGGTGAGATGAAACTGTATCAGCTGGTTATCTCCCTCGTCATTCCCCATCGCAGAGCGAACTGACGAAGTGCCAGTGGTTCTTAGTTGCACCTCCCAAAATGGAAGATTTCTTTAGAGACGAAAGTGACGAAATGATGGAGGACGACTTTACGGACGGTCCATACTTGCCGGATGATGATGATTGGATGGAACCAGGGGAGGAGTTGGTCATCAACAACAATGGCGACGACGTGACAACGGGACCACTTGGCGTACTCTCCTCAATATCGCCCGAGGAGGAATGTGACGGGGAAAGAAATAACCAACCGATGCAAAACATACAAGAAGACAGCTCAGACAGACCGACTACTGGATGGAGTGAACTTCCACACATCGTTCTTTCTGAGGTGTTCAGGTACCTCAACGATGCGGATCGCATATCGGCCGCCCGAGTGTGCAAGCGCTGGAAAGTAACCCTTGAGGATCCATCTCTTTGGCGTTGGCGACACTGGAGATTTGGCAGTACTTGTGTGAGTGGGAATTACAGCGAGGCAGTGCTCGAGTACGCGCGCAAGTATGGCCAGCACATGCACAAGCTGTCCATAAAATGCCCACACCCAACCTACAGTGTTGCCAAGAAGTTTCAGCGGTCCCTGTCCTCTGCTTTACACGCCTTGAATTCTCGGGGCTCGGATAATCGTCAGTGTGAACTACGCGAACTAAAACTAAACGAAGTAAATTTATTATTTAATATTAGTATTGTTTTTAATATTAGTTTTGTATTAGTGTATGTGTGGCCTTAACCATTATTATGCCTGGCTTAGGTACTACCATAGCCCTCATGCTGCCTACTCTGTGTAGGGGTGAATCTTCTAACTATGTTTGGCTAAGACTCTGAGAACTTCAACTTAAGTTACAGCCCTAAGCCTAGGCTAAGCTCATAAGTTTATCCGAGAATCAAATCGCTCTGACTATATCAATGCATATTTATATGTGGCCTGAATCATGATTAGGCCGCACTTATTTAAGCTAGTATTACTCCATGGTTACGTCTCAGAACTAAAGCTATCTCCCCAAGTACTTGGATTATACTTTATTAGAAGTTTATAAAGGCCGAGAATGAAATTGCTCTGACTTGAATCAGTGCATTTATGGCCTCAACCATGATTAGGCGAAGCTTATTTAGCCACGATTAATCCCTGGTTAAAGGGGCCAGATATAGGTCGCTGGCGACAGGAACCGTACTCCGACAAATGCTCTCCAAGCACAACCTTGTTTGGGGTTTATGTTTAAAGAACCAAATATGTGTGGGGAGAGTAGGGGACCCACTTCACCACCAGAAGTGGGTCAGTTCTGAGGCTGGTACTAGCTGGCAGCTGTTGTTTTTAAAATGGCTGGGTGAGTGGAGAGAAGGGAGAGTAAAACTGGGGTATTTTCAATCTTCTTTAGAGTAGTTCAATCAGGAAATATATTTGTGTAATGTAAAATATATGTTAGTACAATTACATTGCATAATTCAATGAGAAACAGATATAGATGAAAAACGTTTTTTTGTTGATGAATGTAAAAAAGGTTCTGCTGTGTATGGGGTTTGAACCCACACCACCAAACAACTTCAGATTACAAGTCCAACACTCTAACCACTAGGCCACAGAGACAAGACATAATTAATAGTCTCAGTTCAGGCTATTTGTGTATAGGACGTCACTTCGTGGCTTCTGCGCATGCGCGGATTTTCGCACGTTGCGGCGAGCACTGCTATTTGTTTTGTTTACACTCGGCGATTCGAGGCTGATCTAGCTGCTACGTTAATATCGCTTGGAATTTAAGGTTAATTTAATTAAATTTCATTATTTGAGTATGTAATTCTGTTAAATATGATCGCATTCAATAGATTTCAGCCTAATCGGTCCCTAACACTGCCGGGCACCAGCGATAGTTACAGCTGAGCTTGTAGCCGGCGAGGCCCCGGGTGTTTTGCATATGTCTTAAAATCCGCGCATGCGCAGAAGCCATGACAGGCCGCTGAAACTGACCGGGCGCTGAAACCGCCACACCGGTACGCGCAGTGCAAAACGTCGATTTTATTCGAAATTTATATAAATCCAGAACCCTAACCGTATCAATTTAATATAATATTTCAGTAGTGCAATGAGGAAATATATTTGCATAATATAAAATATATGTTAGTACAATTACATTGCATAATTCGATGAGAAACAGATATAGATGAAAAACGTTTTTTTGTTGATGAATGTAAAAAATGTTCTGCTGTGGATGGGGTTTGAACCCACACCACCAAACAACTTCAGATTACAAGTCCAACACTCTAACCACTAGGCCACAGAGACCACACATAATTAGTAGTCTCACTTCAGGCTATTTGTGTATAGGACGTCACATATAAAAGGTATGTATGTATGTATGTATGTATGTATGTATGTATGTATGTATGTATGTATGTATGTATGTATGTATGTATGTATGTATGTACGTACGTGCGTGCGTACGTACGTATGTACGTACGTACGTACCTGCCTGCCTGCGTGCGTATGCATGCACGCACGCACATACATGCACGCATACATACATACGTACATACGTACGTACGTACGTATGTACGTACATACATACGTACATACATACGTACGTACGTACGTACGTACGTACGTATGTACGTACGTATGTATGTATGTATGTATGTATGTATGTATGCGTGCATGTATGTGCGTGCATGCGTGCGTGCATACGCAGGCAGGCAGGTACGTACGTACGTATGTACGCACACACGCACGCACGTGTGTGTGTGCGTGCTAGCAACATCTAAGGTCATATCAGGACAGGTACCGACTTGTGACAGTGCGCACTCATGGCAACTTTATCGTGCTGCCCCACTGGAATACCAGGCCATCAGCACCATGACCTGATATCCCACTCAGTCACATTATCCTGACACTGAGCCAACCAGTCCTTGTCCTATCCTAATAATGCCAAGCGCCAGACTAGGAAGCAACAAGTATCAATATTAAAGTCATTGGTTTGACTCGACCAGGATTCAAACTCACAACCCCACGATCTACCAACACGGGAGACGGACGCTCTAACTCGAACACATGTGCGTGCGTGCATACATACGTACATACCTACCTACCTACATGCATGCATGCATGAATGCATGCATACATACATACATACATACATACATACATACATACATACATACGTACGTACGTACGTATGTACGTATGTACGCACACAGGCGCGCGCGCATGCATGCACGCACGCACACACACACTCACACACACAGACACACATATACATACATACATACATACATACATACATACATACATACATACATACATACATACATACATACATACGTACATACATACATACATACAAGACTACTAATTATGTGTGGTCTCTGTGGCCTAGTGGTTAGAGTGTTGGACTTGTAATCTGAAGTTGTTTGGTGATGTGGGTTCAAACCCCATCCACAGCAGAACCTTTTTTACATTCATCAACAAAAAAATGTTTTTCATCTATATCTGTTTCTCATTGAATTATGCAATGTAATTGTACTAACATACATTTTACATTACACAAATATATTTCCTGATTGAACTACTCTAAAGAAGATTGAAAATACCCCAGTTTTACTCTCCCTTATCTCCACTCACCCAGCCATTTTTAAAACAACAGTTGCCAGCTATTCCCAGCCTCAGAACTGACCCACTTCTGGTGGTGAAGTGGGTCCCCTACTCTCCCCACACATACTTGGTTCATTTAAACATAAAAACTAAACAAAGTTGTGCTTGGAGAGCATTTGTCGGAGTACGCACAGTGTCCCAGCGAGCTATAGCTGGTCCCTTTAAGTCTCAGAACTTAACCTTCTGCGGAAATGATAGAGTCAGGTGACCTTGATTATACTTTGTCATTAGTTCATAGAGTCTGACCGATTTGATTGAATAAATTGATGGATTTGTTAAAAACCTATACATATATTTGATTTATATTTGCATTATTTGTTCTTTGGCATACTTCAAATGCTCATTTCCTTCATCTGCAGCTACACATTGAGCGGTATTGGCGACATGAAAGCATCAGAGAGCGACTCATCTCAACCGTTTGTCGATTCTTGAGGCGCCAACACAGATTAAAGTTCTGCGATTTCACGGAAAACTCAGTCAATGTAGGTCTCCCCACTAGCTACCTTGGCAGTCCTGTAGCGGTGCCGACAGTTCATAACTTACGCTTTTGGTGCTTTATTTATTTACTAATGATTTGGTTTGCTATAAACTTGTATTAAGATGTCTACAGCATCTCATTTTCGGATGTCGCCACCTATCCAAGTACTGACAATGCTCATTGTTGTTTAAAATTGCATAAGTTGGGTATTTTGAGTTCATGCCCTTTTATTATTTTAGATAAGTGACTTGTAGTTTTTAAGGGTTACTTTTGGAGATATTTGAAGTGAAAACATTAAAAAATAATGTTGATATCACACCAAATAGACTGGACATCATAGGCTTCAGCAGTTACAGGTTCTCTTGAATTGACTTAACATTCTTTCTGTGCAGTAATAAATGTTTAATGAACGCACCAACATCTAAGTTGGATATGTAGGGTAAAATGTAACTTGTGTTTTGATTTCGAAAATGGTAGGTTTTCATCGGACTATGCAGCTTTAATATTGGCGTTCGGACAAAAACTGTTTCCAACGTGGTGCCGGTTGTTCCTATTTTCACGGAAACATAGGCAATTTTTGTTCAAAGGGGTCCTGAATAAGAGATGTAGGGTCCACCATATGTTGGCAGCGTAAGTTGACTTATTCAGTAAACCCGACATCCATTGACAACAACTTATGGCCCTGTCACACTACGACGTAACGACGTTGGCGTAGGGAGAACGTGAAGAACGTTGAACTTCTCGGCGTAGTATGCAAATTTGGGCACAAGTTGAACGTGGATGCAGCGTAGTTGACGAGAGCGTAACGTCGATAAAGCATAGTGATACCGTCATTCAACGAGAGAGGACAACTTCATTACATTCACGGAACGTTATGAACGTTATTCCATCGCCAGAACTACGTTACGTGATGTTACATACGTCATGACATGGTGGCGAAACGTTGAACGTATGTTGAACGTACATTCTTCTGACGTTCTCCTGACATTATCCTGACGTTCCCATTATGCCGCGTGGACGTTTCCACTGGGTTTAATTTGGGTCAACGTAGTGGACCGTAGTTGAACGTAGTGAGCAGCGTTTGACTAACATCCGTTTAACGTCATTGACGTTCACCGAACGTGTACGGAACGTATGGCGAACGTAAACCCTTATGTTTGACAGGTTCAAAACTTTGACGCCCGCCGACGTCACACGACATAACGTGACGTAGCTCGACGTCAGTCTAATGTCATTCTGACGTCATCATAATGTAACCCAACGTATGTCAACGTAATGGCGAAACGTGATCACATCAGCCTTACGTTTGCTCGTTACGTCGTAGTGTGACAGGGGTATAAAACATACTGCCTACAATTTTCCACCGGCTGTACCGATTTCCGACATCCCCTTCCTACCAGCTCTATCGATTTCCGCCATCTCTTTCCTGAATACTGGGGAGACCACTGTTTATATATATATATTCATATATATATACAAAGAATATATATTATATATATATTCTTTGTATATATATATATATATATATTATATATATATATTATATATATATATATATATATGCACATACAAAGAATGGTCTCTCCAGTATACAAAGAATGGTCTCTCCAGTATATATATATAACTTATATATCCCCCTTTTTTGTAGTATTCAGACTGCTAACGTGTTATACTAATCCCGTGTTCGCTGCAGGCCCAGGATGGGTTTAAGATCATCGACGCTCTAGGGGAGGGTTCGGGTCGGCAGGTGCAGGTTCTGAACATTGAGGACTTCTTCGCCTCCAGACTAGCCATATACGCCGTGCCACGCTTTCGCCTTGTGATGTCCTCCTTCCACAACCTGCATTCGCTGATGCTCAACTACAACTACCTGTCAGAAGACCTGGTCGACCAACTGGCCGCTAATTGCGCACGAAAGTATTGACGACTACTTTTTTGTTGTCTTGTTAAAATAAAAAGTAAAGATATATTCAAAGTTCAGTGGAGACTTTGGTTAGTCAGTCATTACTAGTGTTAGACGAACCATGTTAGATAATTTATTTTTGTCGGTGTATGTGTGTGCAGAAAGTGAAATACTCTCTGTGTATACATGTAGGCAGCAATGCATGTACTGTGTATGTGGTGTGAGTGATTAAATGCCACTGTGTCAGAGATACATGGCTACATCAGTAATTTAATTATCTAAGGTATATGGCCAGCTATTGTGCCAAATAAACTGATGTCTCACACGAAGTCAGTTATTTCGGAGAAGTTAGTAATTTAGTTTGTTACCGGAGGGCTGGTAATATAATTAATTGTGTGTGGCTTTGAGTGAATGTAATATAAATGGGTAGAGCACATTGGATGTAATCTATTTTTTAAATGACATGTAATCAATGTACATGGACCTTATTCAAGCCTTCATAAAAATGATATCTTCACGCATTTGTTTGCAATTCAATGACATTATGTGTTATGTATCAAAAGTGAATTTTAGCCACACAATATAGATGTTAGGGATAGACAATTGCTGTGTATTGGAACTAACCACAAACGAAGGTAATGGCTACTGAAATAGTATTTAATTTAAATTCATTGTTATAGATACTTAATATAGTCTTGCCTACTTTACTTAGTGATTCCTTAAAGGCCGGACCCAGAAAATATATAAAGAGCTCATGGTTGCAGTCTGGCACTCCCCCATTGTTTTCAAAACCAACTGGTCTCAGTCACTACCCCTAGTGTATATGAAAAATGGGCCTAGAATTAGTTACCCTATATCCTTATATTAGCTCCATGTGTTTCAGGACATTCCCTAAATATTTCACAGGTCAGAACTGTGTGATTTCACAGGTCACCGCTATGTGATTTCACATATCACAGATCTACGATTGCACCGGTCACAGGTATATGAGGTTTCACAAGTAACAGCTATGTGATTTCACAAGTCACACCTATGGGATTTCACAGATCACAGCTATGGGATTTCACAAGTCACAGCTATGTGATTGAAAATATTCTGCTTAATGGCTATAAATGATGGTTGTACACTATTTCAATCCAAACAGCCAAAACTGTGTGAGATAATGATTGACAGGTCAGTCACCATAGCAACGAGAGCTGCTCGGTGTTTGTAGATAACTACCACATGGCCAGAAACAACGTGGTGTCACTCAGTAAGTGTCCCGATAGGTAGGCTTAGGAGAGGGCTGTAAACATCAACTCTGGATACAGCACCAGGTGACCTCGTGAAATGGGACACCTGCCCCAAATAAGGGGCGGGGGGAGGGCCAGGCATTTATGCGGCAGGTAGTCGATCGGTGCGTCCTGCCACCTGCCACTGAGAGTCCAGCCTTTAAGCTATTGTGGTGCTACCCAATGGATAAACTATGGCAAGGTTATCACATTCTAACACCATGATTTAGCGCTATGTAAAATGGCGCTGCAGTCGGTGCCTGTTCAAAAGTTGTTCAAAGGTTATTTTGCAACATCATTTGGTTACCTCGTGAGTTTTGTTTCCTGTTCAGTCATATGGACAAGGTTTTATTGCAGCCCTTTGTGGACCTTGTGAACAATCGGTCAGTCTCATTTTATTCTCTCCTATTTTGGTTCCTACAAACAGAGATGTTTGTTATGGTTGTGCATGGATCGAATGGATCAGATAGCGTGGATGGTGACATGGGGCATCATTAATGCAGTTCTAAGCAGAGTTCTGCTCCTGTCTCTAAGCTGTGTTTAACATTGGCATAATTACAGTTAATTACTACCAGGAATGTTAGTATTGAGTATGCTTTAACTATTTCCATAGCAAAGTATTTATCCTACATTCTAACAAAGTGTCAAATAACGAACGGTTGTTGGGATTTGTCAATTTAATAAGAGCCTGAATGTGATACTTTCTTATATCCTATCCTAACCTCGCCTCTTAATAGAAGAGTCTGCGATTATAGATCATGGGGCTACTCTTACTAGTCTTAGAGAGTGCAGGACTACTTTCTTGTGTCATAACCTCGCATTCTCATAGAAGAATCCGCAATTATAGATCGTGTGGCTACTTTTAGATAGTGCAGGACTACTTTGTTATATCCTAATACCGCCTTTTAATAGAAGAATCCACAATTATAGATCATGGGGGCTACTTTTAGAGAATGCAGGACTATTATCTTGTATCCTACCCTGACCTTTTACTAGAAGGATCCGCAATTATAGATCGTTGGACTACTTTCTTATATCATAACCTCGCCTTTTAATAGAAGAATCCACAATTATAGATCATGGGGCTACTTTGAGAGAGTGGGACTACTTTCTTGTTTCCTAACCTCACTTTTTTCTGGAAGTGTGGGACTACTTTCTTGTATCCTAACATCACCTTTTTGTTGAAGAATCCGCAACTATAGATCGTGGGGCTACTTTCTTGTATCCTACCCTCACCTTTTACTAGTAGAATCCGTAATTATAGATCATGGGACTACTTTCTTATACTTCATCGCGATGCTTTACTCAAAGAATCCGAAATTAGATAGCATGGGGTTACTTACTTTCTTGTATCATACCGGGATCGTTTACTAGAAGAATTCGCAATTAGGGAGCTGCAGACTACTTTTTGGGTATGATGTCGCCACGTTTTACTCAAAGAATCCGCGAGTAGAGATTGTGGGATTATTTTTTATATCGCCATGTTTTACTAGGTCACCACACTCCAAATGTGGTGAGGTCTGGATATTGGCTTAAAGGTACGTAGGTAGATGATGAGGTGGTCCTTGAGGGTGGTGCTGATGCTGGTGCTGGTTATGATTTAGTAAATAGTGAGGTAGATGAGGGGGAGGTTAGCGATGATGATGATGAATAGTGATGGTGATGATTATGAGAATTAGCTATTTGATACTCATAATTATGATGATACTTAAGGGGTCAGCCAAAGTTTTCAAAATTGTCATTGTGCTCCTTTGTCAAACCCCCTTCCCGTCATCTCTAACGATGTACATGTCAACATTTTATTACAAAATGTCACAGTGGTGTATGTTATATCGATACTTTATTAAACTATAAAAGTCATCCATGACTAACCACCTCCTTCCCCATTGCATCCTTTGTATAACGGTGGGAATGATTAATGGTTTGGATGACCCCTTAGGTATATGATGATCATCATGGTTATGATGTTCATGATCATTGATAGCCATGGCCATGATGATTATGGTCGTGATCATGGTCATAATAATGATGGTGATGATTGTAGTAGTAATAAAAGAAATAAGAAAAACAAAGAACAATACATAAAATTATTAGCAGGAAGAATACTACTAATAATAACAGAAATACTAATGACAGAAATAATAATAATTTCAGTAATAATAACTAATAATAACAATAATAATAATGACAACATAATAACAGTGATATCAATAATAATGCTGACAGCAATAATAATAACAACAAAAATTAAGATAATAATAATGAAGACTGATAATGATAATTATGGCAGCAATAATAATAACAAAAATGAAAATAATAATAATGAAAATAATAATAAAGACGACAATAATGATTATAATTACAATAATAATAGTAATAACAATAATAATATTAATAACTATAATAACAAAAACGGTAAAACCACTGTGCTCCTGTTTTCACATGCGCAGATTGAAGTGCTTCACCGTTAAGGTGTACCGCCTGGACCCCTGCAGACACACCGTCCACCCACACTCCTGGTTCACGCTCCGAAAGGCCTGCCCCGCGCTGCGAGTCTGCCTGTACTTCGAGGCGATGGGTGCGTACTCGGACCTCACGCGCATCGCATGTCAGGAAATCCCGCTGAAAGTGGTGCAGATCTGGACGGGCATGAACTACCAGGACGAGTACTGGAGGCTCAGCGACACGATCCGCTACCTTGGCAAGACCTTCTACAAGTATCTAGGTCAGTTTGAGAAAGATGCTTGTTTGTTGTGGGGGGGGGGGGGGATGAGGTCCTAGCAATATGTTACTAAGGTCAAATCAGGACGGCATATCGACTTGTGTAACTGCGTTCTTATTGTGAATTTATAGTACTGCCCTAGTGGGAGAGTGTCGCACTCACTCACATCCCTGAGCAAATCAGTGCTTGGTCTATCTTAAGCTGTGTTTACACGGGGAATTGTGAAGCGAATTAGACAAAGCGAATCATATGAAGCGAAGTAGTGGCTCGTTTACACGAAGCGAGTTTGAAAGTGTTTCGGCGCCGGGAATCAGCAGCCTTAGTTCTGGCTGTAGCCGGCAAGCAGTTATATTTGTTGAGTTTACACTCGGCGATTCGACGCAGATGTAGCTGCTACGTTAATATCGGTTGGAATTTAGGGTTAATTTAATTAAATTTCATTATTTGAGTATGTAATTCTGTTAAATATGATCGCATTTAATAGATTTCGGCCTAATCGGGCCCTAACACTGCCGGGTACCAGCGATTAGTTACTGCTCCCCCTGTTTCCGGCACGCACTACTATTTTATAGTACCGCCGCCCGGGAACCAGCTGAAATCGCTTCATATAAACCACCTCTCCAGGCGATCTACAAAAAGCGCATCATATGAAGCGAATCAGCCCTAATCCGCTTAAGCGGTGCGTTTACACGGCGAATGTGAGGCGAACTAGGCAAGGCGAGTCATATGAAGCGAATTAACTCGCCCGTGTAAACAGGGCTATAGTGATGTCGAGCGCCAGTCTAGATAGCGACAAGTACAGTCAAACCTCTCTAAATCGACCGACCTTGGGACCGATTTTAAATGATCCATTTAGGGAGGTGGTCGAATTATAGAGTTAGAGTACGGTTTCAATAGTCTTGCTGGGACCCTTATAAAGCGATCGATATATATGGGAGTGGTCGATCTACGGAGGTGGTTGGTTAGGGGTTGTGTTAGTTTTGTAAGTCATTGGTTTTGACTTGACCAAGATTCCTCCCGGGAAGCCAGCACTACCGATTGGTGCACTGCCTACGGTTGGAGAACGGGAACATAGCTACATATATAGTCACATATGTGTGTATGTATGTATATGTGTGTATATATCTATGTGTGTATATATATGTTGCCTTCTATCATTTTTCGATTCTCATCGGTTTGCATTCTGCAACCGGTGAGACTCTAGGGGGGGGGGGCAGTGTAGTAGTCTGTACATGAGCCCCACTACCAATACCATGTGGTGGCGGCAGACACTATGCCTCACACCTATGCAGTTACACTGAACTGCGCTAGGTGGTGGCACGCCTGGCAGAGCCCCGACTGGGCTGCCCTCTACTGCATGTGGCTAGCACACCCCCCACCCACCTATAGAGGCGACGTGGGACCTGGTGAGTTAGGGGGCGGGTCAGTTGACTGTTGACGCCGCGGAGAGCGGATAGGTTTGGTAAATAAACCAGTTGGAAGCGTACTGTACTAAATCTTGGCGTTCTTCCGTGAGTGCGTGGCAGTGTGGGAAGACCGTGGGCCATCACATATATATATATATATATTTTACCTCGGTTTACCACACACCTACGGCAAAATTTAGCTTCACGCCTGTACTGACACGTTGGAATACACGTTCTCTGTACCTTGTTCCTCAACCCAGTTTACTGGCTTACACTTGTGTAGTTGAGATGATTCCGGTTTAGTAACGCTTTATTTCTTTACAGGAACCGATGGCCACTCGCCGGAATAAGCCGCCCGCTGCAGCGGTCGGCGTCCCTCCTACGGATTACGATTCGTCACCACCGGCTACGGCTCCGCCGTCCCCACAGCCCGGGGCACATGCGTCTGATCAGGACAGTGATCAGCCCCCTCAACCTGTAGGTTGGGAGGCTAAGATGGCGGCTATGGTGGAGGAGAAAATGCGCCAATTCCAGGCTCATGCCTTTGCAGACCCTTCCCAAATCCCTGATGAGGATTGGGAAGACTTCTCGGAAGACGAGGAAGACACGGTTTCGGCACCTGAGGTTCCGAAACCGAAAGCGCGCGACAAGAAACGTCGCCCGGTTAGCAGCTCGGGAGACGAGTTCACCAAGAAGGCTAACACTAAGCGCTCCAAAAAGTCCAAGAAAAGGAAGAAAAAGAAAGACTCGTCCTCGGACTCGTCAGACGACTCTTCTTCCACGGAGTCGGATTCGGATACGGAACGCGCAGGCGTTTACGCCAAAATAGGCGCCAAAGTAGGCAAGAAAATTGTCAAGAAGAAAGCTAACAAGGTGCGTACCACGACTATGATGCGCAAAACGGTGAATGGCCATTTCACCACCTTTAAGCCAGTGGAAGTCATCAACAAATTGACTGAGCAGATCTCTGGAGTCAAGGGTATCCCCGCTACAGTGTCTAAGGAGATGGATGCGGGCATCCATTTGTCTGACGAGCGTCGCCGGTACGAAACTGCCCTCTGCGTTATCCATAAGGCAGTTTTGGGGGCCTTGACGTCCATTATCCCTGTCGCTAACAGAATGCAAACCGACAACAAGTTCTCGTCTTTGGCTCGGGTAATGGACCGGGGCATTGCCTTACTCGCAGCTGCGAGTAACTACATGACTCATCGCAGATTTGAAAATGTTTTCAAATCGGTCACCACCGATGCAGGCAAAGAAGTCGCCCGCTCAAAGAAAGTGACAGATCATGACGGCAAGGAATACACTGTGTATTCAGGACCTACCCCCATCAAAAGCAAACCTCTGGATAAATCCAAGATGTTTGGGGGTCAGCTGGCTTACCTTTACAAGCAGGTGGAGGTGGACTACAAGAGTGCTAAGAACACTGAAGCAAAGGGCCGTAAATTCCAAAACCCAGCCGGTTTCAGACGTGCTAGGACGGATTTTCGCTTCCGCAGAGGAGGAAGGCCGTTCAGGGGCGGACCGTCCTTCGCGTTCAGCCAGCGGGGAAGAGGTCGAGGCGACAGACAAGCCTCAAACTGGAACGACAACCGCGGCTACAAGAGGGACTTCGTTCCCAAACCACAGTTCCCCAAACCCGGGAACAAGTAGAGAACGCCACACAAACTGTTCAGCCTCCTGACCCTGAAATGGTCACGGAGGAAACACAAACAGAAGTAAGCTTGTCTCAAGCGGGCAATATTGTTAATTATTTACATCAATGGCAACAGTTAACCACTAACCCAGAGGTTCTTAGTATTGTTAAAGGCATTCACATTCCTTTCACACAATTGCCTGTCCAGAAAAGAGCTCCTTTTCCTTATCAATTTAATTCGCTAGAAAAGTTTCAGCTCGATCAACAGGTTTTACTTTTTGAAGCTAAAGGAATTGTCAACAGAGTTGAACATACGGAAGGTGAATTTATTTCAAATATCTTCTCCACTCCTAAACCAGATGGCACCATTCGAATGATTTTAGATTTAACTCAATTAAATGAAATCATTGAATACAAACATTTCAAAATGTTTTCCTTAGAAACAGCTTGTGATTTAATTACCCCAGGTTGTTGGCTAGCGAGTGTGGATTTAAGAGATGCGTACTATACGGTTCCTATTCACCAGATAGATCGCAAGTTTTTAAGGTTTCTCTGGAATGGCCAGCTTTTTGAATTTACCTGCCTACCAAATGGTTTGGCCTGTGCACCACACCTTTTTACTAAGCTGTTGAAACCAATTTTTTCACACATGGCAAAACTGGGTCATTGTATGTTTCCATACATTGATGATTCTTTCATTATGGGCCAATCTTTCACACAATGTGATCTCGCCGTTCAAGATTTGTGTAAAATATTTGCAAATTTGGGTTTCTTCATACATGACAAGAAATCCGTCTTTTCTCCTACAAAGGAGCTTAAGTGTCTAGGTTTCATTTTTAAACACCACGGCTATGACCGTTTCGCTTACACGCCAAAAGAAAGATAAGCTTTACCACACAGCGATTCAGCTGTTAGACATTTCTAGGCCAAAGATTAGACAGGTCGCAGTCCTTATCGGTATCATGGTTTCATATAGCCCGGCTAGTCTATACGGAGCGGCACACATTAAATCACTTGAAATTGATAAGAATCTAGCTCTGGCCCGAGCAAAGGGAAACTTTGAAAAGACCATGTTTATTTCTGAAAACGGCCTTGCCGACATTTATTGGTGGCTAAAGCACTTTGATCAATCTCCCAACCCCATTAGAATGGGGAAGCCCGATACTACCGTTACCACGGACGCGTCTCTCCAAGGGTGGGGGGCACATCGAAATGATGTAGCAACGGGCGGAAGATGGCTAGCATCGGAACTACCCGATCATATTAACGTTTTAGAATTGAGGGCCATTTATTTAGGTTTAACCAGCCTTGTTAAAGTCCCCAAAAATAATGTACGTATCCTCACGGATAACACCACAGCAATGGCTTATGTCAGGAATATGGGAGGTACAAAATCAATCAAGTGTAATGAAATGGCACTACTCATTTGGAACTGGGCTCAAACCTTGGACGTTTGGTTAACTGTTACACACATTCCAGGCACGCAGAATTGTCTTGCTGACAGAATGAGTCACCAGTTCCATGATCACTTAGAGTGGTCACTAAATCCATCCATTTTCAAACACATCTGTCACACTTGGGGCTCGCCTCATATCGATTTATTTGCTTCGCGTAATAACTTTAAACTCGAGAAATATGTTTCGTGGCACCCCAAACCAAATGCTTGGCACATCGATGCCTTCTCGCTAAAGTGGCAAAATCATTTCTTTTACATTTTCCCCCCCTTTACTATCATTAGCAAAGTCGCCAGAAAGATACAAATGGAGGGAACACACGCCATCCTCATCGTCCCCGAATGGCACACTCAACCGTGGCTACCGAGATTACTAGCCACAGCCAAAAGCAGCCTACACTTCCCAAGATACCGAGGAAACCTGAAGCATCAGGGACCACTAGAACGCCACGGAAACGTGTCGACAACTCCGTTGGTGGCATTCCTTTTTTAAATAAGTACTTGGAACAATTCGGCTTGGACAAGATCACACAACAGCGTTTGGTTGATGATGCATGGAGGAAAGGAACTGTGAAAATGTATACTACCTATTTAAAGAAATGGGGTATTTATTGCTTGCTTAAGAAGGTGAAGCCAATGAATCCCACAGTATCCCAGGTAGGACGCTTCCTACGTTTCTTAGAGGACGAAGGTCTAGGATATGGCGCTATCAATGCTGCCAGATGTGCTCTGTCAATAATCCTACCTCGGGTTAATGGACAAACAATGGGTAAACACCATGTTATTTGTTGGATCGTACGATCAATTTATCAGAGGAATCCACCTAAATCCAAATATAATAGGTTTTGGGATGTTTCTCTTGTGTTCAACCTCTTCAAGAAATGGCCAGAAAATAAATTTCTGGACGTTAAGCTATTAGGTTTCAAAGTAGCAGTGTTGCTTCTCCTCGTTACAGGACATAGGGGCCAAACTATAGTCGCCCTGTCGCTCAATGGTCTAGAAATTGATAACAAGGAAGCAACATTTGATTTAACGACTTTATTAAAATCAAATCGTTTAGGTGACCCCCTTTCCACAATCGGTGTCACGAGTTTCACACAGGATCGCAAATTATGTGTAGTCTCCGCGATACGGAAATATATATCCAAGACAAGGTTAATAAGAAACTCAAGACAGCTTTTGGTGAGCTTTATTAAGCCACACAAGGCCATTTCCAGGGATACCCTCGCCAGATGGACCATGAATGTGTTAAAACTATCTGGAGTCAATACAGACAGATATTCATCGCACTCTACACGGGGTGCAATGGTTTCAAAGGCAAGATTACTAGGCATCTCCGTTAAACGGATCCTAGCTCACGCCGGATGGAAGACCGCTAGATCGTTTGCTAGACATTATCACAAGCGACTAGAGAAGCCTCAGCCGATAGCACAGAGGCTACTCGCCAACTAAAAAGAAAGAGGTAAGAAAAAGATCAAAACTTTTTTCTCTTTATTGGTCATACAAATCATTTTTCCATTTACATAAATAAGACTTGATCACAAAATAATAATAACAAACAGGAATATCAGGATAAAAATGCTATTACGTAAAGATCTCCCTAGCCTGCGGCTAGCCAGAGGCGGCATACCGAGGTAAAATAGATTAGTTAGACGAATCTTACCTGGGTATAGATGATGGATAACTATTGTTTTACCGAGGTAGGAGCCTCGGTTAGACGTGGGCGAGGGCCCACCCACCACGCCCTGCCACGTCTATTCAATCACTCATAATAGGATTGGGTCATATGACCTTAGGTTGTTTTTTAGAATCATTTTTATCCTGAATTAGTAGGTAAAGATTGCTGGACCCGGATGTGCTTCCTTCTCTCCCTCGCCCACGTCTAACCGAGGCTTCTACCTCGGTAAAACAAGTTATCCATCATCTATACCCAGGTAAGATTGGGGACTCTAACAATCATATTTAAATATATATATATATAAATAAATATATAATATATTATCTAAATATATATATATATATATAATATTTCAGTTGGCCCAGATGCTGTGTCCGAATCGGCAAGAGCCCTGGCTTCCCGTACGGAACATCTGGGTTTCGAATCCCGGTTAATTCCTATGTTAGATCCTTTGGCAATGAATGGATAAGGGTGTAAATAAGTACCGATATTTAACACTGATGACGCATGCGCAGAGCATGTAGAGAATAAAAAATATGCTAAGTAAATATACTAAGTAAATCGTTTACCACACAGCTACCCTCCCCCCTCCCTGCCCCCCCCCCCCATTCCACCGCACCCCAACCCCCACTCGCACGTGCCTAGTAAAACCCAATAGTTGTTATACTTTTATTTCTAATGGAGATTGTAGTAAAATGTTCCTAGCAAATGTTTCACACTAGAAAACATACCATCATCCTGTATCATGGTGAATGTGTATTAACCACCTCCCCCTACCTTCTGGTATGTGACCTGGTGTGTCCTGCTGGGCCACAGCTTCAGTTCTCCATGAGGGACCAGTGGAATTTGGAACACACATATTGCATCATCCTTGACACTTTAACATTCCAGAGGAAGCCTGCTTCTACCTTGAAAACCCCCGGGAGGAAATCGATGATGCACTACTGAACTTCCTGAGCAAAACACAATATCTGGAGAAACTTGAACTACAAGGGGTGATCCAAATTCGCACCTTGGCAACAATCTGTGAATGGCAGGAAAAGTATAAGATAGGTAGGCGACACTTCTATTGGTAATACATTTGTCTATGTATTGCTTAGATATCAAGTTATGTTTGTTTGTAGGGACTTAGCAACATCTAAATTCATATCAGGACATTGTTCTGATTTCTGATAGTGTGTACTCATGGCAACTTTATAGGGCTGCCCCACTGGAAGACCAGGCCATCAGCACTATCACCCGATATGCCACTTAGTCACATTATCCTGGTACTGAGCAAACCAGTCCTTGCCCCTTCCTAGTAATGTCAAGCGCTATGCCAGGTAACGAAAACTATCAATTTTGTAAGTACAGTATAACCCCGTTAAACCAAACTTGAAGGGACCTGAGAAATTTGTTTGAACTAACCGATCATTGGTTTGACCGAGCTTTGGCTTCGACTTAGACTTGGCTTTGGCAAAAATGTGGGTGCATTATGAATTCACCATGAATGTATGTGAACACTTTGATTATTGTTTTTTATGTATATACAGTATAACCGCGTTAAACCAAGCTCGGTTAAACCAAATGACCGGTTAATCCAAACTTTTTTTTGGCCTGGCAAAATACTACCATTTATCATATAAAAAAGTTGGCGGGGTCTCAGATGACCTAATAACCATATGAAAGTTTGGTTTAACCATACCGGAAGTGGCCTGGGGTCTGACAATTTTGTTTGGATTAACCGATGATTTGGATTAAGCGACTTTTTTATATGATAAATGGTAGTATTTTGGTGGGCCGCCAGAAAAAAGTTTGGGTTAACCGATTGTTTGGTTTAACCGAGCTTAGTTTAACGGGGTTATACTGTAATTGGTTTGACTCGGTCGGGATTCCAACCTATGCCCTTCTTAGCAATTTGGCCACCCCGTCCGGTAAATAGCTATCAGGTCAAGTTAATAAAGAATATATACTTTACATCGGCATTCGTTCTAGCTAAGGAAATATTAACATGATGTTGATCTTAGAATTGCTAAGAATGCCGATGTCCTACTCTGCTGCCCACCGAAGTACTGAATTAAACTTGCAGATATGAGGCTAAAAGATTCCTCCTTTGTGATGTCACACAGAGAAGGATAGTCATACCTTAGTCTAGTCTCCGATAGTAAGGGAGGGGGGTAGGGGTGGGGTTCCAAAATCCAAAACACCTGATTAAAATAAATAATGATTGAACTCTTCGCTACTCTGTGTTCTCCTATGGGTATAGAGTTTAAATTGTGTCCGAGTAGGAAGCTTTACATTAACAACAGGATTCTGCTCACCATGAGCCAATATCTAGATGTAATGGTAGAGGCTAGACAGACCTTTGGTTTCAGAGGATCTACAGCCTAGATTTAAGGATGAATAGTTTCCATTATTTGGTGAGGGTTTTGTAGTATAGGCTGGCTTGTGGCTGCAAACAAATAACTCAGTATACAGGTAATAGTGTCGGTGGTTTTTACATATATACAAATTGTGGTGCATAATTGTTACAATATATGTTGCCTCAGAGTCCAATAAGGATCATTAACTATTGAGCTGACATTAGTTTTTGGATGCTATTTTAACCGGTTTCTAAGCATCTATTGCTTAAAGCTGCATAGTCCGATGAAATATCAAATTTTCAAAACCAAACCAATTATCTAGATTTAAATTGACATCTCTAACTTAAATACTGATGCACTTATTAAGCATTTGTTTCTGCATAGAAGGCAATACTGAGTCAATTTAACAGAACCTGTTACTGCAAAAGTCTATGGTGTCAGACTTATGGCAAGCTTGCCAAAACTAATTATTCCATGTTTGGACTCAAAATATCTCAAAAGTTTACCATTTAAAATAAAAGTAACTTTGAACTAATGTAAATTAGATACTAGTGATCGATCTAATATATTTATCTCAGAAGAAATATACAGAAATTCAAAACCATCGGACTATGCAACTTTAAGCAAGAGAAATTTCAATGGCAGACAATGGAATTGATCTTCCTTATTCCATTGCTCTTTGGTTTATCCTAGTAATGCTGAGTGCCATGCAAGTTAGCAACAATTATCAATGTTGTAAGTTTTTTATTTGACTTGGCCAGCTGGTGGTTAATCAGTAAACGCCCACATGAGAACTGAGCACCCTACTTATTCGGCCATCCCATTTTACGGGCACTTTTTGTGTATCAGTTTCCCCTGCCCCCCTCTCTGCACACCCCCACCCCTCATGCTATCCCGCCAGCCCAGCCCCTTGCTCCCGCCCCATCCATTTCTCCGAAGACAATCCACCAGAAGTCAACTCCGTGGTGCATGGGACCACCTTCGGCGGTGCCCATACAGTGCTGCAGATTTGCAGCCTTCAGTGTGCCAACGCGACTGTAAACTCTCCTCCCCTAGCTCTGCATAACTTATCTGTATGTGTTCTTGCCCGCAGGACTACAGAGGTTCCATGTGTCGGCAGACAACCTTAATGCACTTGAGGTTGACGCTCTGGATGCTGTGGTCGACAAGTACAGAGAGATGCTCGACGAACGTGGGCATGATTTCCAACTGCTTGCCAACCCAGGCTTCTAACCGCATAACAAAAAAACACCAAGCTCATGTCATCTTTTTTCTCATTAATACTGTCATGTGACAATAGATACATTGCTAATAAAAATAAAATTATTGTTTAACCTTTTACACCAATCATGCACTCATGGCGATCTATTTTTAGTGAGGTTAGTAATTATTGATTTTGGTCATTCGATATATAATTTTGAATGCATCTATAAAATATCAGTATTTATATAACTAGTGCCTCTTCTGAATACCATACTTATATTTATAATCTAGTCATTGATGTGATATTCTGAATGGTAGTTAATAAGGGGTAAACTTATATTTAGTTAATGGCATTTTGTGAACCATCGCTAGATCTAGACCAAATCTTTACAACAAACAAAGAGTATTTTTTATGAAATCTAAATTTAGAAAAAGCTTTAAAATTCTGACGGCGTGCATCCTACGAATTTATTAAAAGTGGAAATATTATGGCATCCTTTAGTGCTGTCTGTTCAAAACTTTATTTTATATGCACTGCTTGTTGGCAAAGTCAATAAGTGTCAGTATTTAACTAGAATTTAAAAATAAATCGTCTATATATGCCGAAGGCAATAATTGCTTTAAACAAACTCTTAAATAGATTCGTACATTCCGAAAAAAACTTACATGCATTCACAGGTTACGCCTACTTAATGATGTTCTGATAATTAAGGAATTAATATTTTGAACACTGAAATATGTACGTTTACTTCATCCAATAAATACTTTTTTTTTAAATCGAGTTTGTTCCTTAATTATTTCACGGAAAATGTCCCAATGCTTGTCAGAAGCGGCGGAAGAACTTACATCCCACAGACCTCTGCAAGTAAAGCACATGTAACAAAAAGGTTATAACCTCCCATCTCCAGAATTTCCAGAAGCTCCCAGTTTGTTCGCTTAATAGATGGCATTATCAAAGTGCACGCCCTCCTTAGCCAGAGCACTGCATCCGACATTAGTTGTTGGATGGAGATTTATGTCCTGGCAACATCAAAGATTATATCGTGACGGTGCACACTCATGTCGACTTTAATGCTGCCCCACTGGGAGACAATCACACTATTCTGATAGTGAGCTAACCAGTTATTGCCCTGTCCTAGTAATTACAAGCGTCAGAATAGATAGCGAAAAGTATCAATTTTGTAAGTCATTGGTTTGACTTGACCAGGAATTGAACTCATGACCTTCCGCACGCGAATCCTGCGCTATACCGATTCGGTCACCGCGTCCGGTACACATCATTAGTAAAATGAAAGCACCACTAATTAGCTCTAGGTACCACATCTTGTGACTTTACCATATCTGCCAACTCCCCTGATTTGGGCGGGAGCTTTCCGATTTTAAGTAGGCCTACGTCTCCCGACCTCCCGATCGGGTATTCAATTTAAGCCCAATCTCCCGATTTTAGAAAACTGATGAGCCTGTGCCATCAATTTTATTTGTTTGATTTATTTGGCAAGTTATCCTGCTCAGTGGACCTATTTGCAGTTTGGGCTATTTTCCATTCCATACAGTGGTCCACAACTGGTTCATCAAAGGTTGTGGTATGTGCTGTCCTGTTTGTGGGAAAGTGCATATAGAAGACCACTTGCTGCTTATCGGAGAGAGTAGCCTAGCTTTCCTTCAAAGAAATATGTCACAACGACCATATGTCTGACATCCAATAGCCAATGATAAAAATCAATGTGCTCTTAGAGGCATTGTTAAATAAACCAAGCATTTGTAAGCATAATTCGAGGCTCACACTGTGTTCGTGAATAGTGTAAAAACTGATTTTGCACATAGTCTCCACCATGAGAATTGTCAAATGTTGACAGGTATGGTTTAAAGCTATTTCAGAACAGATATGTGGCACAATTCTACTAATACAGTAGCCGACTGATACACTGTGGGTAATTGCAGCGACATCTCTGGGAGAAAAGGATGGCAGACGGGAAGTAGTACCACTGACACAGTGTTTGTGGCGCCCTCTCTCGTCGAACTTTGGAACCAGGCGGCCAGAAAGCTGACAGTAATTTGTGTGTTGTGTCTGCTGTGGTTTTGAATTGTATGCATTAAAGGTGTAACGTATTATTTGCCATGTGAAAGCTTATGTAGGGCCTACATTATACTTTTCACTGATACATCCATGCCTTTCTTGTGGAATTACGGTTTGGGTAATGCTAAAACTGATGTCATTGATAGAAGAGAAATTCTGCAGAAACGAGCAATTCGGACAGTATTTAGAGCATTTTATAACGGCCACACAGATTGATTATTCAAGTGGTCTAGAATTGTAAAGATGTCAGACCAATTTAGGGAAGAAGTCTTATTATTCATGCAGGATTTTGTGCAAAACAGACTGCCAATGCCATTTTCAAATCTGTTTTGCTGTAATCATGATATCAATAGCTTAAATGAAACAAGACAAGCAGACCTATTTTATGAAATGGCTACAAAGTCCAAGTTTGTTGACAAACTCCCATTGTACGCATATCCCACTTTATGGAATGCATGTTACCCTGTCATTGATGTTACCATCTCATGGCCATGTTTTAAACGCAGGGTAAAATCTGTACTATTAAGTCAATCTGCAGATACAGTAAATTGTAACAACAAATTATGTCATGATTGTTACCCCAGGCCAAATAGAACCATTATTTGAACCACAGAATTTGTCTATTCATGAACAGGTCCTGAGTTCATCGTATTATTTTCTAAACATGTGTTTTTTTCCTTGAAGAGGAGTCTGTAGGTTATTTGATTATTAGTTCCAGAGCTCATGATTTTGTTTGATGGATTATCTTGTTTATAAGGGGTAGTGGGAAGACAACTATTAATGTTTACAATGTTTGTGGTATAATGCATAGAAATTGTGAATCAAAAATATCTAAATGTCTAAATGCTTCAGCTATAATTTATTTATTTATTGATTTATTAAGCAAACCCATACCGATTTAAGCTTAGTCAAGAAAACGTAGCAGCAATGTACTTACATGGTATTTACACACAATAGATAGGCCTATATATAAGCCGTGTTCACACGGGCAATGTAAATCGATTCGTAGAAATCGACTTGCCTAGTTCGGGTTACATTTCGTGTGTGAACGGGTGGGTGAGTCGGATTAGGGCTGAATCGATTCCTGTGATTCGGATACTGTAAACCACTTGTCGAGGTAGTGTACGTGAATCGATTTCTGTCAACCAATTTATTTTGCCCGTGTGGACGTACTCAGGCGGATTAAGGACGTCACACACATGTGCAGTCGAGACCTTAGTTTGTTGACTTTCCGGTCGATCAAAAGCGCATATTACATAATTTAGTCTATGAAACCTCTAGCTGTGCACAGATATTTTTTTCATCATTTATTTTTAGGGTTTCACTGCCCAGCAGAAGTTTTGACCCTTCCAAACCAATACGATTCAGTCCATACATATCTAGGTCGAACCCACACTCTCTCGTGGCGACGTCGACTAAGCGAAACTGGCTGGTTAGTATCGACTTGCTCATGCGCTGATATCGATTTCCGGCCCAAGTACTGCCCGTGTGAACGGGCGTCTAAATCGATTCATATGATTCGCCTTGTCTAAATCGCTTTAAACTTTTCCCGTGTGAACACGGCTTATGTGTGTGTAGCCTACATACTGTATTATATCCATGTACAGAGATACACAGGCCTATATCAGTATGGAAATAAATAATGATATACCTCTTACATACACAGTATACGCCAGTGTGGGGACAGCGTAGTGGCCTCCCTTGGGTTAAACTAATAATTGTGCGGGTTCGAAATTAGTAGAGGGTGCCTGTCGCATGCCTGCCGACCTTGGCTCCCTGCCACCGTCGCATAGCTTGGTTCCCCCGCTACGAACAAATAGTCCTTAGGCTTGGCACAAACCATTACCGCATCGGACCATATATATATGGAACATAGAAATACATGGAAGACCTGTAGGGAGGGACCAGTCTAGTCGTTCCTCTGCTCGGCGTGCGCTACTCTGCGGCGATTCGTCATCAAGGCGTTAAGCCCATAGGCCATCAATTTATTAAAGCTATGACATATACAAATACCGGCATTTATTTTTGGATCGATATTCCCATACCCTAAATATATATAATTCAAATAAAACTCCTAAAGTGAGAAGCCGGTGTGGCGGTTTCAGCGCCCAGTCAGTTTCAGCGCCCTGCCGTGGCTTCTGCGCATGCGTGGATTTTAAGAGATATGCAAAACACCCGTGGCCTCGCCGGCTACAAGCTCAGCTGTAACTATCGCTGGTGCCCAGCAGTGTTAGGGACCGATTAGGCCGAAATCTATTGAATGCGATCATATTTAACAGAATTACATACTCAAATAATGAAATTTAATTAAATTAACCTTAAATTCCAAGCGATATTAACGTAGCAGCTAGATCGGCGTCGAATCGCCGAGTGTAAACAAAACAAATAGCAGTGCTCGCCGCAACATGCGAAAATCCGCGCATGCGCAGAAGCCACAGCAGGGCGCTGAAACTGACCGGGCGCTGAAACCGCCACACCGGTACATAGTTATTGGACACTATAACTGTAAATTGGGCCTATGGGATTAATGCCTTGACTGGTCGCCGCAGAGTAGGGTCCGTGCGGAGGAAAACCTACACCGGTCCCGATGACGTAAGGCTTTATGCCAAGCCTAAGGACTGCTTGTTTGTGGCGGGGACCTAGCCTGGTCCCCTGGACGTTTCAACAGATGTCGCTACTTTGCTCGTTTCAAAGGCTATGCACAGAGGTGCCTGAGTTTTCTGCTATTATGACCCACTTTTTTTGGAGCCAATCAAAAGAACATCATTAGCAAAATGCACATTTCAGTGCCCTCTTTAACCATTGCATGCACAGAGAAAGTAATTTATAATGCAATGTATATTACTTGATTATGTTGCAAATATATCAATGAATTATTCTGGATTCTGATTTCATTCAGAATATATTGTGAAAGTGATATTTAATGGGATGATCTGAGTCCAAATTGTATAATTAGATTTCTTCTTGGAAAAAAATCCACTCCACTTCATATACAGTGTCATCTTGTATTACAAATTATTATTTAAACAATGGAAAACACTGTAACATGTTGAGATCTTATTTTCTTAATGACGTTGGATGACATATTGTGTGAAATGAGTTATGTTAGTTTTAGGAAATTCATATCAATGAGTGATATTAGGAGTATTTCTCCTTGGCATAACTGCAGTGGCTTATGTTGTTACTCCCACAACACTGTCTCTGGGACAGGTTCCTAAGCAACCCATTAGAATAAGTGTTGGGAAGCTGGGTTGATACATCCACATCATTTTGCCATCTAATATCATAAATATATAATATAGGATAATAATTATAAATACTCATCTAGCCCCTAATTTCAAAACCTGTGTGTGCAGCAGGGATAGATAGTCCTAAAATGTTTTTGAAACTTTTGAACATTACTCTGTTTACAAAAGTATTAGTTCAGTGATTTGCCACTAGGTGCCGCGAGTGATCTCTGTGCAGGACGCATGTGGATGCACTCAGGTGGCACCTATCGGAAACTATGGGTACTGGAACACGACTACGGGGGACCAAGCTAACCTAAAGCCTGGTACACACCTCCCATATACAATTCACACACTAAAACTGACTGCCCGATGCGACCCGTCACAAGCCGACCCATCCTGTTTTCCGACTAAAACTGCCCGATTCATTTTTTAAATCTTATAAAGCCCCGTACACACCTCCCATATACAACCTAAAACTGAGTTTTATACGCGAATCAGAAGCTTCAGGTGTGTTAGGGGGTCACACACCTAAAGACTGAAACCGACTAAAACTCAAACTTAGTTGCAAAACGGGCAGTTTTAGGTTTTATACAGGAGGTGTGTACCGGGCTTTAGGCTAGGTACAAAGCATTACATCATCGATATATTTGTAGCGGAGCCATCAATGCATTAAGCCCATAAGCTATCAAGCCCATAAGCTATCAAGGCATTACAGTTACACATATAACATAGACTCTATATCAATCCCGGATCTATTTCTTTATCGATATTTATATTCCCTAAACATACATGATTCAAATAAAACTCCCAAAGTGAGAGGCTCGTACATAGTTATTGCACAATATAACAACAATTGCTGGTTTATGTACTTAACGCCTTGATGGCTCCGGCGCAGAGTAGCGCACGTGCAGAGGAACACATACACTGGTCCCGTTAGCCTAGCCAATGTGACTTCAATGCAAATAGGCCTAGGCCTACATCTAGACCCCTTTCACTGCTTATAAACATTGTGTATGCGCACGCAGCTTGGCTGCAGAAGGAAGGCACACTGCCGTTGAGTTTGCTGATATGCAGTACAAAACGTCAGTTTTATTCAAAATTTAAAAAAATGCAGACCTCTACCCTTATAAATTTGATATAGGCTGTTTGGTAAACATGTTTTCTATATATATTCCAAGTGGTTTGTTTCTAGGTGGTATGGTTTTAGAGATATTTCACTTTTTCTGTATGAAGATTGTTCACGGCCATTGACAGTGCATTGAGTTTGCCTATACGTGCAGTTCAAAACATCAATTTTATTCAAAATTAATAGAAATCCAGAACCCTAACCTTATAAATTTAATATAATCTGTTCGTTGAATATGTTTTCTATATGTGTTCCAAGCGGTTTGTTTCTAGGTGGTGTAGTTTTAGAGATATTTTACTTTTTCTGTATGAAGATTGCTCATGGCCATTGACAATGCATTGATTCATTGAGTTTGCCGATACATACAGTTCAAAATGTCAATTTTATTCAAAATTAATAGAAATGCAGAACCCTAACCGTATAAATTTAATATAACCTCATCATTGAAAATGTTTCTTATATGTGTTCGAAGCAGTTTATTTCTAGGTGGTGTGGTTTTAGAGATATTTCACTTTTTCTGCATGAAGATTGCTCACTGCCATTGACAATGCATTGAGTTTGCCAATACCCACAGTTCAAAATGTCAATTCTATTCAAAATTAATAGAAATGCAGAACCCTAATCTTATCAATTTAATATAATCTCGTAGTTGAATATGTTTTCTGTGTGTGTGCCAATCGGTTTGTGTCTAGGTGGTGTTTAAAAAAATATATATATTTCACCTTCTCTCTATGAAGATTGCTCATAGCCATTGAGTTTGCAGTGTGACAGTGTGTCGTCCTGCAGCCAAGCAGCACACGCACTGACCTAAATACCTATGCTGAGGTCATATATAGTCTTTGGTAATATATAGAAAATTGGAGGAAATAGATAAAGAACTGTTATTGTTACACAAAGATAGCAAGGATTGTCGCCATGGCGGACACATTGGGGGGTTGTTAGGTGAGGGGGCGAGGGGAAGCGGGGTGGGGTTGCACCGCACACACAAAGTGGCTATTTCTGGGCCTACATGGAAGGAGTATGGACTGCCTATTGAATTCATTTTAGGTTCTTACAAAGTCATGTCAGAGGCCAGTACATAGAGAAGCAGGGTCCATGCGAATATGAATTACTATATTTATGTGATGTATAACGAATTACGCGAGTATAAAAATAGGAAGGGAATTGTTTCCATTATATATTATATTATTATATTATAGTTATTTCCATTGTTATTCCCAATAAGACTCCACACTTGACTAGTGGCACCACCTGCGGCCCACCTCCCCTCCAACGGGTGTCGACATGTGTCAGTCGCACCGGAATATATATGAGTGTATATGATTATGTGAATGTAGGAATGTATATGGATGCATATGAATATATATGAATACACACAATATATTTATATATATATCCCATATATATAATATACATTCCGAAATCCTAGCTCAAAATAAGGATATATAAGCCTATGTGTATCTATATGGATGTAGTCTGAAACAAGTATAGATATATATATACATATATATATCGTGTAGGTGATGAAAATAGGAAATATTGCGCCTAGACCGAGACTCGAACCCACATCTCTTTGCATTCTGGGCCAGTGTGCTAACCATTACACCACCTAGGCTCCCCGATCGGCCTTAGAACAGCATAACGAACGGTTACAGACAGTGTTAGAGAGGGCACGACAGGTGGATCTCAAATTAAATCCTAAGAAATCAAATATATGTAAAACATCAGTTGGGTATGTGGGTCATGTATTAACGAAAGATGGATTAAAACCCAACCCTGACAGAGTTAGAGCCATTCTTGACATGCCAACCCCCACTGACAAAGCCGCAGTTCAGAGGTTTTTAGGCATGATGAACTATGTCAGCAAATTCGTACCAAAATTATCGGAAGTCGCAAAACCACTAAGAGTAATCCTAACCAAAGGCATTGGGAGTTGGCGCAAGAAAAAGCATTCATCGAACTGAAAGCATTGTTAATTAAAGCACATGTATTAACGTATTACAATGTAACACAATGTACTAGAAGTTGATGCAGAACCGAACGTTGTTTCAGAACCAAAGACCAATAGCAATGGCATCCAAAGCACTACAACCCAGGCTAAATATGCCGTAATCGAAAAAGAGTTACTTGCGATCTCTTTCGGCTGTAAAAATATATTATATTTTATCAAATATATATTTTCAGGAAGGAAATTACAGTCGAAACAGATCATAAACCACTAGTAAACATCATGCTCAATCCAATAAGCAGCCTGTCAGCCCGAATGCAACGCATGCGCATGCGTTTACAAAATTATAATGTAACCAGAGAGCGTGTATATAAACAGATGAGAGGGACAATTATCATACTAGACCCTGTAACACCTGCCGACTGTGGGGCTCTAAGTGGTGGTTGTTGAACAAATGGGCAAACTCAAGGCATTGTCAATGGCAGTGAGCAATCTTCATACAGAAAACGTTAATTATCTCTAAAACTACAACACCTAGAAACAAACTGATTGGAATACACATAGAAAACATGTTTACCAACAAGATTATATTAAATTGATATGGTTAGGGTTCTGGATTTCTATTAATTTGGAATAAAACTGACGTTTTTCACTACGCGTACGGCAAACTCAAGGCATTGCCAATGGTCGTGTGCAATCTTCCTACAGAAAACGTTAAATATCTCTAAAACTACAACACCTAGAAACAAACTGATTGGAATACACATAGAAAACATGTTTACCAAAAGGATTATATTAAATTGATAAGGTTAGGCTTCTGCATTTCTATTAATTTTGAATAAAAACTAATGTTTTGCACTGCACGTACCGTCAAACTCAAAGCTTGTTCAACACTAACCGCCAGGAACGCCACTGTAGCCTGTGTTACCGTTTTTCGCGGGAGTTGTCCCTCTCATCTGTTTATATACACGCTCTCTGATGTAACTGTGATTCATAAAAAAGATGTGAATATGTTTTATTCAGATGCGCTGTCGCACGCACACTCATCCGAAATAGAGCCTAGTGATCTGTTCGACAACACCATCACAGTCGCAGCAGTCGGGTTCATCAGTGATGACCTAGACCAAATCATACAAGAAACTATAAATGACCAGGCACTACAGAAGCTAGCGAAAGTAACAAAAGAAGATTTCCCAAGCAACACTAAATTAATAAGTCCTGAGTTAAAACCCTATCACACACACCGTGAGGAAATCACAATACAAAATAACATACTACTAAAAGGGGATCGAATCATCATCCCGAAGTCAATGCAAAAAGACATTCTCAACAAAATACATAAAGATACAAAACAAATAAAGATAAAATAGCACGATGCCAAATATGCCAATCCAAAAGAAGCATCCCACAAACTGAACCAATGATATCACATGATATTCTGACAGTACCAGATGCAAAAATCGGAATTGATCTATTCCAATACAAGAACACCGAATACCTAGTAATTATAGACTACTTCTCAACATTTCCGGAACTTGTCAAACTAAAGCCGTGTTTACACCCACAACTTTAGGCCGAACTAGATAAGGCGAACTAGAGGAGGCGAACTAGTGTTGTGTCCACACACGGAGCGGTTTAAGGCGGAAATCGATATCTGTGCATGAGCAAGTCCATACTAACCAGCGCCAGTTTCGGTTAGTCGACGTCGCCATGAGAGAGTGAGGGTTCGACCTAGATATGTATGGACTGAATCGTATTGGTTTGGAACGGTCAAAACTTCTGCTGGGCAGTGAAAACCTTAAAATAAATCATGAAAAAAATATATGTGCACCTCTAGCAGGTTCATAGACCAAATTATATTATATAGTGTGACATGCCTAATCTGCCTCAAGTAAACCGCTACTGTCCACACAGGCAAGATGGGCCGACTTAAGCTAGTTCGCTTCATCGATACTACCTCGCGACGCGGTTTACTTGAAGCAAACTAGATGAGGTGACTTAGCCTTAAGTCGCCTCAGCGTAGTGTCCACACGACCAATTTGAGTCAAACTAAAGGAGGCAAATTAGTTAAGCCGACTTAACTCGCCCATGTAAACAGGGCTTAAGATCAACATTGAGCGCAGCCGTAATCAATGTACGAAAGGAAATGTTTGGAAGATACAGGATACCCGTAGAAATTGTGTCTGACAATGGACCACAATTCAGTAGTGCAGAGTATAAACAATTTGCGATGACATACTGTTTTAAAACTACGTTCTCAAGCCCACACTACCCTCGCAGTAATGGGCAAACAGAACGATATGTTCAAACAGTCAAAAGCCTGTTAAAGAAGGCAATTTTGGACAACACAGACATCAACATAGGATGTCTCGCATATCGCAACATGACGATGAGTGAATTAGGAGTAGTATCTCCCACACAATTATTCATGAGTCGAAAACTAAGATCGAAAATACCCACATTAGACAAACATCTAAAACCTAAAGTTGTGACTAACAGAAAAAAGCAGATCCAAGGAAGGCAAGCCAAGCAAAAACGAGATCACGACAAGAATACGAGACATACTCATAAACAATTAAGACAAAATGACCCGGTACAATATCTACCACATTAATGCAGATGGGCAAAGGGTACCATTACGGACGCTAACCAGACCAAACACCGCAAATACACAATCGAAAATACAGAGGGACGTCACATAACAAGAAACCGAAGACATGTAATACTCACACCGACAAACACAGAAACCAATCAAAAGAAACAGAGTCAGCTGATCGATGATTACAAAACACCTGTGGGTGGTGAAATTGAAAATAATAACAATGAACAGTACGTCACAAGGATTGGCAGAACAGTAGGCCCTACACCCAGTAGACAGGCTAGGGTAACACATTATGAGCCGAAAGAAATGGTAATGTACACAATAGTAAGAAACGCATCAGAGAGTCACCAGAAATTGTTGTAAAATAAGAATGTCAAAAGTAATGAAGAAAATTGCAACATGTGATAGACAAACACGTATAGATATGATGCGCGAAAAGGAAGAAGGAAAGGCGGGGGTGGAAAGAAAGGCGCTTTATTGAGCGCCTCAGAGCAACAGGGAAAAACATCACAAGCTATATATAATGTCAAAGTGAGAACAATAAAGAGTAAATAGGCTCATAAGGAGCGACAAGGGATATCTTATAGCCGTGTTCACACGGGCAATGTAAATCGATTCGTAGAAAGCGACTTGCCTAGTTCGACGTACATTTCGCGTGTGAACGGGCGTCTGATTCAAATTAGGACTGAATCGATTCCTGTAATCTGGATACTGTAAACCACCTCTCGAGGTAGTTTACGTGAGTCGATTTCTGTGAATCGATTTATTTTGCCAGTGTGAACCCAACCGACTTACTTGATGCGGACTAAGCACGTCAAACTATATACTATAATTTGGTCTATGAAACTGCTAGCTGTGCACAGATATTTTTTTCATCATTTATTTTTAGGGTTTCACTGACCAGCAGAAGTTTTGACCATTCCAAACCAATACGATTCAGCCCATACATATCTAGGTCGAACCCACACTCTCTCGTGGTGACATCGCCGAACCCAAACTGGCGCTGGTTAGTATCGACTTGCTCATGCGCAGATATCAATTTCCGGCCCCAAGTACTGTCCGTGTGAACGGGCCGCTAATTCGACTCACCTGATTCGCCTTGACTGATTCGCTTTACATTTTGCCCGTGTGAACACGGCTTATGACTAAATGAGCTTGGGGGAGCTTGAATTGTTCGTGGTGAGGGGCGCCGATGAGCCCTCCACCAAGACGGCGGAGAGGGCTCGAGGCACGCCCGAGGGGGCGAGGCGGGGCACGTATGCATGGACCGCCTCTGAGGTCCAGGTGCACTGCGCCATGATGTCTGCGAGGGGCACCCCTGCGCGGTGGCAGGCTTGGGCGGAGCCTCGGCGGAGGCTGTGGAGGGTGAAGCTCTGGTGGGCAGGCACTCCCTGCGCTTGGAGGGCGCCCCTCAGGAGCGCGGTGAGGGAGCGCGGGTCGAGGGGCCCGCCGGAGGGCATCATGAAGGCCGGGGCGCCGGGCACTGGGGGAGGGCCCGGCGCCAGGCCGCGACGGGGCAGAGGCTGGATCCCTCGGCGGCCGGGACAAAGAGGGCGACCGCGCCCGAGGGGCCGGAGATGGTCTTCAAGGTCCTGATGAGGATCCGAAGCCCCCCGGGAGCGGAGCGGACGTCGGCTCGGGTGATGGTGTGCGGGCCGCCCCAACCCTCGGGGCTCGGGGCCAGGAGGTTGGACTGGCGAAGCATTCCGAAGTACCCGAGGAGGAGGGCGGCCCGAGGGACGAGAGAGGCGGGGCCCGCTCGGGCGAGGTGGGCAATGGTGAGGGCGAGCTGCTCCGGGGTGAGGGGGGGCGCCTGGGGCGGCACGTGCGTCGAGGCGCACTCCCCCCCTCGGCAGACATCTCTAGCGAGGCGGGAGTCGAACCCTGATGTGAGGCCGCCCGCCGCCTCCACCAACGAGCGCGCCCCCGAGAGCGAGTTCTTGATCGAGGCCGGCGCGAGGGCGTGGGCAAAGAGGGAGGTGGTGTAGGCTGCGACATCGAAGGCCGACGGCGTGAAGGGGTCCAGGCCTCGGGCGACGAGGTAGCTGACGTAGTCCTCGGGTTGCCGGCGACGGTTCTTCCACGTCGTCGGGGCGAGGGCGGTGAGGCGTAGGCGGCCGACGTCAGCAACCTCGGCGGAGGAGAAACCTAGAGGCCGGGATGGAAGGGGAAATCGTCGTGAGACGGGTACACATACTTCAGCCTAAGGCGGTCCACCTCGACCCGTGCCACCTCGGCCCAGGGGCCGGCGAGGTGGGCGCGGCTGAGGGCGTCTGCGAGGACGAGGTCGGGGCCGGGCTTGTGCATCACTTGGAGGTGGAAGGATCCCGTGGCTGCCATCAGCCAGAGCTCCCTGGCGCAGGTCCCGAGGGTGGGGTCCCGGGCGCGGCTAGACTCGAGGGCGGCGGCAGATGCCATGTTGTCTGTGGTGACAACGACCGTCGCCCCCGCGACGTCATCCGGGAGGAGGCAGCGGAGGGCGACGACGAGGTTTACCGCCTCCAGCTCATGGATTGCTGGGTAGCGCGCCCGGAAACCCGCTGAGTACCCTCGGGCGTAGCACTTGGAGCTTGAGTAGGCCCCGCCACCCGTCAGGCAGGAGTCGCACTTGATCACGAGGCGACGGGTCTCCGGGGCCCGGAGGAGGTGCAGGCCGTTTGAGGTGCGGCCGTAGGTAGCGAACCACCTCAGGTCCCGGAGGGCGTCGCCAGTGAGGGTGAGTGAGGCGGCTCCGAAGCAGCTGCGCAGCGCCCCGAGGAGCCGGGTCATAAACTTCCGCGCATGGGGGCACGCAGCTGCTGACGTGGTTGAGGCGGCCTAAAATACTCTGAAGCTCGCACTTCCCGAGGGCGGGCCGGGCGATGCGGGCCTCGCAGTCGGTGATGAGTGCTTGGATCTTGTCGGGGGCGAACCGGATGGTCATCGTCCCGCTGTCGAGGGCGAACCCGAGCCATGTGAGGCGGACAGCGGGGGGATGGCACTTTCCGGGCGCCACGTCGAGCCCGAGGGCGGCGGTGAGGGCGAGGAAGGGTAGGAGCCCTCGCACCCGACGAAGTCGTCGACGTAGACGAGGGTGTGGAAGCCCTCGCGCTGGAGGATCCAAGCCACCACTGTGGTGACCCGCACGCACGCCGCACCCGAGGAGCGGCAGCCGAAGGGGAGGGCGAGGTTGACGTACGTCAGCCCGTCGAGGCAGACACCGTAGAGGGGGCAGGAGAGGGGGTCGGCGTGGAGCTGGCGGTAGGCGCGCGATATGTCGGCCGTCCAGACGTAGGCCCCGGGACCCTCCTGGATTAGTCGGTGGCCTACGTCCGCGACACAGGGGAGCCTATAGGAGTGGGGTCTGCCGAGGTACTCGTGCCGGGGGATGCCTGAGTTGACGCTAGCTCCCGGAGGGTATGAGAGGTCCACGATGACCCGCCTCTTGTGCGGATCGGACTTGGGGCGGGTCATCATGGGGGAGATCTGGGTCCAGGGGGTGAAGGGGGGCACGGTGGAGGGCGAGCTCGGTCTCGATGAATTCCCTAATGTGATGGAGGTTCTCGGGGGGTTTGCGGTGGTTGGAAAAGGTGGGGCGAGGAGGGGTCAAGGCGGAGTAGTTGGACGGGAAGCCAAACTCGAGAAAGTCGAGGACGGCGGGGTCGGGGTAGTCCCGGAGGTGCGTGTGCCAGGCGGGTATGTGGAGGCCTGAGGGGAGGGGGATGCGGGCGGCCAAAAAATTGGGGAGGCCCGCTTCCCGGAGGGCGGCGTAGGTGTTGGTGAAGGTGGGGTACCGGGCCCACGCCTCGCCGGAGGTGTGGGGCCAGGTGGAGAGGATGGTGGGGCGGTAGTGGGCGGGGGTGGGGCCGCAGGAGGGGGCGGCGGGGAGGGTGTCCTGGATGTGGGGGTCGACGATGTCGACGGTGGGCTCGTCCAGGTTGTCGGTGGGGGTCGGGGGAGGGTCGGGGGGGGGGGGGGAGGAGGTGCGGTGGGGGTTGGAGAGGGGGGCAGCAAAGTCGTGGGGTGGTGGGGTGGGGAAGGGGAGGAGGAGGGGGGTCGGGGGGGTTGAGGAAGGCGGTGTCTCCGGGAGAGAGGTGGAGGTCGGTGTCAGCGGTGTCTGTGGTCGAGTGCTCTCCGGGGGAGAGGTGGAGGTCGGCGTCAGTGGTGTCTGTGGTCGAGTGGTTGTGGGAGGCGATGGGAGCCTTAGGGGTAGGGTGATGGTCCCCGGGTGTGTTGGTGGCGCTGTGCTGGGCAGCGCCTGGTCGTTGCTGCACGGGCCGTGTGTCAGGGGAGCCAGTGATGCTCCGGACGGTCCGGTGGGGCTCCGGTTGTGGGCCGGAGGCGTTGTCTGGGCAGGTGTGGCAAACGGTCACGGCATGGGCGTAGCGGTCGGTGGTAGTGGTGAGGTTGTCGGCAATAGTCTGGGGTGTAGGCCGGTTGTGGCCCTCCGGGCCGGCCGGGGGGGGGGGGGGGGGGGGACCGGCGGACTAAAAATCCACCAGGGTGGCCGGGGTCGTGCGCTCATGTGCGCGTTTCGCCATGCACACAGCCTCACTGTGCATCGTGAGGACCTTGCGCATGTTCGCACAGAACGCGCACGTGTGTTGCTGCCTGGCCCCGGCCTCACCGTGGGCCTCCCCGGACGTGGCCCGGTCGCACGAGGCGGGCTCGCGGTTCCAGGCGCTGCAGGGGACGCCGTGGAGATCCCTGCTGTAGGGGATCCGGGTGTCGGCTTGGGTCCGTGGCTGGGGCCGGGGTCGGGCAGGGTCACCTCCCGGCGTGCTGCGCCTCGGCCGACGCGAGGATCTCTGTGACGGCGTCGGCCGCAGACGGGGTGTGGTCGACTGCATCCTGGTCGAAGGCCAGAGGCGCGGGAGCCGGCGGCTGGGTGGTGTGGCGTGTGTACCGCTCGTATTGCGGGTGGATCGCCCCCCGGAGCGGTGCTTGAGGCGGGGGCGGCGGGAGTGCCGCCCCGACTACGTGCGCCCGAGGCGCTGGGGTGGGCGGCAAGGAGTAGGCGGCGCGCCGGCTCGCAGTGGCCGGGGTTGATTCCTCGGGAGCGTGGGCGCCGCAACAGTCGAGGGTGTCGAGCCGAGAGGTGATGCGCTCCAGCGCCCGGAGGGTAGCGGTCATCGTCGCGTCGACACCCGCAGCCCAGTCGCCCGAGGGGCGGCCGCGAGGCGCCGGAGGCGAGTCCGGGGCGGAGGAGGCTGGTGAGGCGGGTTCCGGCATACTTGTGGCGGCCCTGCGGGCTCCCCGGCGTCCCTTCCCTTTGCCGCTGCTAGGCATGATGTATGCGGGGGTCGATTGGCCCGAGGATGGTGCGGCGGTTGTGGAGAGGTCCGAGGTGGAGAGAGCCAAAGAAGAAAGGAGCTGGAGCAGGGAGGACCGCCGGAAGGCGAGTGGCTGAGGGAGGCCGGCGGGCGGCCTTATAAGGGAAGGAGTGGGGAGGCGAGAGAGAGCGGAGAAGGTGAGAAAGCCGGCGGGGCAGGGAGAACAGGCGAGGTGGGAGAAGGCTGAGGTGAGGATGACAGGGAAGGTGAGAATGCCGGGTGGCGGCAGGAGAGAGGCGGGGGGGGAGGGTCTCTTCCTTCCCTCGCATCAAACGCAATGTGAACATTACGACCAATGTTACAACGTGAGATTTCCAAAAATCGATACAGATTATCAGTTGATATAACGTAGAGTGGCTGTTATGATGCTTATGACTGTCTGTTCTTCTATTGTTATATTTGTATCTACTATGTTAGCTAAATGGTTGTTGGGCGGAGGTTGATGGTTTTTTTGTTCTTCTTTGGTTTGATTTTTCTTTCGTTATATAAAAAAAAAAAAAAGGTGGAAAGAGAGATGTATATGTATATATATGTATGTAACAAGGCCAGGAATGTGAGCCGGTGTAGTAAGTTCAAAACACTACCCTACAAAAACACTACGGTAGTGTTTTCAACCTGGGTTCAAAACACTATGGTAGTGTTTTCAACCTGGCTGAAGGTAGGTTCAAAACACTACTGTGGCCACGCTCAAAACACTATCATCAAGTTCAAAACACTACCTTTAAGTTCAAAACACTACAGGGCAGTATGTAGTAAGGTACGAGTATAATAAGCTGGAAGATTCATCTACTCCCCAGCCACAAAGTCATCGGCTGGCATTAGGGGTTGTTTTTAATGGTTATTGTTTTACATCCTAGCAACATGGAAGGTCATATCAAGATGGGTACTGACTATCCTATTAATGCCTAACGCCATGCTAGGAAAGCGACAAATATCAATTTTAAAGTCATTGGTTTTACTCGACAGCTAACCGAACTCCCGACCTTCCGCATGCGATGCCCGTGCTCTACCGTTTAAACCACCGCGCAGTACGATCACTGTATACTAATTTGTTGAATGCCGCAGCACTATGTCTACTAGTACATTGTTAAACATTGCAGCACAATCAGCGTATACTAATACATGGCGCACACCCCGCAGTGCTATCAGCATATACTGGTGGCGCACACGCCGCAGCACCATCAGCGTATACTAATATGTGGTGCACTCACCGCAGCACCATCAGCGTATACTAATACACAACAGGGCGCACGCCGCAGCACTATCAGCGTATACTAATACGTGCTTCAAATGACGCAACAGGGTCAGCTTGTCATGATAGTGTTTTGAACTTGGGTAGTGTTTTGAACGTAGGTAGGGGTAGTGTTTTGAACTTAACAGTAGTGTTTTCAACCTAAGTTAAAAACACTACCATAGTGTTTTGAACGTAGGTTCAAAACACTACCGTAGTGTTTTGAACGGCGTCGTGTTTTGAACGTCCTACACCGGGCTACACCGGTGTGGTGGTTTCAGCATGTTCCCGTGCTCAGACGTGTCCCTCGCTTCTGCGCATGCGTCAGAATCTAATAAACATGGCCGTAATCGATTAACACTACCCGGGCGACTCAGGTCATCCCAGTCGTCAGAATTTCAAATAGAACACAGCGAGTGGAGTCGACAAATACACGTGCCGTGTGCCAAAAAAGAATAACTTAGATTAATTAAATGGAAATATAGGTAAACTAGGCCATCATAAAATACTTTAAATCCTATTTTGCTGTATTTTTGATCGGCTATTAAAAAAAAAAAAAAAATTCTCCACCCGAGCGCAGAGAAGCGTATTCGATTATTCGACCCGACATTGTAGGATGTGCGCATGCGCCAATAAGTGTCTCGGGTGATCCGAGTTGATGCGAAATCCGTGCATGCGCAGAAGCAACGGGAACACGCTGAAACCACCACACCGGCTAGGGTCACATGACAACAGGACCCCCTGGCCGTAATCGATTAACACGACCCGGGCGTCTCGGGTCACACCCGATTGTAGCCGACAAATACAAGTGCCGTGTGCAAACCGACCTGACCCCAGTAAAGCTAAGATTCCTTATACGCGGTATGTGGAATGCGAATGCGAATGCGAATGCGAATGCGAATGCGAATGCGAATGCGAATGCGAATGCGAATGCAGCAAAAAATCTAAAAGCATGTAAATGAATAGTGGTGCTTCCATACATCCGAATGTGAATACGAATGTGAATGCGAATGCGAATGCGGCAAATGGATCGACCCATGGACCGATCGGTGTGAATGCGAATGCGAATACTGCTACGTTTGCCATAAAAAACAATACTAACTTTGATCTTCTTCACAAATTTGGAGGAAAAACCCCAAACAATGTTATGGGTAACTTTTTTGGTGTGTTTGTTTGTTTGTTTGTTTAACCATCCCCCAGCACAAAAAGTAAACATCGGCTATTGGGGGTTGGCATATATCTATGCCGCATATACCACATTCGCATTCACATGCCGCATGCCGCTTACCGCGTGTAAGGAATCCTAGCTTCAAGCTGAGATTCCTTACACGCGGTATGCGATCTGCGAATGCGAATGCGAATGCGGCAAAAAATCGAAATGCCTTGAAGTCAATGGGCTGCAACCCTTACATGCGGTATGCGAATGCGAATGCGAATGCGAATGCGAATGCGACAACTCGATCGGTCCCTGTAGCGATCGGTCCGGCATGCGGCATGCGACACGGGGGTGCGAATAGAAAAGCATCAGTCGCATTTGTCCATTGATATAAGGCTGGAGGAGGCGACTGATAATTACGGACAGCCGGGACAGGGTGGTGCGAATAGAAAAGCATCAGTCGCATTTGTCCATTGATATAAGGCTGGAGGAGGCGACTGATAATTACGGACAGCCAGGACAAGGTGGAGCGCGGACCTGTTAGGAAGCAGTCTCCAAGGCTGCTGAGTGGAAACATATGGTAGTGGTGGTGGTGGGGGTTCGGGTTGCTAAAAATGCTACCAGAGCCACTAAAATATTAATACTTATCTATAATTTGGTTATAATAAAGGTAGGAACCCCCACGAGTAGAAAGAGCACACATAAAGACAAAATAATGGTTTTGTTGACCGAAAAGGACGGTCCTAACATGGCTCAGTTTAGGATGTTAGGACCGTCCCAATCGGGAGACTGACGGTTATGGGAAAGCTAAAAATGCTACCATATGCACAGAAATATGAATACTTATCTATAATTTGGTTATAATAAAGGTAGGAACCCCCATGTGATGTACAAAAAGGTACATAGATATAAATGCAATATTTGGTCATATAGAGTTTTAAATATAGCCAGTCGTGTGCCGCATGCCGCATGCCGTGTAGAAGGAATCTTCCCATTCGCATACCGCATGCTGCATGCCGCATGCCGCATGCCGCTTACCGCGTGTAAGGAATCCTAGCTTTACCCACGTCTTGGCTGGGGTTTGCGAGGAGCGATGACGTCACATTTGTGCTGGCACCTGTAGGATAACAGCTACCAGTACAAGTCCTGTGTTTTTTTTATGCTTTTTTTTTTAATAACCCAGATTGTCAGCTTATACCTTAAATCCTATTTTGCTGTACTTCTATCGGTTATTTAAAAAAAAGAATTAAGTTTAGGATTAAGCCACCATTTTTTCCACCCCGAGCGTGGAGAAGCGTATTCGTTTATTCAACCAGGGTCTGTAGGATGTGCGCATGCGCCAAAATGTGGCTCGGGTGACCTGAGTTGATTAATCGATTACGCCCCATGTGATACTCGAGGAAAATAAAGTCAGTCATTACACGAGACTCAAGTCATTACACGAGACTCAAGGTGTCCGGGTGGTTGATACATACACTACAGCATGTATAGACTAATAATAGAATTCGAATGTAGACTTTTGACGTTGATCTCCAAACCGAGGCTCTGAGGCTTTAACTCCACACGCACTCACCAAGCATCGTAGTTAAAGTGCATTTCCACTGTACAGTGCTTACACCTGGCGTAATGCGGAGCTATACGATTATCCGTGGCGAGCTACGCGATCTAGGGTCTAAAGACCTGGTAACCATACCACACAGGCTACCTATGCACTAAGATTAAAGCTGCATATTCCGATGAAGGTATCAATTTTTCAAAACCAAAACAATTATCTTAATTCGATTCTACATATCCAACTTAGATACTACTTATTACTAGTACTACTAGTAAAGTTAATATGAATAAGCAATGCTTAGGACCGAGCCCCCCCCCCCCCCCCCCCCCCCCGATATAACTACAGCAAAGTATTTTATTATTGCGCGTGTATTTTTTTACTCCACTCGCGGTGTTCGATTTGAAATTCTAGCAACTCGGGTGACCTGAATCGCGGTTGTGATAATCGAATACGGCCGTTTTTTCCGTGGAATAAACTATTAATATTGTATCTGCGCATCCATGTAATGCCAAATTGTTCTATATTTCTTTTAATTTTGAATAAAATCGTTAAGGCGTTAAGCCAATCGCTGTCATCCACCCTGTTTGGTGCGTAGCTAAACTCGACGAGCGATTTCCGTTTCCATTTGCTGGATTTTGGTTATTCTGTTATTCAACACAAGTTTACAAATGGTGGTGCCCATACAGGCCTATTTCCGTTTCCGTTTTCTGGATTTTGGTGATTTCATTTCCCACCTCTATGAATACAGGTATTGCTTATGCATATATGTACACATGTTAGCCCTTAGCCTCACCGTGGGTGGGTCGGTATTAAACATTAGTTGTTGCAATGAACGGGATATTAATCCAATGTAATAGAACCTGTTACTGCTGAAGTATATTGTGTCAGAGTGTTGGTGTGCTTGCCAAAACTAATTTGACATGTTTGCACTTCAAATATCTCAAAAGTTAGCCATTTAAAATAAAGGTCACTTCAAACTAAAGTAACATAGATTACAACAATCAATCTAATGTAGTTATCTCAGAAAATGGCAGAAACCTGAAACCATATGACTATGTAATTTTAAGCAATTTGTGTTCCATACACAGAGTCGTCTGGCTGCACTTCGAGATGACGGCTGTAGAAATCACGAATAGTTCAGGCTGTCGGGTGATTATATGATCAGACGGCACAAATCCTTCTGTCACGTGACTATGAAAACCGTCACTGTCTAGACGATGGACCGAGAAATATGGTACGGCAGCCATCTCGGGGCATCGTTGATTTACTTTTAAAATATTCAAGTTATTTTTTTTTTGTTCATGTGTTTTTATTCCTCTGAATAACATGTTGTCAGTGCTAATGCACTGGTCTTCCAGCCCTAATCACAATTGCCTCTACACGGTAAACAAATATACAACAATATACAGATAGACAATTACATGAAAATAAGCAAAACATCAGTACATGAATGGTAGGTAAAGAACAAGATAGGAGAAAAAGAAACATATGCGTGGAGGTAACTATGTTAGACTAGTATGGTAGTTGTTAGTAGGGGGTGGGACATAACTGATTATCTTTCTAGTAGTAACATACTCATTGATGGGGGATGTAGGGTGGGCCTTTGTGGTTGAACTTGTGTTCATGGTAATCTCAGCTGGGGCCTATTGAGTTAGTAAGTAGGTTAATATTGATTAATCATGTACCTCAGTAGGATCCAACTAGAATCATTTCCAGGCTCATTCCGTTGTATTCAAGCTCTTATGTTTCATTTGGTACCATTGAAATAAGGCTTTCTGGTAGTTGCAAAGGAAAGTAGACTTGTAATCTTTATGCAGTGTTTATTTAGGGAGTGGGAGGATGTGCATATTTGTGGGGTCACTGAATCATGCAATTGACCCAATTCAGTATTTTACGGCGATCGATTGTGTTGCTCAATACCGGACACTTCATTATTTTCACACAATAAACTATCTTCACCGCCACCCGGCCCTCTGCTGGCAGTGGCGAGAACTACAGTTATGGAGAGAAAGCTTACCGTGCAGCATGCTCAGTGGTAAATGTATTATATGGGATTTCCTCCACCAACCGGTCATCTGACGGCAGTGGCAAGAACTAATGTTGTGATGAGTAGTTCGGCGCGCATGCTCTGTGTAGAAGGGTTTATTCATGTCGTGTTTATTCATCTGGAGTTTCTCCACCTAAGATATGGCCAGTCAATTCGGTTTAAGACATGAGCTATTTACAGCTGATTTGAGCTAATTTGAGCTAATTTGAGATAGCTGCTGATGACAATATCAGTCTACATATACATATATTGTAAATAACTGTATTGTCACATGGCTGGAAGACCAGTGCCACAGCGCTGACAAAAGACTTTATTCAATGAATAAACTATATTTTACAGCTGGCCGACTTAAATATGGTCCATCATGATTTTTATTGTCTCTATCTAGTAATTAACTGGCGACTCCAACCAATGGTAGGGACATCATTAATATATATGATATTTTTAAGTCGTTGGTTTGACACGACCAAAGTTCAAACCCATGGGTTCGAATCCCACGATCTACCACAACGGTAGACGGACGGTTAACTCATTCGACCCCCCCCCCCTACCCCCCCCCCCTCACCGCCTGGGCCCGTATGCAGGAGTCAGTGTTAGCGGGGTTTGGTGTTACAGCCTATTACCGATTAGCTATCGCCGATGTCAGGAACTGTGTCAAGTGGTATGCAGGAGCGCGTAACACTAACATTTTAGCTAAACGTGAAATTATTTATAGATTTGGGAAATCCCTCTGCGTCTGAACCCATATTTTAGGCTTATATCTATTAAATGCTATCATATTTAACAGAATTACATACGCAATAAGTGAAATTTAATCAAATTAACCCTAAATTCGAACCCTCCTTAAGGCTACCGCCGCATTGGCGGCGATATTACTAGTTATATTTTCGAATCGACGAACGTAAAGTAAACAAATCGCCGCCCCCGCCAGTATGGATAGGGAGGTCGATGCGGCGGCGGCGGCGATTTGTTTACTTTACGTTCGTCGATTCGAAAATATAACTAGTAATATCGCCGCCAATGCGGCTGTAGCCTTAAGGAGGGTTCGAATTTAGGGTTAATTTGAATAAATTTCACTTATTGCGTATCTAATTCTGTTAAATATGACAGCATTGAATAGATTTGGGCCTAATAAACTCGCTAAACCTAATATTTGTTAGGGGTAAGGTAACACCGATTAGGCCTTTGGTGTTAGGCCTAACACTGACTCGTGCATACCATTTTTTCGCCGCTAACCCGGAATTCCCGCCAAACACCGTTTTTGGGCCCCCTAACAATGACTCCTGCATACGGCCCCTGGTGTCTCCGTTGGGGTGTGATATCCGTAACGCGCATGTGCACTCGCCCTGTGCGCCTCTGTGGTCGATATCCTATTGGCTCAGCAGATCGACAGACGCTGGCTGCATGACCCCCGTGAAGGCAGCTTCATTTTGCAGGCCTCCAAGTGTGTCAACGCGCGCGTAGAGCCTACAGGTGTGAAACTACAGGTGTGAGACCACAGTTGTGACTACAGGTGTGAAGGGCATCTGCTAACAGGAGACGGTGCACGAGAAACATGGCTTGCAGACTACTCGCCAGATGCATTACGAGCCATGGAGTACATAGAGGTAAGCAGTGTATGCTACGTATGCATATGTGTGTACATCGTGTGCAGTAATGTTAACTGATAATGTTCAGTAAACCTTGTAATTAGCGAAACATTGCACAAATGTGTAAGATAATTCAACAATGTGGAAACCTTTTTTTCCATTCTTCTTTCTTTTCTTGGGGGGAGGGGGGGGTGAGTGGTTCGGGGGGGTGTCTCATTTGACTGCTTCGCTGGTGACCGGACACCTATGTCGGTACAGCGTTGGTCTGCATGCAGCGTTGCCCTTTAAATCAAGGTGTATGACTGTGGCCGGTGTGGTCTTATCCACTTTTCTGTGACAAACATCCAATTCAGGGCACGGATAGAATTTTGGGCAAGTCGGTTATAATATATACAATGTATATACATACAAACCTGACTTGCCCAATATGTATGTCTAGAGAGAGAGAAGGTTGTGCAATGTGTAAGGTAAGATTCCGACAATGAACTGTCAATCTGAACCAGGGCATGTACATCAATGTAAACTGCTGAGGAAATAAGTCATTACATCAACTATGGGTGTTGCGTGTTGTACTCTTGAGTATGTGCACTTGATGGGACTCTTTTGTGGGAGAGGAGATTAACAAAAAAGTTATTTAATATATTGTTGATCCATTATTTATTTGGTGTGGCCGAGTATGCGTCATCCAATCTCAGTGGTCTGATCTATTAATGGCGACTATTTATACAGCAACATGATAAGTTGCCACGCCAACCTCGCTCTCCTCCACCCTCCCACACTCACACACATCCCTCCCCCCTTCCATACAGGTCCCTGACACAGCCACTCCCTCCTGCAACCACCCATGCCCACCATACCCACCCTGACCTACCTCCCACCCTCCAAAACCAACAACCACCCATACCTACAACACTCATACCTACCAACACTCATACCTACCAACACCCATGCCTACTCACACATCATACTTACTCACACCTGGACCTACCCACACCCACACCTACCCATACCCATTCTTACCAACACCCACACCTACATACACCCACACCTACCAACACTCATACCTACCAACACCCATATGTACTCACACAGCAGACATATCCACACCCGACCCTACCACACCCCTATACCTACCCAAACCCATGCCTACTAACACCCATACCTACCAACACCCATACCTACCAACACCCATAACTACCAACACCCATACCTACCAACACCCATACCTACTCACACACCATACTTACTCACACCTAGACCTACCCACACCCACCAATACGCATACCCACCAACACCCATACCTACCAACACCCATACCTACCAACACCCATACATACCAACACCAATACATACCAACACCCATACCTACCAACACCCACACCTACCAACACCCATACCTACCCACACATCCTACTTACCCACCCCCATACCTACTACACCCCCATACCTACCCAAACCCATACCTACCAACACCCATACCTACCAACACCCACACCTACCAACAGCCACACCTACCAACAGCCACACCTACCAACACCCACACCTACCAACACCCACACCTACCAACAGCCACACCTACCAACAGCCACACCTACCAACAGCCACACCTACCAACACCCACACCTACCAACAGCCACACCTACCAACAGCCACATCTACCAACACCCACACCTACCAACAGCCACACCTACCAACACCCATACCTACCCACACATCCTACTTACCCACACTCATGCCTACCCACACTCATACCTACGCACATTCATACCTACCCCCAGATCCATCCATACGAACACCCACACCTGTACCCACACACACCATACCTTCACAGCTCCTCACACACACACACACAACACCAACATCTAACCACCCACACCCACATCCCCCCACCACACGCACAACACACTACACACACCCCGATCAACCTCCACAATCGCACACCCACCTACCCTCCAACACCCTCCAACACCCTCCCACCCCACTCTACCCATGCACACTTACCCCCTACACCACACTAAACCCACCCTCCAACACCCTTCCACACTCAACTCTTCCCCACTCCACCCTTCCGCACTCCACCCTTCCCCACTCCACTGCACCCACCCACACGAACCCCGTACAACACACCCACACGAATCCTCCAACAATCTCCCCACTCCATATAAATCTAAATCTAAATACATCATCATCATCATGCTGTCAGTCGCAATGCGACAAAGACTGCTTTCATTACTTAACCACCGCTTTGTGCGGTTGTACATTTCGTAAAAGCTGCTTGCAAAGTGTTGAAGTGCTGCTGGCTTTTGCAAGTTACTAGCGGCACTCTCTCAGGGAGCAAATAGAGGTTTCACACCAGCAAGAACATGTCAAGACAGGCGCAAACGATTTGTCCCTGCAGTGGCTGGTCGGGAGATGTTGGGAGTTCCATTCATCACCGTCCTTAATGCTGCCACGATAACATGGTTTTCTGTTAGGGTTTGCTCCCTTAGCCTTTGATTCTATCAAGAACCAGAACTTGTATTGTACCACAAGGCAGTGGTTTACAACTTTGCAAGGCAGGAGCATCAAACTCCCTGAGGTATTTTAGCACCTAAGGTATCCGAGGTACTGCATTAGCCGCATACCATATACATCTAAATACATACCAACACCCATACCTACCAACACCCACACCTACCAACACCCACACCTACCAACATCCATACCTACCAACACCCACACCTACCAACACCCATACCTACCCACACATCCTACTTACCCACACACATACCTACCACACCCCCATACCTACTCAAACCCATGCCTACCAACACCCATACCTACCAACACTCACACCTACCAACACTCACACCTACACACACATCCTACTTACCCACACTCATGCCTACCCACACTCATACCTACACCCACACTCCATCTAAATCCACCAATACTAAAACTACCCACCATACTCACATCACTCCCACTCCCACTCCCACACCCCACACACCACCACCGACCAACATATCGATCTGCCCTCAGGTTCACACCTGCCACACTCACACGCATGCGTGCACAACCCAACCCTGCCACACACACTGTATGAGATCCACAAACACCGGTACTTTCACAGCTATACATGTAAATCCACCATCAGCACCAATATGTACACCCTTCCGCCCCCCCCCCCCCCCCCCAGTTAGCATGCCGTGATGACGTGTACATTCACCTGACTGGTTAACCTAAACAGTTGAAGCTATTTGCTGTTACCCACTTAACTATGCACCAGATTCATCTTCATCATCATCATCGTCGTCATCATTAATCCCTTAACCACAATGGTCATTGGGCTACCACAGAATACTTTGCAACCAGTCTTCTCCATTTGTCCCTGTTCTCCACTGGCAACATGAGTGGGATGAAAACATTAATAAACTTAAAGAAATTGAACAATCTGTGGGAAGGCCACCACAGACTCATGCGGGGGGTCGGCGGGACCAAGTGGTCCTTAGCCGCTGCCGTATTGGCCACTCGTGGCTTACATGTGTTTTTCTGCTCAAGGGGGAACCTCCCCCTGAAAGTATTGGGTGTCAGTCCCCGCTGACACTCAAACACATTTGACTAAATTGTGTTGATTTTTTGGCCCTGCGCCAACAGTTCTACGCCGCAGACAGTATGCATGACCTTTTTACTAAGGTAAAACAGGAAAACATTTTAGCCTTTTTGAGGGCAGCTGGACTGTACCACCTCATATAGTTTACTAAATAGGTTCTATCAATTATTAATCAAACTTTTCTTTTTCTATGGGAATTTGTTTCCCTTGACCACAAATATATGATTGTGAGCTTTCTAATTTAATGAGTGTCTATTGGCACATATTTGATTGTCTGCTTTTACATGTAAAAGCCATGGTTTGAACAAAAAACAAACATTTCTCGCCATGAATATGGCCTATGCTGCCGACACGGCGTAAAGCAACCACCAATCAATCAATCAATCAATCTCCACTGGGACTTGCCAAACTCCAGGTCTGTCCATTCCCTGATGTTGTCTTCCCACCTCTTCCTTTGTCGGTCTTGTCTCCCTATCCCCCCCCCCCCCCCCCACACCCCTTTAACTGTGCTTTTCCAGATGGGATAGGCTAGTAGTTAGTGATTCCGTTTACCACACGGGAGGTTCTACTTGGCGGTTATTTTTGTCAGTTCTAGTTGATTGTTCTACTTGTCGGTTTGACCAGACGGGGTGGCCGAATGAGTAGAGCGTCTGTCTCCTGTTTTGGGAGATCGAGAGATCCGAACCCATGAGTTTGTGGGTTCGAATCCTGGTCGAGTCAAACCAATGACTTAACAATTTATACTTGTCGCTTCCTAGCCTGCCACTCGGCATGATTAGGATAGGGAAAGGACTGGTTGCCTCAGTGTCAGGATAATGTGACTGAGTGGGATATCAGGTCATGGTGCTGGTGGCCAGGGGCCATATGCAGGACGCGGTGTTAGTGGTGTTTGGTGTTAGCCGGTAACACCGTTTAGCTATCACCACCCTCAAGAAGTAGGTCACGTGGTATGCAGAGGCGCCTAAACGGTTTGTGTTAGCTAAACGTGAATGTATTTATAGATTTGAGAAATCCCTCTCGGTCAGTGTGGATATCGACCTTGATGCGGCGGTGGCGGCGGCGGCGATTTGTTTTGTTTGCATTCGTCGATTCGACAATATGAATAACGCCGCCAATGCGGTGGTGGCGTTAATATTGGTTCACTTTTAGGGTTAAATTGATAAAATTTCACTTATTGCGTATGTAATTCTGTTAAATATGATAGCATTGAATAGATTTGGGTCTGTGGTAAATGAATGTGAACGCATTGAGTTCCAGTGGGTGACTGTTTTATTATACCGGTTCCCTGGCCCTCCTCATGTGACCGCTTACGTCACTAACATAGAGAGTACATGGTTGACATGCCCACATCTTACATCTCCCTTCCTTAAGTTTTACTTAATGGCTTTCGTTGATGTTAACAGCAGGATGTAGTTTGTTTGATGAAATGTACAGTTCACAACTAACACTTATCACTATACATTTTTATTTTTATTTATTTTTTTATTTTTTTTAGAAACAGTTGATCATCAATGTTTGACATGTTTTAGTGGTACAATCATCATGTTTCAATTTGTTGTCTTACAGGGTATTTTTAAACTTTTGATACATGTTGGTGATACATGTTTTATCATACAACCTTACATGCTATAATGACAATTTCAATATATATTTACGGTCAGCTATGTTTGTTTTGTTTGGTCGTACTGGTAGTGTTTTAGTCTTGCCAACGCTCTGCTGGGCTACTCAGTCTACCTGACCTGGTTATGTACCCAGTGTTTGTGGTGGTGGGTGTTTGTATTTGTGGTTCGCTGTGTTGCACTTCGGGTCTTTCGGTTTGGTTCTGAATTGGTGTGGTGGTGTTGTTTGTTTCTGCTTTGAATAATTGTACTCTGTTTCTTTGTAACTTATTATTTTCGTTGTTGATTATCTCATAATCTCGTCGTGTTGGATTGTTTATTTTTGTGATTTTTCCTGGTGCCCATTTGTGTTCGTGAGTGATGTATCTTATTTTGTCTCCGACGTTTAGTGTTTTGTGTTCTCTGGTGGCTTTTTTATCGAAGTATTTCTTTTGTATTTTTTGTTTGATTTTGATTTGTTTGATTTTGGAGTGTTCAGCTTTTGGTTTCAGGTGTTTGGCATTTGCTGGTAGTTTTGACCTGAGTCTACGATTCATTAACAGCTGTGCCGGTGATGCATCTAGTCCTATTAATGGGGTGTTACGATAATTTAAGAGAGCTAAGTTAATGTCTGATTTGGCTAACATTGTCTTTTTTATCATGCTTTTTAGCGTTTGCACGTATCGTTCCACTTGCCCGTTACTTTGCGGGTATAAGGGATTTGTGTGTATTGGTGTGAAGTTATAATCATTTGCAAATTGTTTATATTTTGTACTTGTGAACTGTGGCCCATTGTCTGTGACCACGGTACGTGGTATGCCGTGTCGGGCGAACATCTGTTTTAGTGTTTTGATGGTGGCTTCACTGGTGGTTTCTTTTAGTTCCATGATTTCGGGGTATTTTGAATAATAATCTATGATTATTATGAAATGTCTGTTTTGTACCTGGAAAAAATCGACCCCTATTTTGTTGAACGGTAAATTTGGAATTTCATGATTGATTAACGGCTCTGAGTGTGGTTTGTTTCTTAATGATTGACAGATTTCGCATCTGGATACTTTCTCCTCTATCTGGCTATTTATTCCAGGCCAGTACACATAATCCCTAGCCAATTGTTTGCACTTTATTATGCCGAGGTGTGCTTCGTGGATTTTATCTAATATTTCAGGTTGTAATTCTTTTGGGATTATGATCCGATCACCTTTCATGAGGGTGTTATTGTTGATTGTGATTTCGTGTCTATAGGTGAAATATGGTTTTGTGTTTGGTCTCAGTGCGTTGTTTGTTTCTGGCCAACCTGTACGTGCATATTTGCTGACTTCGATGAGTGTTTCATCATTTTGTGTAGCTTTGGCGATGTGATCGAGATCATCCTCGATGATCTCTAGGGCAGCTATCGAGATGTCTTTGTCAAACAGGTTTTGCGGTTCTGTGTTTGTTGAATGTGCGCGGGACAGGGCATCTGCAAAGTACATAGAGGTACCTTTTTTGTATGTGATGGTTAAGTCATAATTTTGAAGACGCATTCGCATTCTTTGCATCCTGGTGGACAGTTGGTACAACGGCTTATTCATGATTGCGACTAACGGCTTATGGTCTGTCTCTATTATTGTTTCTTTTCCATATATGTAATCGTGGAACTTTTGGCACCCAAAACATATTGCCAAAAGTTCCTTTTTAATTACAGCATAGCTGCTTTGGGCAGTGTTCAATGCTTTAGAAGCCATTGCAATGGGATGGTTATTTTGGAAAATTGTTGCCGCTAGTCCAGATTTACAGGCATCTACTTGGATGACTATTTTTTCGTTAACATTATAGTATTTCAATACTGGGGCTTGTACCAGTGCCGTTTTTAGTTTTGTGAACGCTTTCTTTTGGTCATCGTCCCAATGCCACGCTACCTCACGATTTAACAGTATCCTTAAAGGTTTTGACATTTCAGACAGGTTTGGAATGAATTTGGAAACGTATCTCACCATTCCTAAGAAACGTTGGATATCTGACGTGTTACCAGGCGTTGGCATATCTGTGATCGCTTGTATGCGTTCGGCATTGGGTTTCAGGCCTTCCGGCGTTAGGGTATGGCCAACATAATTTACTTGGGTTTTACATATTTTGGACTTTTCCGGGTTCAATTTGAGGTTTACCTCCCTTGCTCTTTTTAGGACATTTTCTAACCGGGTGTTATGCTCTTGGATTGTTTCCCCGTATATTAAAATATCGTCCGCTATGACATTTACTCCTGGCAGATCACCTAGTATGTTATTCATTTGTTCTATAAAAATGTCTCCTGCCGTTTTGATTCCGAAGGGCAGCCGCGCATAGCGGTATCTGCCCCATGGAGTGTTGAACGTGCAGATTTTTTAACTATGCTCATCTAGGACTATTTGCCAATACCCGCTGTTGGCGTCAAGTACGGTAAAAAACTTGGCCCCATGGGTTTTGGCAACCACCTCCTCTATCGTTCTAGTGGGATAGGGCCCACGTAGGATTGCTTTATTGAGTTTTGTGGGGTCCAAGCATACCCTTATCTTTCCCGGTTTTCTGACTATGGTTATTGAGCTTACCCACGGGGTCGGCTCCTCCTGTTTGATTATAACGCCCAGCTTTAACATACGGTCTAGCTCTTCTTTTACCTCATTTTCAATTGCGTGTGGGATTCTACGTGGTGGGTCAATGACTGGCTGGACATTATGGTCAATGTGAATCTTTGCGTTAACTTTTATGGTTCCTAGACCATGGAAGACATCATTGTATGTATTTACCAGTTCGTTTGCATCGGGCTGTGTGTCTGTCTGTTTGTTGACAGTGTTGCCTCGGGTGAGAAGGTTCAGCAGGACACAGGCGCTTTTTCCAAGGATCGGGCTTCCGTTAGCGGTGACTTGGAAACGTAACATTTGGTTGTTTACTTTGATGTCCGCCTCGCCTTCTGGGTAGATGTGTTGTCCCGTATATGTAACCAACCGACATCTTGAAGGTTTCAAGGTAGTATTCGTCAACTGGTCAAATATTGTTCTTGGCACTATATTTGCTTCTGAGCCTGTGTCCAATTTGAAGCGTATTTGCGTATTTCCAACATATATGTCCGTGTACCACAAGTCTGTGTTTGTGTTGTCTGCTTCACCGATGGCGCCCACGAAGAGATCGGTTTCCTCCTCGTTGCTCATCTCCGGCCAGTTTTCTACTTTATTATGTTCATCAACATATATCTCGTCTACTGGTGCTGTTGTTTGCCTGTTTCTGCACACCTTGATGAAGTGGCCTATTTTATGGCACCCGGCGCATTCCTTTCCCGTCGCAGGGCACCTGCCTCTATTGTGTGTGTAGCCGCATCGGGTGCATTCAGATCGTGCTGCGCCTCCTCTGTTGTACTGCTGCCCACGTGCTGACCTTGACCCCGTTGACATGGTGTGCGTTGCGGGTGGCGGGGTTTGCCTACGCGTAAACCTTGTCATTTCGTCGACTTGATTTTCCGATTCGTTACTGCCATCTCCTACTAAGGTTGCTTGGTGTTCACTGAGTCGGCACATCTCCGTGCATCTCTCCATATTTAGATTAGGTGTCTGTAAAACTCTGTTTCTGAGTCTTTTATCTTTTACGCCACAAACTAGACGGTCGCATAGAAGTGATTTTTCAATATCGCCGTACTCACAGAACATTATCCTGTGCTGTAGCTCTCGTATGTAGACGTCCATCGTCTCCGTTGTTTGGTTGTATGAGTTGAATTGGTAGCGCATGACTGTAATGTTCTGTTTCCCTTCACAGTATGTTCGAAATAACTCTATGAGGGGGTTAATTTTTTCCTTGTCACTGTCTTCTATCTTGAATGTTCGACATACTTTTTGCGCTTCGGGGCCGGCGACATGCAGGAATATGAAGCACTGCACTTTTTCTGCTTTCGACGTCACTCCCGCCGCCCCGGCATATATTTCGTAGGAACTCAACCACGCTCTCCAGTTCATCGCCATATTGTTGTCCAATGTTAGTGGTGCCGGGGGTTTTAGTCCTGACAAAGCCATGACTTCTGGTTTTTCTTCTATGTATTTGTTTTTCTCATCTGACACCATGTAGTAAATGAGTGTGAACGCATTGAGTTCCAGTGGGTGACTGTTTTATTATACCGGTTCCCTGGCCCTCCTCATGTGACCGCTTACGTCACTAACATAGAGAGTACATGGTTGACATGCCCACATCTTACAGGGCCTAATACATTGCCGCCGATGCGGCGGCGTCGGTCAGTATGGATATCGACGTCGACGCGGTAGTGGTGGCGGGGGCGGCAGCGATTTGTAGTTTACATTCGTCGATTCGACAATATGAATAAGGTGGCAACTCCCAATATTAGGGCATTGCACTGACCAGTCTGTAGGGGAGTGTCTGATTGGCTGGCTGTGGGAGGTCTGGTCACCTGACTCCCTTTGGCCTGTCATGACCACACAAGTCTCATTCTAATTAATTATTCAAGAAACTTCTCCAGACACACTAGAGAGGGATCACTCTACTCCTGGCGCTTGAGTGAGACAGACCTACTCTAGAGCAGGACCCCAGACACTCTGTCTGATGCTATCAAAATTCATCTATTCCAATTGAGTGTGTACACAGCCATAGGAAGGACTCTTGTCCCATGGGCTGTAGGCACTGCTTTCTATACAGGCTAAAGAAGTAATGAGATACTGTGTGGACAGAACGTGAGGGGTTAGGGTGATAGGTCACTGATAGGTGAGCAGGAGTTGATGCCAATAAAGTACAACATCCTCACTGTCTATCTTTGTGACTTGTCTTCCTTTCTTCCTTTGTATTAGTTCGAGAGTCGGTAATATTGGTTTAGTATGACTGCATCACATGTGAAATGAAGGGGGAGAGTATTGTAGTCTCATGGGGTGCTCACAGCAGCCGAGTAACCTCATGTTTCTATAACTGGTTGGCTCAGTCTGAGGGTAATTCACTGCGATGGAGACGGAAATAGTGCACCAACAACTTTTATTTGTCACAATATGCATTTTGAGCTGATTTGCATTCGGTAACACAATTTAACATTTTCAATGACAATACAGTATTCGGACATATATCAGTAAACTTTTTTCTCTCTGGCACTACATCTTTTACACAGTTATAGTCTTTATTATATATTACAGTTACATTCAGGCTATACGTACATAGTTTTCTTTAATATTTTTTAGTGGCAGATATATTTGATTTATTTCAGTTTTGGTAGGGTAAACTCCCTTTTCCGTCGAACTCGAATATATTTCCTAATAAATGCTAATCATTTTGTACGTTATTATATTTTTTGTAAATTTTATCACAGTAGGGTTAGGCTTTAACTTTACATCAATTGCTCTAGGGGGGGCCCGGCACCTTGTAGTTTCTTTAAAATTTAATAAGCTAACAGTTATTATAGGCAAACACATTTTCTTTCTTAATTATTTTGTCACCAGCCGAAAAGACACTAATATGGGTAACTACATGCTTAAGATCACCCACAAGTTAAGAAGCAACTCAGACACTCTGCCCCTTTTACCAACTGGTCCGAAAAAAGGGCGAGTGTTTTTTTTTGTAATGAAACGGTCTAAAGACGTTGTATATGCTATTTGAAATCGACCACTATGGTGTGCTGCTCTAGTAGTGAATCGGCTTGTTTGCATTCGCCACTAAGGCTAAATCCCCATAGAGATTCAAATGCTACGCTGTCATTGGCGGGATCGAGAAATGCCCAAGCAACCCGACCTGGTGTAGCTCATGGCAACACTCCAACATCGTGAATTACTTATGTTACCAGCAACATCCATAATGCAAACCGAGTAGGATACTGTGTCATATTGCCAGCACGACAACCTTGTAGGGAAACACAGTAAAGCTGCCATGAGTGCAAACAGTATGTACCAAGTCTATACCCGTCTTGTTTTGAGCTGGCCTCAGCTATTGCTAGGCCTTGAAACCTCAGCCATTCAATTGTTAGAAGTGACACATACTTGTATATATTTACATGTATATATAGTTATTTATACCGATTCATTAGCACTTATATACATGGATATGATAACCATATTTCTCTTCACATTAATACAACCCCGTTAAACCAAGCTCGGTTAAACCAAACGATCGGTTAATCCAAACTTTTTTCGGCGGCCCAACAAAATACTACCATTTATCATATAAAAAAGTTGGTTAAACCAAAGTCGGTTGATCCAAACAAAGTTGTCGGGCCCAGGCCACTTCTGGTACAGTTAAACCAAACTTTCATGTGGTTTTGAGGTCATCTGAGACGTTTGTATATGATAAACATCAACATGGTAGTATTTTGCAGGTCGCCAAAAAAAGTTTGGATTAACCGATCATTTGATTTAACCGAGGTTGGTTTAATAGGGTTAAACTGTATATACATAAAAAACAATAATCATAGTGTCCACATACATTGTACATTTATAATGCACCCCCGTTTTTGCCAAAGCCAAGTCAAAGTCAAAGCTTGGTTAAACCAATGATCGGTTAATCCAAACAAGTTTCTAGGGTCCCTTCAAGTTTGGTTTAACGGGGTTATACTGTATAAACGACATTAAAGTCGATTACAACAACTGGTATGGGAGTAATGTTATAAGCCGAGTTCCCTACAATATTAGTTTATTATTAGACATGTACTGAGGTAGTTTTATTTTTTTTATTTTTTTTATTGAGGCTGTATTTATACTGTCCATAGCATATAAGCCTGGGTACCCAGGCTTGTTTTCAATGCTGGCCAGTTGTAGTGTTGGTGTTATCTTACCACACAGTGGCTGCTGATAAGGTATTTGATTGCCTGCATTTCAGTAGCAGATAGATAATTGGTTGGTATGGTTAATAGCCTATGTTAGTTTTATTGGATTTTCTTGGTATATATGTCTTTATTTTTTCTACTCTTATTACTAGACTAGCCTACTCCTATTTACATATCATAGGCTTGTACGTAGCTGTATGGTGTGTTATCTGGCTACTTTTGGCATGGTTACCTTCCATTGGGCGTCCCGCTGGTGGGCTGTGACATATCACATGCCCTTTTGCAGTGCAGCTTATTGGGGGTTTCCTAGCCATATTTTGCACAGATATTTTTTGTAAGTTTTTAGGTCAGGAATTTGTCATTCCTTTACTGTTTGGGCATTCCACACCATGGCAGCCATTTCCAGCATGCTTCTCTCATGAGCTTTTATTGGGCTTCTGGTCTGCTTAAGTAGTGGCACATTATTTGCTCTAGTAGCCCTTTGTGGTTTTGTTAGAAGTTTAATGTTTTGACTATAGCTATATGCTAATGTTTTCAAATAAATTATTCTCCTATTTTCTAGTAATTTCACTTTGGTTATTTTGTGTATGTCATAGGTGGGGTGCAGCTTGTCTACTCTTAGACAGATTTTTAGGGCTCTGTTCTGCAGTGTTTGCAGTTTTTTTAGTAGTTCTTTTCTCGCACCCATGTAGTTTACATCTCCATAGTCAAAATAGGGGAGCACCATGCCCTTGAAGATTTTTATTGACATTTCTTGTGTCATGTAGTCTCTTAGCTTTGCAAATAGCCACAGTTTGTGGTTTACTTTTTGTATAATTTTATTTATACATAGGTTGTAGTTTAGTTGGCTGTCCAACTCAAGGCCTAGGTATTTGTAATGGTCTACATTTTCTAGTGTTTGGTTTCCTAACTTACAGTGTAGTTTTCTTTCTGGCATTTGTTTATGCGAGAAGAGTACTGTTTTTGATTTGCTTGTGTTGATGGTTATTTTGTTGGACTCACACCACTCATCTAGTTTTAGTAGGAGTTTATTTAGTTTAGTTATTACCTCCTCTTCTGTGGTGCCATTTGCGTATATGACTGTATCAACTGCATATAGTTGGAGGCATTCAGTTTGCAACCATTTTTCAAGATCGTTTATATAGATTATAAAGAGTAGTGGCCCTAACACTGACCCTTGGGGTAAACCACATGTGACAGGTTGGTTGTCTGATAGTGTATTGTTTATTTTTGTTTTCTGTTGCCTGTTGTTCAGGTAGCATCTTATCCAATCCATAGTGTTGGATTTTATGCCCATGGTTTTTAGTTTTTCCAGTAGTATTTTGTGGTCTACTGTGTCAAATGCTTTGCTGAAGTCAATGAAGGCGGCTCCAACTAATTGTTTTTGGTTCAATGATGCCATTATGTCATTTGTTAGGTTAGCTATTGTTTTTGATGTGGAGTGCAGTTTCCTGAAGCCCCCTTGTCTTTCGTTTAGTATATCATTTTTTTCCAGGTGTTCATTGATGTGTCTATGTAACACTTTTTCAATGAGCTTGCCTGGGGTTTGAAGAATTGATATTGGCCTGTAGTTTCCCATGTTTTGTTTGTCTCCACCTTTGTGAATGGGGGTGATGGTTGCCATTTTCCAGGCTGAGATAAAACGCCCCTGCTCAAAGGAGATGTTGAATAGGTCTACTATAGTGGCCGGGATGGCCTGGAGTGCCTCTTTCAGTATTTTGGTTGGTATTTCATCTATTCCACTTGGTTTATTCGTGTCTATGTCATTTATTAATTTGTTTACTTCTATTATATTTGTTTTGCAGGTGGGGATTTCGTTCTCCACAGTTCCTGATCTGTTTTCCCATCTTTAAAAAAAAAAATTCTGACAGCTTTTGCGCTATTGTGGCAAAGTGTCTGTTCAGTTTGTTTGCTGCATCTTTGTCTGTTAGCATTGCCCCTTCATTATCTTGGAAGTTTGTATGCTCTTCTTTGTTATTTTTGGGGAATAATAGGTTTACATTTTTCCAGAATTTGTTTGTGTTGCTTCCCCAGACTTTGTCCTGCTTTATTATGTATTTCTTTTTTGCTGTTCTCCCAGCTTTGAGAGAGTTGTTTCTGGCGATGCGGTAGGCCACTTTGTCTTCTATTGTTTCTGTGCGTTTTGCTTTATCACCCAGTTTACTTTTGGTTGTGATGAGTGTTAGCAGGTCTTTGTCTACCCAAGGGTCTTGGTTTTTTTGTATTTTTATTTTCTTCATGGGACACATCTCATCAGTTGATTTTCTTATTTCTGTGATGATGTTGTCCCAATAGATATCAACATCATCTCTGTTTTGTGTGATGTTGTTTATGTTTTGGTGCAGATGATTTTTTAATGTATCTTCTGAGTAGTTTTTTAGGGACCTGCCCATTTTGTATTCATAGTGATTTGTGCTTTTGAGCTTTTTCCTGGTTACATATACTAGTTTGTGGTCGCTTATACCCCAGCTTCTAGTGCCCCATTTTGTGGCATGGTTTGGGTTGGTTAGTATTAGGTCTATTGTTGAGATATTGTTGCTTAGCCTTGTGTTTTCAGTGATGAGCTGCTGCAGGCCTAAGATCTTGATGGTGGTTTGCAGCATTAGCTTATTTTTTTCATTGCTGCTGTAATTCACATTGAAGTCCCCTAGCACAAAGATTTCTGCATTTGTTGAATTTTTTACAGTGTTTATGCTCTTTTCTAGTTCTTCAAGGAATACTTCAATTTCACCTAACGGTGGCCTATAGAGGGTCGCTATGGCTACATTTGCTTGCTTTTCGTTTTTTATTAGGCACCATAGTAGCTCTATGTGCTCATTTGAGAGATTTGTTGGTTTTAGCTTTTCAGTGTCTAGGTTTTTGGTGGCTTTGCAGTAAATGGCAACACCTCCACCTTTCTTTATTTGGTTCATTGCATTAATGTGCTGTCTGTCATTACGTACAAGCCTATATCCATCTATATTGAGGGTGTTGTTTTGGTGTTTGTCAGTTAACCATGTCTCTGATAACGTTAGTACATCTAGATTGTCTTTTTTTAGATGCATTTTTGCAGTTTAGGTGGGCAAAGTGTGTGCCCCTTCCCAGTTTGCATTCAATCTCTTCTACCATATTTATTTTACTTTCAATAATATTTTTAGGATAGTGGTTGCTTGATTTCGTGAGTTTTTGATTTTGTTTTGATTTGATTTTGGCTTAGTGATTGATGGATTCGGGGTGTATGTGCTGGTGCATACAGCACACATGGCCCCTTTTGATTAATAGTCATGCATACTTCCATTACTTTTACTTTTACCTGTGCGCATAGAGGAAGACATGAACATTAAAGTGTGTATTAGTTGTACCTGATTATACTTATGATTTAGGGTTTGGTTAGTGAAATTTATCAAAGTTTGTGATACTTATGTTTTGGAGCCCTGGTGCTCTTTCCAGTTCTCCATGATGCTTTTTGACAGCCTGGCACTGACATATCTGGCATATTCCTCATTGTAGTGTATACCATCCGTCATGCCAATGCCATATCGTGCCGCTCTCTTTCCATGCCTTGTTTTGGGGGTTGACGTTTGTTGTCTTTTAATCTAGTGTGGGCGGAAGTGGAGCAAGCTGTGCATTGCTATGTTTTTCGCTACAGTCCTAGATTATAATGATATTACAGAGTACAGTGAAACTTAGATAAAAGATTCACCCGGTGCTTGTAGTACACGGGTGAAGACCAGCCTTATATAAATATGGGTGAAAATAGCGTTAGTATGGAACAAGAAGTAGAATGCCTGGCACCAGTGCCAAATGGTTACATTTATCAGAACAGAGTTGGTGAAATGGGAGAGAATGCAAAAAGTCAAGATGGCGGCCAGAGAACGCCATCGATTTCACTTTTAAATTGCATTAAAGTATATGTTTTATTAAATTTTCCAACTCAAAAGTAGCGGGTAAACATGAAGACATATACAAAGAATAAATGTTGCTTCTTAGATTGTGAAATTAGGCTCTCAGAAAGACTCATTTCATTAGCCCGATTTTTCCACCGTTTTTATATAAGGCTGGTTTTCACCCCTGTACTGGAAGTACGGGGTGAATCTTTTATCTAAGTGAAACTGTGTTATAATCTATATATAATACCAAACAGTGGTTAAGTTGTAAGGTCGTTCTGATCACTACTCTTAGGTTAATCGGTGCTGCCAATGCACATCATCATACTGGTGTTCTCTGTGGCGGAGTGGTTAGAGTGTCTGACTTTTTTCTAGGTCGGACTGCTAATCTGAGGGTCGGCGGTTCGATTCCCCGCGCTCCCAGCTCTACCAATTTGGATTTCTACCGCTGTGTATAACTTACAGCGTCATCAAAGGCCGGTTGCTCTCATACCATGTCTATGTGGTGTGGGAGGTTAAAAATCCCTTGGGTCGGTAAAAGTGTAGGCTCGGGCTTTCTATCGACCAGTAGTGGAATGAGGAAGACCAGTCGTCTATGACTGAAATTTGCCATTTTAATAACGCCCGTCTAACGTCATCGACGTTCGCCAAACACGTACAGAACATATGCCGAACGTAAACCCTTACATTGGAGTTACGTCAAAAGTTTTAAACATGTTCAAAACCTTGACGTGCACCGACGTAACATGACGTAACGTGACATATCTCGACGTCAGTCTAACGTCATTCTGACATCATCATACCGTAACCCAACATACCTCAATGTAATGACCAAAAGTGACCTACGCCAGGCTTACGTTGGCTCTTACGTCGCAATGTGACAGGGGTATTAATCCGTGCTATAATACAATTGCTATGTAGTCAAACAGATGGTACCATTCTAGCAAAGTAACACTTATGTAATATATATAGTCTATATTTAACGGTGCCTTTTATCTCTCGAAACTATATATCACATATATCAGAATTAGTGGCAGTCAAACCAATGACTTACGAAATTGATACTTATTGCTACCTAGCTGGGCACTCAGCATTATTAGGAGAGGGCAAGGGCTGGTTAGCTCAGTGTCAGGATAATATGACTGACTGGGATATGGTGCTGACGGCCTGATCTACCAGTGGGGCAGCACTATAAAAGGTGCCATGAGTGCACAGCCACAAGCAGGACTTGCTATCCGGACCACACTTCATCCACACCTCTCTCTATCTCCTCTCTGCTGGCCATGCTCCTCCTTGATAATGCCTGAAAAGAATTCCAGGAGGGGGAGTCCACCAGCATTTCACTTTCTACTCTTACTCTGTTCATGTCTTTGGCTCGCCAGCTGGTCACCATAGAGCTAAGAGACACAGTCCTTTGATTCAACTCTCCTCATTTCTCTGTACTATATTCTACCCCTTTTTTTCCTCCCGGGCTTACTTCTCCCCCTGAACATGGGAGTTGTTTGCTTAGGTAGGGCCCTGTACCTTATCATTTCTCTCGCTTTGTTCTTGTTGCTGGAACCTGCTGGACCCACCTTTGACAGTCCCTTCCTCCAGAACCCTTGCTGCTGTTGCTGGATACAAGTGCTCTGCTACCGCCAGAACGCTTCGCCGTTTTGAATGTTGTAAAGAAATCCCCAGCTTCTACAATCGTCCCACCTGAAGATTAATCTTCAACCAGATTGGACCGATTTATCGAGGCCTTTCTATATTGCTGCAGTTTTGCAGCCGGTAACCATTGTAAGGTTACAAAACCCCCCAAAAGCAAGCAAGCAACAGCCAGAAGCTGGTACCTATCCTTATATGATCATAGATGTTGCTAGGATGTAAAACCCCAACAAACAACAAACAAACGAATCCTTCCAATGGCACCAGTTATAATACAACAACATGAAGGTGTGAGAAATGAGGTGTTATAGGCGAGAACAATTGACTCTGGTAACGCCTCTGATTAAAGCGTGTGAGCTTTTGTCTCTTTTTCATTAAGGGCGTGAGCTTTTGCCTTGTGAGCTTTTGCCTTGTGAGCTTTTGTCTTGTGAGCTTTTGTCATGGAAATGCAGGTTCTGGTATTTTGTTGAGAACTGTGATGTGGACGGTAATATCACGTGGTTGTCGATTGTTGGCATGGTATTGATAATATATTTGTAAATTTGTATTAATATAAAACAATTGATAGACGGGTAGTGAACTGTATATAGTGAATGTCTAACAAGCTTGGGCTTGTTTTCGAACTGCACTTCTCACATCAAACTGGTATGTCGGGCTATAAGGCCTTCAATGCTCATTCAAGAATAGGGGGCCTACTGCTGAGCCCCGCTGTTTGTAGGTCGTGTGAATTGTAAGGATGTCCTGCTTGTCTGCATTCCGTTGTATATAAATAACCACACACTTAAGTTATACACACAACGGGCCATATATAGTCCTTTCAAAACCAAAACGCCGACACGCACCCACTATACCATAGAGAGACCGTACACACCCTGCACACACGTATTCTTGCACTCACACATTCGCAGTCATATACAATACATTAATCCGACACCCACACTCCTCCACTCAACTCACATAGTGACATGCACACCCGCGCACACCCACACACTCAAATGTCCATGTTCATACGCATACTATCACAATGTGCACACACACTTCTTGCACCCACATTCCCGCACACAAACCTTATTTACATCACACACAAACAAATAACACACACCCATACTCACACATCCCCACACTAACTGAAATATCCTATTTACACCACACACTCACACACACAATAGCACACACACCCGTACACTTACATTCTCACACTACCAGTACCATACCCTATTTACACCACAGACTCACACACACAATAACACGCGCACACTCATAGTCTTACATTCTCACATGAACATACCCTATATACACCACACACTCACACACAACAACACACACACCCATAATCTTACATTCTCACACAAACATACCCTATTTACACGACACACTCACACACAACAACACACACCCATAATCTTACATTCTCACACTACCATACCCTATTTACATGACACACTCACACACAATAACACGCACACACTCAGTCGTACATTCTCATACTACCATACCCTATATACACCACACACTCACACACAATAACACACACCCATACTCTTACATTCTCACACTACCATACCCCATTTACACCACACACACACACAATAACACACACACCCATATTCTTACATTCTCACACTAACATACCCCATTTACACCACACACTCACACGCACAATAACACACACACATATTCTTACATTCTCACACTACCATACCCCATTTACACCTCACACTCACACGCACAATAACACACACACACATATTCTTACATTCTCATACTAACATACCCTATTTACACCATACTCTTATTCCCATTCTAATGCTACTGGGCCGACCAAACCCTACCTCCTGGGTTGGAGCTTACTAATACTGGCCTGTTTTGTGATGTCATTCTTGGAAGAGATACATGGAATTACATAAGGTATGACCAGACGGGATGGCCGAATGAGTTGGGCGTTCGCCCCCGTTTTGGTAGATCGTGGGATTCGAACCCACGAATTCGAACCCTGGTCGAGTCAAACCAATGACTTAAAAATTTATATTTGTCGCTTCCTAGCCAGGTGCTCAGCACTATAACGTCGCCGTGAGTGCGAACTGTCCTGATATGATCTTAGATGTTGCCAGGACGTAAAGCTCCAGCAAACAACCACAATGTATAGTTATAAGGCTTCACATTCACATTCAAAGCAAGTTTTGTGATACTTTCCTTTGTGACCTCTATTGCAATGGCATGGAATGAATGCATGGTTGATCATTCGTGGTCATTGCTGAGAATACAGGGAACTGACACATAAAACGCCCCGTCCCCCCTTGGTGGAGTGTTGGGGGGGGGGGGGGGGGGGGGGCAGGGAGGGGAGGTGCACACACAACCAAATCCACAACAGGGGCTACCCAATCACAGCCATGCACTACAGACACACTCCCTAACTCACCCCAACCAAACCAGCCAATCACAGCCCACTCACACCAGGAATCCCTACCTCCCAGAATACACTACCAATATACAATCATTGTCAGTCGCAGATACAGCCGATAAGGTCACATCTCTTCTCTATCCCCCTACCCACACCTCCGCCTTATCAGGTGTGAAAAAAACCACCACCAGATTAAACGAATAACTCTCAAACTAAAAGATAAAAATGATTCATTAACTGACTATGACTGTTTTCATTGATTGGTCATGTGACCATGTATTCTGTTTGTTGATGATGATTATGTTATAAACTTGATTGATGATTGATAGATGATACTCATAAGATGCATATATGTTTGTTAGCACTGTCTTGTCTCTCGTCATGTTCTCATGTTTTCACACATTACTCATTTACTATGTGAGACACCCTCTTCGCTGAACTGCCAATGAATATATTACCGGCATGTGAGCCCAAGACCTTCACCCGCATAGCAATAAAAGTGATCTTTATTCCGAATCCCTATCATCCCATTCTCTGTGCCCGGTGTGGCCGTCTCAGCTGCCACCAGGCTGATATGCCAAATGTCGCTTCAGCGTCGTCTGCGCATGCGTCAAAACTGGGCCAGTCTCAAAGGCCGTAATCTCTGTTTTTAATACTTTCAGCGTAAATTGCTCTTAGGTTACATTAAATACTTCAGATCTTCCTCTTCAATCGCGCATTAAGATATTTTTAATCGATCCAATGAAAGCTTTTAAACTTATTTTACAAAAATAAATGCCCCACATAGACATAGCATTGCCGTATTTTACCACCCGCGAAGGGTAAACACTGCAGCAATGCTATGTCTATGCAGAGCATTTATTTTAGCAAAATTAATTTAAAAGCTTTCACTGAGTCGATTAAAAATATATTAATGCGCAATTGAAGAGGAAGATCTGAAGTATTTAATTTAACTTAAGGGTAATTTTCTCTGAAAGTATTAAAAACAGAGATAATAGTGAAAGTTGGGCATGGCAAATCAGCCTTGTGGCAGCTGAGACGGCCACACCGGGTCAGCAATGAACTGTTTGTATTTAACCCTTTTCTATCGTCAGTGACCCACCAGTCCAACTGAGCATGTTTCAGTTCTGTTTCAAACAGAGCATGCATCCAACTGCATAAGCAGGCCCTGGCATATGTCACCGTAACAGACAAGAAGAGCCATCAGTGCTGAATGACCCTAATAATCACAGCGTGAATACAGCCAGAGAATAGGCACTTTCAAAATAAAATTAAAAATATGAATAGTCTCATTCAATCATGAAACTTCACGACACGGGCAGAGAAAATGCTAGAAGGTGGTTTATATTTACTGGCGGAAGACAAGACCTTTAAGGTGGCCAAATCGGTAGAGCACAGGCCTCGCGTGTGGAAGATCGCGATTTCGCAAATTCGGTTCCTGGTCGAGTCAAACCAATGACTTTAAAAATTGATACTTGTCACTTCCTAGCTTAGTGCTCGGCATTATTAGGATAGGGCAAGGACTGGTTAGCTCGGTGTCAGGATAATGTGACTGAGTGGGATATCGGGTCATGGTACTGGCAACCTGATTTCCCAGTGGGGCAGCACTATAAAATCGCCATGAGTGCATACTGTCACAAGTCGGTACCCATCCTGATATGACCTTAGATGTTGCTAGGACATAAAACAATAACAAACAAACCTGAGAATGTTGGAATCTCTCGTAAAGTGACTGTTCTCTGGCACTCAGCCAAATAAGGTGAGTGTCAAGGTGGGTGGCGATAAAAGCCTTCTTAGGTATGTACGCATGTACAACAAATCTCCAAGAAATATAGGTAAATGGATTACCATAAAGTATGGCCAAAGCCACATTTTGGACTGTACGCAATCTACAAACAGCTGCAACCCATAAACAAGGAACACAAAAACCAAAGTTATTGTTATGAGATCAGGACAGGGACTGGGTGCACAGTGTCAGGATAATGTGACTGTGTGGGACATCAGGTCATGGTACCGGCGGCCTGATTTCCCAGTGAGGCAGCACTAGAAAGTTGCCATGAGTGCGCGCTGTCACAAGTCGGTGCATGTCCTGGTATGGCCTAGGGTCTTACTGGGGCGTAAAACTACACCAACCACCCAGCCACCCCCAGCCCTCTCAGAGGTTGGGCTCCTTAGGCTGCCTTTTTCCTTCCTCCCCCCCCCCCCCCCCCCCCCATTTCCTCTGATCACTACCCATCGGAAGCCAACTCCCGACCACATGGTTCGCATTCAGTGCTGCAGATTTGCAGCCTTCAGCGCACCAATGCGACTGAAAACTCCCCAAAAACAAAACAAAACAAAATTCAACAGATTTGAATCAAATTGGACTAGTGCTGGCCAGAGGTGAAAATCAGTGCTAACACACTTATCCGTTATCGGCAGGGTAAATACACTCATCACAAAAAAAGAACGACAAATGTATGGCGAACTACCTCCACGCACAGACGTCACGTACGTCATCGATCGATGCGCCGCCACACACGTGCTGTGTTAGCGGGCTCTGTACATCGTGACCGCCAACAAGCCGGTATGGCGGTTTCAGCGCCCGGTCAGTTTCAGCGCCCGGTCAGTTTCATGCGCATGCGTCAAAATCTAACATCATCGTCACTAACCTTATAAATTTAATATAATGTTTTTGGTAAAGATCTTTTCTACATGTGTACAAAGCGATTTGTTTCTAGGTGGTGTGGTTGTAGAGATAGATCACTTTTCCTGTATTTTCTGTATGAAGATTGCTAGCGACCATTGACAATGCCTTGAGTTTGACGGTACGCGCAGTGCAAAACCTTAGTTTTATTCAAAATTAATACAAATCAAGAACCCTAACCTTATAAATTTAATACAGTCTTTTTGGTAAAGATGTTTTCTATATGTGTACAAAGCGATTTGTTTCTAGGTGGTGTGCTTTTAGAGATATATCACTTTTCCTGTATTTTCTGTATGAAGATTGCTCACGACCATTGACAATGCCTTGAGTTTGAGTCTATACGGGCCGTTGAAACTGACCGGGCGCTGAAACTGCGACACCGTGCTGTCCAATGGCAGAACAGTGCCATTCGAATGCCCGTGGTCATTTTGAATACATGAAGTTGTGTTGATCGTGTTACTGGACCTTTAAACAAATGCTGATAGATTGTTATGAGTTTTCTCATTATGACAGTTTCTTTCTCTATGTTCTAATCATGGCTGTAACTCCAGTTGAGGTCACGCATGTGTGGTCGATAGCCAACCCACTTGCTGCTGCATTATTTAGGCGCCTTGCCCTACACACCAACATCACCTCCTAAGGAGGTCAAAACGATTAAGAGCATGTAATATGCTTGAACATTTCTCCGACGGTTGCAATGTTTTGTTGTTTTGTTGTTTACGTCCTAGTAACATCTAAGGTCATATCAGGGCGGGGCCCCGTGAATATGGCCTATGCTGCCGACACGGCGTAAAGCAACCACAAAATATCAGGACGGGTACCGACTTGTGACAGTGCGCACTTTGGCGACTTTATAGTGCTGCCCCACTGGGAGACCAGGCCGCCAGCACCATGAACTGATATCCCACTCAGTCACATTATCCTGACACTGAGTCAAATATCTGCTACACCATCTGTTACATTGACTGTCACACAACTTGTCACATTGCTTGTCTAGCTATCTGTTACACTGCCTGTTACATTGACTGTCACACTGCCTGCCACACTGCTTGTCATACTCTCTGTCATGCTGCCTGTTGCACTGTCTGTTACACTGTCTGTCACACTATATGTTAAACTGACTGTCACATGGCCTCCCACACTGTGTTACACTGCCTGTCACACGACCTTATTATGTTGCCTGTCACCATGGCTATCACAGTACTTGTCACAGTGCCGACCACACTACCCATCATACTGGCTGTCACACTGGCTGTCACACTGCTTCTCACATTGCTGGACACACCGTGTCATACTATCTGTCACACTGCCTGTTAGTGTTACTTTGACTTCACACTACCTGCCACACTATCTCACACTGTCCACCACATTGCCTGTCACACTGTATATCATACTATCTGTCACACTGTATGTTACATTGACTGTCACACTGATTGTCACACTACCTGTCACACTGTCTCCCACACTACATGTTTTACTAGTTGCCATACGATTGATTGGTGGTTGCTTTATGCCGTGTCGGCAGCATAGGCCATATTCACAGTGAGAAGTGTTTCTATTTTAATTCAAACCATCGCTTTTACATGTAAAAGCATACAATCAACTTTGTGTCAATAGACATTCATGAATTTTTTAAATCACAATCATATCATTTCTGGTCACGGTAAATAAAGATTCTAGATGAAAGTATTTTCCATTGATGGAAATTGTTTAATAAGCTTATATGTGGTGGTACAAACCAGATGCCCTCAAAAACACTAAGATGTTTTCTTGTTTTACTTTAGTAAAAAAGTCATGCATGCTATTTGCAGTGTAAAATTGTTGGCGCAGGCCATACGATCTATCATGTGAGGTCAGGTCACAATGGCTGCCATCCTATCCATAGTACTTCCTGTGACAGCTGGGTCTTACATTATGCATGGTTAAATTAATAACAAAATAAATGAATGTACTTACACAATATGGCCCGTATGCTGGTCTCAGTCACTAATGGCTTGGTTCAATTGCAGGCCTCTGTACGACTGCTACGCTGGGACAAAAGGATGCCAAGGTGAGCGAGTGCGTTCTGTTATAAAACCACCAAAGACTGGCCAAAATATTGCAAGTGCTGCCTGCCGTGTTCCCTAGTGAAAGCATTTTTTGTTAGTTTATCCCACGGCTAAACTCCATTGACACAGTTATATTATAATATTTATATATCATATATATTATATTATATTGGATAACTGCCTTGTGGTACAGGTTCTTGACAGAACCGAAGGCTAAGGGAGCAAACCCTAAACAGAAAACCATGTCACTGTGGCAGCATTAAGGGCGGTTGATGTATGGAACTCCCAACATCTTCCGACCAGCCACTGCAGGGACAAATAGTTTTGCGCCTGTCTTGACATGTTCTTGCCGGTGTGAAACCTCTATTTGCTTCCCGAGAGAGTGCCGCTGGTAACTTGCAAAAGCCAGCAGCAATTCAACACTTTTGCAGGCAGCTTTCATGAAATGTGACACCTCATGAGGATGTCATCAGACAGGCTACCAAAGCAGATCCTCTATTCTCAACTGTCTGCTGGCTACAGAAAGAGAGGGTGCCCCCGTCTCCGGTTCAGGGATACCATCAAGAGAAACCTGAAGCTGAGAGACATTAAGACCGACTCATGGATGCAACTCTCACAGCAGAGAGCTAAATGGAGAGCGGCAGTCAAGTAATGAAAGCATTCTTTGTCGCATCGTGACCGACAGCATGATGATGATGATGGATAACGTATAACATATATAATACCCAAAACATTGTTAATAAAAACTTGACTTTGAAAACGTCAAGTACATATTATATATATACTAGTTACAGCACTGTGTCTCAATGAGGCAGTGCTCACCCGATCCTCTGGCCCCCACCCCAAACGTATATATATATAGTCGCCATGAGTGCATATTACTCGAATGGGGCAAGGATTGGTTTGCTTAGTGTCAGGATAATGTGACTGAGTATGATATTATGCCATGGTGCCTGCAGAAGTGTAACCAAAAGGGGCAGCAGTGTAAAGCTGAGATAAGCGCGTTCTGTTGACCTAAAATGTTGCGAATCCATAAAACCCCAATTAATTTGCTGTTGCAGACAATGCAGCTGAAGCGGATGTTGCAGTCGCCCGAGTTGGAGTTCATTATGGAGGCTCACAATGGACTCAGTGCCAAAATCGTCGAAGAAGCAGGTAACAGAGGCTTCCCACCACGAAAGCGCCCTCTGACGGCAGTTGATGAAGTAATGTGGGCAGCAGCTGACTGAGCAGCATGCTCTGTGGTTAGGTGATTTCCACCACCAACCCGCCCTCTGACGGCAGTCTATGAACTAATGGTGTGGGATGCAGCTCACTGAACAACATGCTCTGTGGTTGCTCGGCCTGATGGCAATGGGAGAACTAGCGATGTGTGTAGCAGCTCACTGCATTGGATGCTTTATGTCAAATGTATTATTATATATATTATATATATAATATATATTATATATGTAATATATGAAATATATCTTATATATATTTTGTTATATATGTATATGTATTATATATTATATATGTTATATTATATATATACATATGTATTATATATATTATATATATTATATATTTTATATATATTATATATATTAAATATATTATTTATATTATATATAATATATATATTATATATATTATATATATATTATATATTTATTATATATTTATTATATATATTATATATATTATATATATTATACATATATATTATATTAGTAAGTAAGGATTTCATAGACTGTAAGCGCCAATATATATTAATATATATTAATGCACAATAACCCACAATATCACCAGAAATGTGCTGCACATTAATCCTTACGGTTTGCTGAAGGCCCGACTATTTTACTATTGTGTATACACAAATCAATAGATCGAGTTTACTTCATCGATGTGCAATTGTCTAAAACGGGCACACAACTTGCAGCTGGACACACCACGTGTTGGGGCTGGCTTATTGGATTCTGATATCCCTGACATCACCTGGCCACTCACCGCAGTCACGTGACTATCACAAGCAGCTGTTGACCCCTATCCACGGTTACATGTTGCACACACATAAACTCCTTGCATGCAGACAATGTATTATCACTGGCAGTCATTAGTAATATTTCAATTAATCCATGTAAAGCCGCATATAATGCGAAAGTATTGCCATATTAAAACATATATGTGTGACGGATAATGCATTATGCAAGTATTAAGGCACGATAGGGAATTATTGTTTCTATATAAAATATTATTATTCTGTATCCTTGACACCACCCACGTGACTGGTGGCGCCCCCATCGGGCGTCCTCGTCACTAACGGTCGCGCAACCTTGTCACTCGCACCTGAGGATTTGAATATATTCTGTCGATCGTTGCACTATACCTTTTCATCACCTTAAAGTTTAATTTCAAATGGTAGATATTGAAGTTAATTTGAAGTTAAAAGGCACTGAATTAATGTTGGTGTGCACACCAAAATGTTCGACACTGACTTTGTAATACGCATGTTCAAGCGTCGCAGTGTGCCAATAAATGCAATAAATGGTCAGCGACGGCACCAGCTGCTAAGTTAGATTTGTAGGATCAAATCGAGGTAATGAAAGTGTGTTGGTTTAAAATATGTAATGCTTTCATCGGATTAGGCTACTTGAAGATGTGGCATTACTCCCAGATGAGTGAAGCAGTGAATAAATAATGTTGGTGGTACGAGCTCAACATAAGAGTATGTATGACTATAAGCCTGTTCATTTTTTTTTGTAAATATAGTTTATTCATTGAATAAAGTCTTTTGTCAGCGCTGTGGCACTGGTCTTCCAGCCATGTGGCAATACAGTTATTTACAATATATGCAGCTAGCCCAAATCAGCTGAAATAACAATATCAAACATTCAAAGACTTACATATGGTATAGTTTGACAATTCACATACAAAAATATCAGTTATATGTTGTATTCCTACACACCTGATACATACATGTGTATTGATTAGACCTTTACATTACTGATTATGGAGTGGTTAGGTGCATAGTTTTCCTTCATAGGTTTGTATGCCTACTATGTTGTGAATTGCAAAACTATCATGTTGTTGGAGTTAGCATTTTGAGATGGAGTGAGTGTTAGTAGAATGGTTTGTTTATTCTGTTAGAGTGTGGCTAGCTTATAGGGTTATGTTTAAAAGTTAATACCTCAGGTGTGTTTTTTGACTACATGAAGTAGTTTGAGTAAGTAGGTTGTTAGTAATGATGGGATAAACAATGCTTGGAGGATTGTATGTTTCAGTCATTTAGTAGTCTAGTACAGACTTTATTAGTGTCTATGTTATTCTAAGTATGAAAGTGAGAGTGAGAGAGGACATGCATAGTGACAGGATGCATATCATTGTACTCATATAATATATTATTAAATAGCTTAATAGCATCAGTAGCACATTTTCGTCTACAAAATTGATACTTGTCACTTCCTAGCTTGGCGCTCAGCATTAATAGGATAGGGCGAGGATCGGTTAGCTCAGTGCCAGGATAATATGACTGGGTGCGATATCGGGTCATGGTGCTGGTGGTCTGATTTCCCAGTGGGGCAACATTATAAAGTCGCCATGAGTGTGCACTGTCACAAGTTGGTACCCGTCCTGATATGACCGTAGATATTTGCCAGGATGTTTGATTGATTGACTGATTGGTGGTTGCTTTACGGCTTGTCGGCAGCATAGGCCATATTCACGGCGAGAAATGTTTGTTTTTTGTTCAAACCATCGCTTTTACATGTAAAAGCAGACAATCAATTATGTGCCAATAGACACTCATTAAATTAGAAAGCTCACAATCATATATTTGTGGTCAAGGGAAACAAATTCCCATAGAAAAAGGAAAGTTTTATTAATAATTGATAGAATCTATTTAGTAAACTATATGAGATGGTACAGTCCAGCTGCCCTCAAAAAGGCTAAAATGTTTTCTTGTTTTACCTTAGTAAAAAGGTCATGCATACTGTCTGCAGTGTAGAAGAACTGTTGGTGCAGACAAGGATGTAAAACTCCCAACAACCAAACAACCAGCCAGAAGCCCTAACTTCCGCAACCGATCAACTAATGGCGCTTTCATCCAAACAGGGTTCAAGGGCATCTGGGGCAGTGGGCTGTCCATCTCGGCCCAGTTCGGGGTGCGTGACAGCAACGAGGCGTCCTGGTCGCAGGTCGTCGACACCCTGGAGTTCATGAGCGACGCCACCTCCATCCCCATCCTGGTAGACGCTGATACCGGCTACGGCAACTTCAACAACGCGCGCCGAACGGTCACCAAGTTGGAGCAGCGAGGCATCGCCGGTCAGTCTCATCCCGGGGGGAGGGGGGAGCTAATCACACACAAATTAAATAAAATAAAAAACACACAAATTATAACGGGAGAAGGGCTTTTTTTTGTTCTTTGTCCATTTTCCTTCTTTTTTTCTTCAGATTTTCTTTTTTTAAACATTTTAATACTCTGGTTAATGAAACTGGACGACCAAATAAATTGAGTGGCCATTTCAGCCAAGGCACAATAATTACTTTACCGGACGTCGGTGACCGAGTCGGTAGAGCTCAGCAGGCTTCCCGTGCAGAAGGTCAGGAGTTCAAATCCCACCCGACTATAACCAATGACTTATAAAAATGCTAATTGTTGCTACCTACACTGGCACTCAGCATTAATAGGATAGGACAAGGACTGGTTAGCACAGTATCAGGATAATATGACTGTGTGGGATGTCGGGTCATGTTGCTGGTGGCCTGGTCTCCCACTGGGACAGCACTATAAAGTCGCCATAAGTGTGCACTGTCACAAGTTGGTATCGATCATATATTCGGTGTTTTTTTATATGTATGAATATAAATGAGAATTTGCTGTGGATGCCCGATGTCTTTTCATTCTGTGTTTTTTTTCTTTATATTTGTGACATGTGATTCTTTTTATATATTTTAATGGCCGAATGAGTTGAGCGCCTGTCTCCCATGTTGGTAGGTCGCGGGATTCAAACCCCCAGGTTCGAATCCTGGCTGAGTCAAACCAATGACTTTAAAATGTATACTTGTCGCTACCTGATACGGAGCGAAGGAGGAAGACACGGCAGGTCTGCGTTCCAGGTGAAGATCATCTCAGAATACCTCTGGACGGTAGGCCAGGGATGCGTGAGGCAGTCTCGCAAGATGGTAAGGTTGTGGTGGACGAATCCGGGGAGGGCATCCGGGGGGAAGGAGGGGTGGGCCTCGACCATGCGGAGGGCTAGGCTATACTCCTCCATGGTCGCCTCCCCCTTCTTGACCACCTTCCCCTCGGGCCCTCTCTCGATCAAGTCGTGAGGGAATATATAATTGGCAGGAATACCTTTGCGGCGTCCTGTCGGCGGACTCCAGGATCTCTCAGCGGCAGGGGCAGGGGTATGGTCGGGGGTGGTGCGCGTGGCTGGCACCGGGGCGGCGGCGGCGGGAGTTGCGGAGACGGCCGGCTGGTGCGTGGGGGTCCAGTGCCGGCCGTGACGTCTGTAGAGGGGGTGGACGACCCGGGTGGCCGGAGGGGGCGGTGGGGGCGCGGCGATCGGCTGAGGCGGCATCGCGGGGGCGGCTGCTGGAGGCGGTGGGGAGGCCGAGGCCAACGCCAACTCCTGGACAATTTCGTCAAGGCGCTCCAGGGCCGACAGTGCGGTAGGCGCAGTGGCTTGGGGAGGCGGGAGGGCTCAGGTCATCTCCTCCATGAATCCGGCGAGGCGTTCCACGGAGCGTGCTGTGGCATTCATTGTCACGTCGACCGAGGTGGCCCACTTAGTCGCCTCAGATTGGAGGCTGGAGACGGAGGAGGTCGCGGAGGCAGAGTCCTCGGCGGCTGGGAGGGCGCCTCGTCCTCGGGGTAGTGAAGGCCTGGTGGGTTGTCATAGGCGTAGGCCGGCGACTCGGTGAGGCAGCGTCTGGACGGGGCAGGCCTAGGCCGGCGTCGGGGAGGATAGCGGGTAGAGGCGTGGAGTGAAGTGCCAAAAGAAGAGAATGGCAGGGGAGCGCTACTGGAGGCGGCTGGAGGCGGAATGGCTGGAGGCATGGTATGGTATGGGGTGTTCGTAACCTTACGACGGTTACCGGTTGCAGAACTGCAACATTTATAGAGAGGCTCCGATAAATCGGCCCAGTCTTTGGTTAAGACATGTCTTCTGCGGGTGAAGTGGTCTCAGAGGAAGTGTTGTGAAGGCTGGGACATCCTTCAAGACGTAGTGGCGACGGGGCGCCGGGTGGCAGCGGATCTCTCCGTGCCGTCTGTTTGTAGTAGAGCTGTATGGTGTCTGTAGTGTAGCACTTGCATCCGGTCAGCAGGGGTTCGAGGAAGGCGGGCAAAGGTGGGAGCAGCGGTCGTTCCAGCAACAAGAACCAGACAGAGAAACGGTAAAAGGTCAAGAGCCCCACCCAAGAACACAACAACCCTGGTTAGGGGAAGAAGTGAGCCTGGGAGAAATCGAATGGGCAGATCTAGGAAAGAGAAATGAGGAGAGTTGAGTCAAAGGCCCGTGCCTATCTGCCCTATGGTGACCAACCGGCGAGCCATAGACACGGACAGAGTAAGGGAAGGGTAGAAAGTGAAAATGCCGGCAGGCACCCCCTCCTGGAACTCTTTTCAGACATATCAAGGAGGTGTCCGGCCGGCGGAGTGGTGATAGAGAGAGGTGTGGACGAGGTGCGGTCCGGATAGCGGCTGGAGGCAGGGGCAGGGCCCGGTTATAAGGGCTGTGGAAGGGGGGGGGGGGCCTATTGCATAACCCAACGGTCAGTGGCGGGGTAGGCAGGAGGAGAGGGGGGGGGACAATCCTCCTTTGCCGCGAATCAAACGCAATGCAAGCATTACGACCAACCTGGCACTCAGCATTACTATGATACAACAAGGAGCAGTCGAATCAGGAAGACCTACTATCCTTTAATTTCCGCTGGTTAAGCAACTTATGTAGACACACACACAAATCCTTTCTGTTTTAAATTACCATTTCCTCTTTGTGCATAATTATATATATATATATATGTTATATATAGATGTAAATTTACCATGTTTATTTCTATACTCTCATTTTTCCATTTTTAAATATGTATATATATATTAATGCTGGTTGGTTGTTGGAGATTTACGTCCTGGCAACATCGAATGTCATATCAGCATGGGTTCCACCTTGTGACAGTGTCCACTCATGGCGACTTTATAGTGCTGCCCCACTGGGACCATGGCCCAACATCCCACTCAGTCACATTATCCTGCAACTGAGCTAACCAGTAATGCCGAGCGCCAGGCTAGGAGGCGACAAGTATCAATTTTGTGCAACATTGGTTTGACCCGACCGAGAATCGAACTCCCTGCCTTCCGCACAGGAAGCCGGCACTCTACCGATTCGGTAATGCGTCCAGTATACATATCTATGTAAAAGTATATGAATTTACGATATTAATAATAACAAGTACTGACGACCCGAAAAGGAAACTAAAAATAAAATGAATGTGTGGGATACTCTCGCAGCGCTGTTTTGTATATTTGTTCAACCCTCGTTTCTCGTGTAGTTTTATGCACACGATGATCAGAAGAACTAGGTTAGCTATATAGGCCGAGCTGTGCTGACAGTGGGGGGGGGGGGGCATCAGCTAGTAGCAGTATTTGAATAATACATACTGTCTGAACTGTGCCAGCAGTATACTGCCGGCCACCTGCATTATTGCTGAACTGAGTGTGTGCTGTGTTGTAAGCAGGGAGGGCACTGTGTTTATATTGCACACCTGAACTGTGGGAATTGTAAGTCGATGAGTGGATCCATCCTGTGTGTAGTCTATGTATGGTATGTTCAGTGAAATCTACAACTAGGAATCTTCCAAAACTGGGTCAGGATGGGCCAGGTATCTATTTATTTATTTTTTTAAATTGAGGCTGTATTTATACTGTCCATAGCATATAAGCCCAGGTACCCAGGCTTGTTTTCAATGCTGGCCAGTTGTAGTGTTGGTGTTATCTTACCACACAGTGGCTACTGATAAGGTATTTGATTGCCTGCATTTCAGTAGCAGATAATTGGTTGGTATCGTTAATAGCCTATGTTAGTTTTTTTTGGATTTTCTTGGCATATATGTATTTATTACTCTTATTACTGTTACTATTAGGGCTACAAATCAGGAGAAGTGGGAGGGGAGTGGGGGAAGTTATAGAAGAGAGGTAAGAAGGAGTGTGAATTGGGGAGGGGGAAGATAGGAGTGGGAGACGAGATAGGAGAGAGGGGGGAGAAGGACGAGTTGGAGAAGAGATAGGAGAGAAAACAGAGTGGAGTGAGAGAAGAGATAGAAGACAGGGGAAACGGAAGAGTGGAAGTAGAGATACGACAGATGGAGCAAGGATTGGTAGAAAATAGAAGAGGGTGAGGGAACAAGAAGGATGGTTGGTAAGATATGGGAGAGAATGAAGACAGTGGAAGAGATGAGATAGAAGAGATGAGTGGGAGAGGACGCCTGAGAGAAGGAAGGAGGGGGAGTAGCCGATGAGATGGGATAGAGAGGGGAGAGGGAGGAGTAAGAGACGATATCGGAAAGAGAAGAGAACATGAGGAATTCGAGGTTTGAGAAGAGATCGGAGAGAGAAGAAGAACAAGAAGTTGGAAAAGAGATCGGATAGAGAGGGGGGGGATGAAGAGAGGGAGAATGAAAATGGGAGGGTTGGGAGAGCGAGAAGAGATGGCAGAGCAGTGAGGGAACAGAGTGACGCGAAAGGGGAGAAGAGGGAGAAAGGAGAGAAAAGAGAGAACTGGAGAGAGAACGGAGGGAACAGAAAGGGGAGAAGAGGGGAGAAATGGGAGAGAAAAAAGAGAGAAAGGATAGAAGAGAGGGAGGGAACAGAAAGGGGAGAAATGGGAGAAAAGAAAGAGAGAAAGGAGAGAAGAGAGGGAGGGAAAAGAAAGGGGGGAAGAGGGGAGAAATGGGAGAGAAAAAAGAGAGAAAGGAGAGAAGAGAGGGAGGGAACAGAACTGGGAGAAGAGGACGAAAAGAGGATGAGGGAGATAGAGAGAGAGAGGAGAGACAAAGGATAGATGAGGGAGCAGAGGGAGCTTTAAACAGTGGAGTTATTAATGTGCCGAGTCCGACTTTAAGCAGAGAGCGTGTATACAGATGAGAGGGACAACTGTCATACTAGACCATGTAACAGCTGCCGACTGTGGCGCTCCAAGTGGTGGTTGTTGAACAGTTTATGTGTACCAGCAAACTCAAGGCATTGTCAATGATCTTGTGCAATCTTCATACAGAAAAAGTGAAATATCTCTAAAACTACACCATATAGAAACAAACTGTTTGGAACACATATAGAAAACATATTTAACGATGAGACTATATTAAATTCATATGGCTAGGGTTCTGTATTTCTATTAATTTTGAATAAAATACACGTTTTGCACTACACGTACGGCAAACTCAAGGCATTGTCAATGGCGGTGAGCAATCTTCATACAGAAAAGGTGAAATATCTCTAAAACCACATGACTTAGACACAAACCGCTTGGAACACATATAGAAAACATGTTTACCAAAAGGATTATATTAAATTGATAAGGTTAGGCTTCTGCATTTCTATTAATTTTGAATGAAACTAATGTTTTGCACTGCACGTACCGTCAAACTCAAAGCTTGTTCAACAATAACCGCCAGGAGCGCCACTGTAGCCTGTGTTACCGATTTTCGCGGGAGTTGTCCCTCTCATCTATATACAAGCTCTCTGCTTTAAGTGAGCAAATATTGGCTGTGGTAGTGAGTTGGTTAGTGGTTGGTAGGTAGATATAGTGTGTACCGAATGTTTGTTTCCAGGGTGCGTCTGGTCACTACAGGTTATCACTGACGTCATGCTGTATAAAAGTGTCGGCCGGTCGATTATTTGTTTGAGTAGTGTAACACATTTGTTTACAGTTGCATAGTCCGATAAAGGCATAACACTTTCCAAAACCAAAACAGTTATCTATTTATCGAACTTAGAACTGCATTTGTTTCTGCCTAGAAGGGACTATTACGTGAAATTTGATCAAACATGTTACTGCTGAAGACTAAGAAGTAAGATGTCAGAATTTGGATCTGCATGCCAAAATTAATTTTAGGATAATACTGTAGCTGCCAGACAATGCACTTGCATCTATAGCTATATGAACATCCTACCATTAAGTAACTAAGCTATATTTGTGTACATACCTGACCTATGGTGGGAAAACCAGTGCCTCAGCGCTGGAACAAAATATGTGTTCAGTAAAGGCCCTGTCATACTACGACGTACGGCGTGAGCGAGTGCTCAAAGTTCCAAAATTTGCCAGTACGTCAGCATTCATCAAACTTTTCAGCGGCGGGGGGTTAAACTGGGCATATACACAACATACACACAACGTACGTAACGTATGCAGAACGTATCTCTGATCTATTGCTAGCGTATGAGAGCATTCATTGGCATCCCAAAACATTCGCAAAATGCTCGCATATGCTCACGGAACAGTGACCAACGTTACATACATTACTCCATCGCTAGAAGTATAGTGTATACGTTAAATACACTGGAGATGCGGCAGGCATGCGTTCGAAGTACGTTTGGAGTATGTAATACATCTGTTGGCAGTACGCGGACTGTATGCAGACTGCATGTTCCCACCGGCTGAACGTATGGCTAACATGCAGCAATGTGTCCCTAATGTACTCCCAATGTACGCCAACATATCCCAAACATACACGCAGCATACGTTCAAATTACAAGCCACACATCGACACACGTTGACAATTTTGAGCATGCACAACAATTTTTCAGAGCCTCGATGCATGGCGATGTAAGACGTATAATGATGTACCCGGAATGCACCCGACGTATGCCCAACGTATACATAACATATGACAACATACGCCAACGTGTTGGTCGAAAATCACATATGTCGGCATACGCTAAGGCTATACACCATAGTGTGACAGGCCCTTTAAACAAACATTTTAAGAATTAAAACAATTTGGACCGCTAGGTGGCAGCTCCATTAGTACTAGAGTTAATGACTATAGTGTTACTTCGAACCACCAGGTGACAGCACTGTGTACTTAAGGAGTAATGCCCAAACAAAGAGAGTTTTTCATATAGAGGGAGTGCACGTGACCTCATCACTCAGCGGTTAGACATCTTGGATTACACTTAATACCACCTATGGTGCCCCCTCTCTTATAGCAAGAACACTAGCTCCACCACTGTCTCTACCTATAGTCAGGGCCGCCGAAGTATGTGGTGCCACCTAGCGGGTACTGCCCGAACCTTTCTAATTCTTTGCCAGAGCATCCAAAGTGTCAACATACTGCGCTTTAGCAACAATGTTATGCTACATGATTAAAAAAATACTTCCCCTCCATCAAAAAAACCTTTTCCACCAACTTTTGAGGCCAAACTGCTCAAAGCAGTGACAAATAAACCAACAAATCGGTAAATAAACACAATGTAATACCTTCCAAGCCTTTCATATGTAATCCAATATGGCCAACGGAAGTTGTCTCGTGACATCATTACAACCCCTCTATTTGTTATAAACGCAACATACTGCATTTGTTTAGATGAAAATATCAATCTTTATCATATCTATTAGTACCATTCTACAATCTTCCGTTTCCCCTGTCTTCTATATTTTCCTCGACAGGGATTTGCATCGAGGATAAGATCTTCCCGAAGACGAACTCGCTGCACGACGATGGCGTCGGCTCGCAGAAACTTGCAGATATCAACGAATTTGCTTTGAAAATCAAGGTATGTTTGAGATTGTTAGAAGAAGATGAATAGTGACAGACGGTAGTCGGCTGATGGTTTGATGTGTTTATCGTGCATCTTTTATTTGTGGGTGCTAAATTTGTTTATTTATATGAATGTATTGGCAAACCACCCTTGTCGACCTCCCCACACAGAATCTGTAACATACAAGTAACGAGTGGCACGTCGACCTCTGTACTGCAACTGCCGTTATTACGTATACCCCAGTCAGACGAGAGCCTGCGTTCGCCGCCAACCTCCTTACCCCAAAAGGTTGCCAACCACCCAGCGTCCCACTCGCTACATTGATTCAAAACCGTGGTCGGCACCAAGGTGGTGCCGGGTCGCACCAAGTCAACGCCGAGTCGATGCCAGGGCACCGACCACACAGCGAGCACGGCATTGCAAGAGTTGGTGCCGCCAGAATGGCACCAGATCGGCACCAGATCGGCACCATGTCGGCACCAACTCGCCAACCAAGAGGTCGGTTACCTGGCGGCACCAGGTCGGTGCCAGGTTGGTGCCAGGTCGGCGCCAGGTCGGTGCCAGGTCAGTGCCAGGTCCGCGCCAGGTCCGCGCCAGGTCACCAACCATTTTTGAATGGCACCGACCGGACTGGTCACAAGGAGGTTGCAAGTGCATCAGCTGCAACTTCTTTGTGTCCAAAATTTCAGAAATGGACGCCGGGAGGTTGGCAACCTCGCGGCACCAGTGCGAAAGGAGGACATTAGTAGGATGTTTTGACATCGCGAATCGATCGTAAGCGAACGCAGGCCTCGTGTGACTGGGGTATCAGTCAGTTTTTATCTCAGCTACTGGTCACAGGAGCATATTATCAACTGATTGGCATCCATTACAGAATCTACCCGACCTATCACCGCCATCCCAAGCTTGCTCATACCTCAACACCTGTTTCTACTGGTCACATGATCTTCTTATCAGCTGACTGCCTAGTTGTCATATATTGCAGAATTCACCAACCAACCTCTCACCCCCATCCCAGGCTTTCTCAGCCATCAACCCCTGTTTCCAATGATCACGTGATCACCTTATCAGCTGACTGGCTGGCATACATTACGGAATCCATCCACCGACCCCTCAACCCCATCCCTGGCTTGCTCAGACCTCAACCCCCGTTTATACTGGTCACGTGATCATCTTGTCAGCTGGCTGGCTGGTTTCAACATACAGAGTCCACCCACCGAACACTCACCCTCATCCCGGGATTGCTCAGACCTCAAACCCTATTTCTACTGATCACGTGATCATCTTGTCAGCTGGCTGGCTGGTTTCAACATACATTACAGAATCCACCCACCAAACCCGAACCCTCATCCCAGGTTTGCTCAGACCTCAACCTCTTTTTCTACTGGTCATATGATCTTACCAGCTGACACAAACTGCCAGCCGACTGGCTAGTTGCAGAATTCACCAACCAACCTCACCCCCATCTCAGGCCTGGTCAGCCCTCAACCCCTGTTTCTACTGGTCACGTGATCATCTTTTCAGCTGGCTGGTTTTATTACTTTTAGCATACATTGCAGAATCCACCCACCGACCTCTCACCCTCATACCAGCCTTGCTCATCAATCATCCCTCACCCTGCTGTTTCTGTCGGTGTTGCAGGCGTGCAAGGAGACTCAGCTGGACCCCGACTTCTGCGTTGTGGCCCGGGTCGAGGCCTTCATAGCTGGGCACGGCCTGGAAGAGGCTCTCAGGCGGGCCCACGCCTACAGCGATGCCGGTCAGTCGTCACCGTGTTTAAATCCTAATAATACCCCAGTCACACTATTGCTTGCGACCACCTTGCGAACACAAAAGCTTGTTGGTCGCAAACAGGTTGCAATGTGGTCCTCAGTTGTCACCGACCTCCTTGCAACCATTTAGGTCATAATGATGTTGCAGCAGCTGCTGCACTAAAAATCTCCTTGCGATCAAAATGGTCACCCAGAGGTCAGCGACTATTGGTTTTGTCACAAGGAGGTCGCCGGTGACTGTGGGTTCTTTGATCCAAAGTGGTCACAAGCCAAAGTATGACTGGGGCTTTACTAATACTATACCACCAGCCCCGAGCGCTAGTGCTGCACATCTTCAAAACCAAAACACTTTCCTAGATTTGATGGTACATATCCAACTTAGATACTTATGCACACTTAAAGAATTTGTTGCTGTATACAAAGGGATACTAAGCCAATTTATTTGTGAATTTGCTTGTTTGTTTGGGGTTTTATATACTAGCGACATCTATGGTCATATCAGGATGGGTGCTGACTTGTGACAGTGCACACTTTACAGTGCTGTCCCATTGGGAGATCAGGCCACCAGCACCATGACTCCGTATCCCAGTCCGTCACATTATCCTGATACTAAGCTAACCAGTCCTGTCTCTATCCTAGTAATGTTGGGTGCTAGGCTAAGTAGTGACAAGTATCAATTTTGTAAGTCATTGGTTTGACTTGGCTGGGATTTGAACTCCTGACCTTCCGCACGAGAAGCATGTGTTCTTAATCTTACCAATTCGGCCACCAAGTCCGGGTGCCAATTTAACAGAACCTGTTACTGATAAAGCATATTGTGTCAGAATTTGCCAATGCTTGCTATAATTAATTTGGCATGTTGTTATTTTAATTATCTGCGAAGTTAACCATTTAAAATAGAAGTTACTTCAAACGGAAGTAAGCTTGTGTGATTGGAAGCAGGGTAGGTTCTATTATATTCACTTACTAATCCTGCTGTGCAGCAATACATGTTTAATTGTTTAAGAACCGAACCCGTATCTAAATGGGATATAACTCAGACTGTCATTTTCAAAACAGCAACTGGAGTCCCAACCTCAGAACTCCCCCCCCCCCCTATCCCCCACTGACCTCATATAGGGAAGTGCTTTTGTTTTGAAATGTTGATGGTTTCATCGAATTATTCAACTCTAACCCCACAATTCCCAGAGCTTAGCCTATTCACATATCAAAAGAATTGTTATTACATTTTCAAGTCGCATATGGACTACTTGTGAACAATTTTTCTTTTGCTTTTTCATTATCGTCTAGGTGTTTTCTATGTTTTATTATTTTGTTAAGAGTGACATTATTTCTTGCGCTGTTTTGATTTATAATTACCTTTATAGTAGTAATACTACTTGTATTGTTATCAGTATTAATTATATTACCGACATTATTGCCTTTATATATTCTGTATATTAGTAGTATTACCTGTATCAGTATGATCATTCCTTGTAATATTATTATGAACAGTATTACTCATATATTCTTTTATATTAGAAGTATTACCTGAATTATCATTATTACTGGTAATATTACCAACATTATTACTAATATCATCATCATCATCATGCTGTCGGTCGCGATGCGACAAAGACTGCTTTCATTACTTGACTGTCGCTCTCCATTTAGCTCTCTGCTGTATTTTATATTAATTATAGTATTCGCTGTATTGCTACAATTATTGTAACATTACCGGCATTATTGCCCCTATAATTAATAACTAGCACTGATTGTATTTTCATTAAATCATCATAACGTTTATGTATATCTCAAACTATTCACAGTTTGAGGGGAGGTTGACTTAAAGCAAGATGCGGTGGTTTTATTATAGGTTACAGGAGAGTAAATCATTGGGTGTGAGTATATTAAAGCTGCATAGTCCGATGAAGCATCACATTTTCAAAACCAAAACAATTATCTAGATTTGATTCTAAATATCTAACTTTGATACTGATGCACTTATTAAGCATTTGTTGCAACATGTAAAGGACTACTGAGTCAATTTAATAGAACCTGTTACTGCTGAAGCCTATGATGTCAGACTTTTGGCGTGCTTGCCGAAAATAATTTGACATGTTTGCACTTCAAATATCTCAAAACTTAGCGATATAAAATAAAAGTCATTTCAAACTAAAGAAAGGTAGATTATAGCAATCAATTTAATGTATTTATCTCAGAAAAATGTTAGAAACCCAAAACCGTCGGACTATGCAACTTTAAGGTCACACTCATTCTCCTCTAATTGCAACTCTAGGAGCCGATGCTATCCTTATGCATAGTAAACGTGCAGATCCCACGGAGATTGAAGCTTTCATGAAGAACTGGAACGCCAAGGTAGGATGCTAACCGGGCCATCTGATTTATCAGCTCCTAATGTAGTGAGAATAATAATAAGTGTAATAATAGTTATTGTAAGTCATCTTGCAAGATCAGCAACTCTGCTAAATTAGTTTGATGTATCCCATTATAAAGTGCGTACATTGGGAACAATTTGTATCAGATTTATTTTCTGAATAAGACTAAGAGAAGGCAGGCCAATCACCAAAGTGAAGCACTGTTCAACCTCGTCAGTACTTCCATGGTGAGTTAAAAAACCCAGCCAAGTCAAACGAATGAATTACTAAATTGATATTTGTCGCTACCCAGCCTGGAAATCAGCATTACTAGGATAAGGCAAGGACTGGCTAGCTCAGTATCAGGATAATGTGGCTGAGTGGGATATTGGTGTCATAGTGCTGGTGGCCCAGTGGGGCAGCACTATAAAGTCGCCATGTGTGCACACTGTCACAAGTCGGTACCTGTCCTGGTATGACCTTAGATGTTGCTGGGATGCAAAACAAAAATAAATAAACAAACCAAGCAACAAAGCCTTGCCCATCTATGCTTGCAGACACCAGTAATCATTGTCCCGACCAAGTATTACAAGACGCCGACTGATGACTTCCGGAAGATGGGCGTCTCCCTGGCCATCTGGGCCAATCACAATCTGAGGGCCTCTATCGCTGCCATGCAGCAGACAACGCACGCCATATTTAGCGACCAATCACTTGTCAATGTTGAGCCAAAGGTAAGAAACAGGCAGAGGCTTGTATAAACCAACAACTCTCTTGTAGTAGCACTGAACCATAAGCCTTTTTCCACGGAGCATCCACCATGAGCTGCTTCCCACAGCCATCAGAGGGTGCGTTGGTGGTGGGAATCTTCTATAAGACCTTTTCCATAGAGTATACTGCACAGTGAGCTTCTAATGACATTAGTTATTATCATTACCATAAGAGGGTGAGTTGGTGGTGGAAATCCCCTATTACACCTTTTCTACAGGGCATACTGCACAGTGAGCTACTAATTATTATTATTATCCTCTTCTTTAATGCAGGCTTGTGGTAGCCTATACAAAGCTTGTAGCTCTCGAAATTGTACAGGAATGTTTCTCTGGCCCAGGCCCTGTCCAGCACATTCTTGAATTGATTTATGGTAGCTGCTTCCACCAGTTCTTCCGGTAGCTCATTCCACCTATTTATCACTCGCTGTGAAAAGAAGTCCCCTCTGAGTGAGCTGTTGTGCCTTGGCTTGAAAAGCTTCTTGGAGTGACCTCTGGTACTGCTTCCCTGTATGTGTTTGAATAGCAAGGCCTCATCCACATTATACTCAGCATTCAGGAACTTCCATGTGTTGATCATGTCCCCACAAAGTCTTCTGTATGTGAGGCTTGGCAACTTGAGTCTCCCGAGTCTGTCTGGATAACTAAGGTCCTTCAGATGTGGGACTAGCTTAGTTACCCTAATGACGACATTGGTTATTATCACTACCATCATAGTTCACGTTGGTGATGGAAATCCCCTATTAGATTAGTGCTTGTCACTACTGTTATATTTTACCTGTTAGTGGATACACTTAGTCCCTCCTGCAGTTTTGCTTCATCAACACACATGCCATGTCAATCCTCTGCTGGTTCCCTGCTCTTCCTTCATGGCCGTAATCGATTAACACGACCCGGGTGACTCTGGTCACCCGAGTCGTCAGAATTTCAAATCGAACACTGCGAGTGGAGTCGAGAAATACATGTGCCGTGTGCAAAACTACCCGACCCCAGTAACCCACCTCTTGGCTGGAGTTTGCAAGGAGCGATGACGTCACATTTGAGCTGGTACCGTCCTGCAGGATAACAGCCACCGGTACCAGTCATACATTTTTGTTGTTGGTAATAACATAGATTAATGAAACGGAAATATCACTAAACTATGCCATCATAAAAATAGCTAAATCATATTTTGCTGTAATTATATCGGCTACTAAAAAAACTAATAAAAGGGCCACCATTTTTGTCACCCGAGCGTGGAGAAGCTTATTCGATTATTCAACCCGAGTCTGCAGGATGTGTGCATGCGCCAAAAAGTGGCTCGGATGACCAGAGTCGATTAATCGATTACGCCCTATGTGTCCCTGAGAATAGTTGCCCACCAGAAATACAATTCATATTACAATAGGTGGTGGCACCGGACAGTCACTATATTGCAACTACCATCAGAGTGCATATTGATGGTGGAAATCCCCTATAAGACCTTTTCCACACAGCATGCTGCACGTTCAGCTGCTACCATCATTAGTTCTTCCATTTGGTGTCAGAGGACAGGATGGTGATGGAAATCCTCTTTTGTTAACGCAATTCCCAGGGTCCTTTTCTTTTACTGCCCTTCTTTTTTTAGAAACAAAACTGAGCCAATCCATTTATGTACATGTCAAAGTTCAGAAGGCTTAATGCCACCGCTGATGAAAGAACACCACTTAATTCTGCAATGGTGTTTTTATTCAGATTAATTTAGTAGTTCTAGTAAGAACAATACACTACTCAAACCACCAACGCCACTTTGGTATAATTCAGGAACGTGGAAACCATCTCGTATAATATGGAGTTGTATTTATCAAAACAGATAATAATTCCAGGAATGAGGTTACTTTCTCTGTGTCGGAGTGGTTAGAGTGTCTGACTTTTTTCTAGGACGGACTCCTAATCTGAGGGTCGGCGGTTCGATTGCCCGTGCCCCCAGCTCTGCCAATTTGGATTTCCACCGCTGTGTATAACTTGCAGTGTCATCAAAGGCCGGTTGCTCTCATACCATGTCTATGTGGTGTGGGAGGTTAAAAATCCCTTGGGTCGGTAAAAGTGTAGGCTTGGGCTTTCTATCAACCAGCAGTGGAATGAGGAAGACCAGTCGTCTATGACTGAAATTTCCCCTGCTTAAACAACTAATGGACCAAAAAAAATAAAATGTCTCTTGAAAGTCAGTTTGGTCAGATCATGTGATGCTTAACCCTATTGCCAGTATCAGTTTGGGAGGGCGGGAGGGCGAAATCGGACGGAACAGCTCCACACACCACGCGTAAGACTCGGGCACTGCGGATGAAGTGAGCAGCTACCGGCGATAACCATTACACCACCTAGGCGCCCTGATGCAATCACCCTATCCATGCCTGCCCGTCTATGTGGCACTACTATACTGCACTACTAATAATACCGAAGGCCATGCACAACAGATGTGATTTTAATAACAATTTCTATTTGTCCCTTCAGGTTGTGCCGGTGAAGGAGGTGTTCCGTATCCAGGGAGAGGACGAACTGAGGCTTGCCGAGGGAAAGTATCTGCCAAAGTTATAACGACCTAATTCAATTATCAGTAGTCTGTAAGGAAGTGCTCAGTTTCCAGCATTGCCAGGTTCACATCGTCAATGCAAACCTACCCTCACTAAATAAATTTAATGATTTTACAACCGCCAAAGACGTTCCGAAGTTAACGCAGAATATCGCAATAGTGACTATTATCTAGAATTAAATTCCTAAATTATTACTCCAATTTTAAGCATGACTAGGTAAGCTTACATTCACCATATATGTATTAAAGTTTAAGTAAATGTTGGTCAATAAGGGCAATTTCATAGGTACATGTGTATATAGTTAATGATATTTTTCCACCATTAGGGTTACAGGACACCTATTGCAGACCGATACCAAATTAGACGAGACTACATAGTACTAGTAGCTAAGTCTTCTTTGCATAACTGGCCCTAGGGTTGCTGTTGTAAGGGCGCCAAAGCTGAACTTTGGCGCCCTTACAAGTATCATCTTTTAAAAAAAATTCTTTCCAGAAGTTATATTTGGTGCCCCCTATCACATGACACCCTGGACAACCGCCCGAGTTGCCAGTACCTTCAGCCGGCCTGACCTATTTCATAGCAGTCCACCATAGACAAGCCCTGTAAAGTTAATGGCGGAAAAACGAGGTTAATTACTTACTTTAACACCCTGATACTATGTTTCTTATCAGCTAGAAATACTAAATTTGAAATTAGTTATTTTCGATTGACTACTTAAATTGAATGAAGACAAATGCTTCTTTCTTCTACAATTCTGTTATTGTTTCTTGTTCCAAATGGCTTAAATTCAAAAGGTACGAGTAGCATTAGGAGAGAACGATTGACCACTTTGTATGACACTGAAAACGGCCATGTTCAATGTTGGTGGTGTAATACAATTTCATATATGATATATACTAAATTATCAAATTGCTGCATGTATATGGATCAGAGTATTTTCGCAAATGAATTTGTTTAAGTAGCACAGACAAGTAGAGTTTGAAAGCAGGTACGGTGTATCATATCCATGTGACATGTATAGGCCTATGCACAGCATGGTCTATATCATGTGTCATATTCCGGAAATTCTATTGTCATTACTTTAACTTTATATGTAGTTTGTGAGTAAATAATATACAGGTCTGTAATGTAGAATGACTGGAAAACCAGTGCCCCAGCACCGAGATAACTATTCAGACGACTAAATTATTTACTAAAAAGAAAAAAGAGAAATGGAACTATGTTGTTGTGTTTATGTTTGTCCCTATGGAATATCAGCTTCACGTGTGTACCATATCAATGGTTGGTTAAAGAGGGAAAAAAACCTTAATTGTAGCCAAATCATTTACATATATTGCTTAATGGCATTAACAGTACTTTCTTGATATCAAAACATGATATATTCTGCTAAATGAAAATAATATTTACCACAACACATAATAACCCAGTTTTGCTGTAGGCTATGCGTAGATCTCATTGGCTGAGCCCTTAGCGCCTATGAAAGACTCGCTGTGATTGGATCTGATGTTTGGAGTCATGATATATATATATACACTTGTAATAACAGTTATAGTAAGAGTTATGTGCAGCGTTCCCCTGTTGGAACACGGACACTACACCTGTCTGGTATTAGATAAAAGATTCACCCTGTACTTGTAGTACACAGGTGAACGACAACGTAGTCTAAATGCTGGCGAAAATAGCTTTAGTATGGAACAGGAAGTAGAATGCCTGGTTCCAATATCAAATGGCTACTTATATGGGCACAGACTTGATGAAATGGGAGAGAATGCAAAAAGACAATATGGCGACGATAGAACGCCGTCGATTTCACTTTTAAATCTTATTAAACTCGATGTTTTATTATATTTTTCAACTCAAAGATAGCGGGGAAATATGAAGACATATACAAAGAATAAATGTTCCTTCTTAGATTGTGGATTTAGGCTCTCATTTCATTTCCCCACTTTTTCGACAGCTTTTATATAGGGTTGGTATTCACCCGTGTCCTGCAAGGACTGGGTGAATCCTTTATCTAGTCTGGTATATGCTAGTGATACATATACGAACTAACAAAGTATTTACTGATTATGATCATATGTTCTATGGTGAATTATAAGACATTCTTTGTTCAATTATGGACATGGATATTTATTTAGTGACAAAACCATAAGGTTAGCACCATGGCTTTTTTCCCCGTAGAGAAACGGTTGGCCATTCTAAGATTAGTTTATACTGTTATAGTGAACATCAAGACAATCAGTAGTACATGGACAACGATGCAACCGGGCAAATTGTTGTCCTGACATAGCAGGTGTCCTGTTATCTGAGAGTGCAGTTAAATGAGACAAACAACAGTTTGTACATTTAAAATTTGTTCATAGATGGCCGAGATTCAGTGACAAGATGGGTCGCTGAAGACTTGCACTATTTGTAGTGAACAAGATAGTATGGGTACAGTTATTCACTTGAATTAGTCACTTGGAGATTTAATTATGGGATTAATTTAAGGTTATTCACATGGAACATTGTTAAACATATTATAAAAACACGGGTCTCTGCCGCTGTGAGAACACTATGTGATTACAATACTCTCCCCCTTCATTTCACCTGTGATGCAATTAGCCTGATCAATTTAACCATGTCTAGAAAGAGGAAGGAAAACTAGTCACAAGGATGAACAGTGAATAAGTTGTGCTTTATTGGCAGCAACTCCTGTCATCCCCCTTACATGTGACCTAGCACCTGTACTCCTCCTATACTGCCCACACTATGTCTCATTGTCTCATTAACTGGTATACTGCAAACAGTGCCTACAGCCCATGGGACAGGAGTCCTATGTCTGTGTGTACACTCAATTAGAATAGCTGAATTTTGATAGCATCAGACAGAGTGTCTGGGGTCCTGCTCTAGAGTAGGTCTGTCTCACTCAAGAGCCAGGATGAGAGTGATTCTCCTTCAGTGTGTCTGAAGCAAACTCATGAATAATTAATTAGCTGAGACTAGTGTGTGGTCAGGATAGGCCAAGAGAGTCAGGTGACCGGACATTCCCCAGCCAGCCAATGAGACACTCCCCCACAGACTGGGTGGTGACCACCCCATTAGGGGCTGTCACTCAAGCCAGCTGCAGGTGGTGCACTCTATACATATGCAAATTAGGCTGGTGGGTCAGTCGGTGGTCTTGGGTGGACAGGATGTTGCAACAGTTACAGATTTGTATATAGTAAAATCATTCTTTTCCTCTTTTGTATTCTTTATGAACACCAAGAGAACATTTCAACCATCATGTACTGTTTCTTACAAAGGAACTCTTTTCATTAACTCCAAACATCATATATAACAGATAGCTTACTCTATTCAGCATCATGTACATTTCCATCAACTCCACTCTTAGTAGATAACATATAGTTTACCTCACTCAGTATCATGTACAATGGGAGTGGACTTTTGTTGACTTTAGTTTACTTTTAGTTTACATACTTACTATCAGTCCCACTCCAGCATCCAAGAATAATAATGCTCTCTGCCAATATATAATTCTTAACCGAAAATCCGTATATTTTTACAACGTCCCTCTTCCATTTCTACTTGTGCATAACGGCCAAGGAAAATGGAAGCCCTTAAACATTACGTCGTTTTCGGTTTTTAAGCCAGAGCGAGTGCCATACAGTGGAGCAATTATGAGTTGTCAGTAGACCTTGTACTCTGTACCAATTATGATTTGTCAGTAGACCTTGCACTCGGTACCAATTATGAGTTGTCAGTAGACCTTGTACTCTGTACCAATTATGAGTTGTCAGTAGACCTTGCACTCGGTACCAATTATGAGTTGTCAGTAGACCTTGTACTCTGTACCAATTATGAGCGGTCACTAGCCCCTGTACTCTGTACCAGTTATGAGGTCACTAGCCCTTGTACTCTGTACCCATTATGAGGTCACTAGCCCTTGTACTCTGTACCCATTATGAGGTCACTAGCCCTTGTACTCTGTACCCATTATGAGGTCACTAGAATTTTTGCATTTTACTTAGGTAGATTCTCCACTGTATTGGCTACTCCTCCCTTAGTCACTGTTAAGTTTTTCTTTCAAGTTTTCTGTCTTTTTCCAGTTCTCCACCACCTTGAGGACCATTCCTATCTACTTGTTTACACTAATTGTTTTTAGACAAGAACAGCCCCAAAATCTACAGTTAGAGTGGTGGTCCCAAAGTAGACGGTGGCTTTGACCCGGCTAGTTTGCTACCTATCTACACTAGTACTACTCCCCCCTTAATTAATATTGCTTTTATATTTAACCAGATGTCTTTTTATCCTCCCGTCATTGCCCAGGCTGTGTCAGCCAATTCTCTTGCGCGCCCATGCCCCCTTTAAAACTCATGATAAAAAAATAAAATAAATAAGTTTTAAAAATAGGGTAAGCAGGACAGAATAATGACACCAGCAGGGAACCATGACGGGTCAGATCTTGTCTAAGACAATCAGGTCAAATATTTGTAGCAGTGATTGATCCAATCAACCAATGCCGATCACCACAGAAGACAATCAAATCAACTCTTTCTCCGCCATGATTGCTTCCCCCAATCATCGACCGCTTGGTCCATCGATCCTCCATCACCTGAATGGCCCGAATCAACCAGATGACTCGCATCAATCAACTGACTTGAATCCTCGCTTAATGGTCCCGTGACCTTCCTAATCTATTGACCCCATCGATCATCGACCCCAGCTCAATCAATTGACCCGGATCAATCAGATGACCCGAATCAATCAACTGCCTAGAATCCTTCAAATGAACTCAATCATTTTTCTTCCCTCCATGGTCCATTGACCCTCCTAACTTATTGATCCCGTCGATCATCGACCCCAGCTCAATCAAATGACCCGGATCAATCAGATGACCCGAATCAATCAACCGCCTAGAATCCCTCAAATGAACTCAATCATTTTTCTTCCCTCCATGGTCCATTGACCCTCCTAACTTATTGACCCCGTCAATTCCGGACCCGAAGGTCAATCAACCGACCCGAGTCAATCAGCTGACTCGAATCAATCAACTGCCCCGAATCACTCAAACGCGGCACCCGCCGCCGATGCCCACACCCGTGGTGTGCACCTCGTCATGAGCCCACTCGTGTCCGCAGCCTGTCCAGCACCGCATACCACCGATTGGACGTACGGATGCGACTAACGGATCCGGGCCCCAATCATGGTAATACGCGTACCGCGATCAGCGCCTGCACTTATTGTATTTATCCAGAAACCCCTTTGGATTCTTACACAAACAACATCTGACTGGTGCTCGGATTACGTCCCTGTCGCACACTAACCCACGAGTACATGTAAATGGAGGGAATCGGTGGACACGCCTCGCGTCCCCGCACCGTCCGTCCTACCCTAGGTCGTCTTTTCTCCCTTATCTAACAATCACATCCTTGGTTTTAACACACAACCCAAAAAAAAATCTGACTGGTGCTTGGATCACGTCCCTGTTGCACACTAACCCACGAGTACATGTAATTGGAGGGAATCAGTGGGCACGCATCGCGTCACCGCACCGTCCGTCCTACCCTAGGTCGTCTTTTCTCCCTTATCTAACAACCACCTCCCTGGTTTCCACAAATTCTGACTGGTGCTCGGACCCCGTCCCTGCCGCACACTAACCTACGAGTACTTGTACATGGAGCGAGGCGGTGCGCACACAGCGCGTCACCGCACCGTCCGTCCTATCCTAGGTCGTCTTTCTCTCTTATCTCTTATTGTCGTACACGCGGACTCGTCCCTGTCGGACAGCGTCGTCCGGTTCGATCATGGGAGCAGCCCGAGGCGCGAACTCGTCTATGGCTCAACCTGTGCCTGATGGGTCAGGTGGCCGCTAGGACCTTCCCATGGCTATACCCCGCCAGTTTTATGCAAGCAGGAATCAGAGAGGCGCATAATGTTACATTAAATCCTCCCCCCCTTACTTCGCGACTGCGGGTTTATTGCAAGCAGGAAACCGAGGAAAGACCAATTGCTATAATTAGCTTCCCCCCCTATACTTGTATCTTACGAGCAGGGATCAGAGAGGCGTATAATATTTAATTAAATCCTCCCCCCCTTACTCGTTCATTGTGGGTTGGGCGGGGAGCCTAATTTCCCGTTATTCCCAATTACCCCGAGCAACTACCAGGATCCCGGTTAGCTATCCGTCGCCCGACCGAAAGGCTTGGGAAGGGTTAGGGAGTAGGTGGCTGGAAATCCTTTGATGGCAAGCTCCAGCGGTTCCGAGCAACTCTCACTCCATTTATCATACAACTCGGTCACTTTCGACCCGTTAATTATGTCAGAATGAGCAACTCCGTCTGTCTTGACATTTATGCAACGTCCCTGCTCATCCCCCTCAATTTGGTTCTGACGCACGAGAAGTGCATACCCTCTGTACCCTTAATAGACAGCTCGGAAACGTATACATAACTACGCAACTTATACAACGTCCCCGCTCCTCCCCAACTTTATGGTTCAGACGCACCAGAGTGCATACACCTGCGTAATACATATTACCCTTTACAAAAACAGCTCGGAAAAACCTGTCAATAACCACCCAAGTTATACAGCGTCCCTGCCCGTCCCCAAACTTTATGGTTCCGGTGCACCGGTACTGTACACACTTGTTGGTAACCTTTTACTGCCCTCCATACGGGAGCGTACCCATCTCCAACACTGCGCCCTGCGCCCTATACCGTGCAACCGGATCCCTCTGGATCATCAATGGGGAAGGGGCGGGTAGTTCTTCGGACTCATCGACCACCCCCTCCCTGCACCTCGTCACTTTACCTTTCCCTTTTCTTGAGCGTCTGCATCTTTTACAACGAGCTTGGCATCTGTAATGACAATACGCGGCACCACACAACACTACTATACCAGCTGCAGCCAACAAACAATACCACAGTGTACTAAAATGTTCAACACGGACATAATCGTCCGGCACTTGCACCAGACCGTCCATCGACATCAGGGGGACTTGTAACTCGGGCAGCCACTTGAGCTGCTCTCTCATTACTCGGTGGAGGACGGGAGGCCATGAGACATTCAAGGCTGGTAGATCCAGCCTTGGCGGCATCCGTCGTATGTTCACGGTCTCATGTTTCACTGTCAATGTTCGCAGAAGCCAACCTCTGCCCTCCACCAAGCACGCCTCTGGCACTTGCAGCAATGCCGGGCTGGTGACCCTCTGCTCGTTTTGCGGCATTCCTGCACAATGAACCGTTACGTCAACGTACGGCCCGTGGGGTGCAACGCATACGTCACCCATGCCCTCTACAGGTGCCACTACGGTGGCCGACACAGTCTCTTGGATCTTCGTGATCCGCAGCCCGCAGTCCTCCGGTTTCGTCCCCGTCACAAGCGCCACTTCGCAGGTCTGGTAGGTCATCTCCATGGCGGGATAGCACACCATGGGCCGCTTGCCCATGCAAGCTTCTGGATAGAAGCTCGCTTTCCGTCCTGTGCTCACCGCGATCCTGGCCGTCCCCACCACGGTCCTCAAGTGTTCGTTGTCCAGCACCACTGGCAGGTATGTTAAGTGGTATGCCGAATACCTCTCCGGGCCAACCATTTGCAGTCCCATGCGGAAGGCGATCGACGCGTCCGGACCCCACACGGCCTCTATCCTTGTATTGCGATAGTACCAGTGCAGGTCGAGACCGCGAAAGCCTATCTCCCTCGCCGCCTCCTTCACCAGTGTCAGCTGCGCCAGCCTCAGTAATGTCTCTGTTAACATGCCGCGCTCCAGCTGGATCACCATGCGGTGGTACAGGGCCTGCTTCGTCACATAATTGCCCACTACGCTCTCCAGCTCCTCCACCGCCAGCCTCACTCGTTGCAGCAACACTAAATCATTGGAGTCTGCCGTCATGTTCTTCGCTTCGTCCCTTACCAAGGCTATCATTGATTCGACTACAGAAACATGCTTCACTAATTGCAGCTGGATACTTTGTGTTCTATTCATCATGGAAATCATGTGCAAATGGTTATGCCTCAGGGCCTGCGTCTGTAGTCTGTGGGCAGAAATAGCCAGTTGCACCCTTTTCAGTTGTGCTTGGCTTACCGTACCGAACAACCATGACGCTGCCTCCCCTATCGCATTAACCAGTCCCCGCTTAGGCCGTTTAGTTACCAACTGTAGGATATCTACAGGGTCATGTTTTACTCTGGCCTGCAGGACTCCGAGCTTCATGTTCCAATGATGAATATTCACAGACCATCGGTTCGCAGTCAGCTTCCCCATATAGCCCCGTACTTGCGAGACCCAGTGATCCACCGGCGGCCGGCTAGGTGGCGTGATCAGCACCACCAGCTGCCACACAGCAGACACCGTCCTCACCTCTCCTTGGCTACGTACTAGGACGCCATCATCTTTAAATAGGTCAGTGCTGCCGACCAGAGGTGGGCAGCACAAGATGACGCCCACGTGCCAGTACAGAGACCACATGGTCGGAACGACTGAGGTATATATTTGCAGTCCTTGGGGTGATATCCCTCGAGGAGATCGTGTCCCACAGCACTATATTAACAGTGAAACCGGACAGATCCTGATATCAGTCCTGACCGCTATACCCAACGAACCCTGATGGTATATATCGAACACCCCCACACTGCCGCAATCAACTGGACAACTCCTGACTGCAATCTCGTTGCACCCCGGAGGTTCCCGAAGCTAATAAAAACAAAAATAATTTAAAAAAATTTGTAGTCTTAAGAACACGCCTTGGTCTTCAGGACAAGTGTCTCTCACTGCTTCTTTACCAATATTGTTCAAAATAATCTCACTCGGCACTGACGGTCGGCGGTGCTCTCCCACACCGCTCGCGGTTTCAAGTCCGACGTGAATCTTCTCCAACTTCAATATTGTTCAAAATATTCTCGGTTGCTGCTGATCGACAATGGGTAACGGTTCGATCCTGGCGTGTCAATTCGTGCCACACCGGGCGATGTCCGCTCACCGTCCGTCCCTGTGCTTCGGTCCTTGCTACACCGGCGTCGCTCGGTCCACTTCCTTATCGCACACTCACCGTCTCGGTACTTTTATCTGTGCTACACCGGCGTCGCTCGGTCCACTTCCTTATCGCACCCACGTCTTCTCGGTACTTCTATCGGGGCTACACCAGCGTCGCTCGGTCCACGATTTACTGCACACTCACCGTCTCGGTACTTTTATCTGTGCTACACTGGCGTCGCTCGGCCCACGATTTATCGCACCCACGTCGTCTTGATACTTCTATCGGGGCTACACCGGCGTCGCTCGGTCCACGATTTACTGCACACTCACTGTCCCGGTGCATTTATCTGCGCTACACCGGGTGGTTCATATCAAGTCATCGTGCAGCATATATATGGACGCGCCTCACCGCCCCTGAGGTCAGCCACTTAACTCCCTTACCACTCACCACCCCCCTGCTACTATACTGGTCACCGTTGCCGTACTAATTCACTGTCTTTAGTAGCATTTACACCAATGTCTGTGGTTTTGACCTATCAGCAGGTGAGAGTGGAGAGGATCCTTCCCACTTAGCACTGACCTCCACCCAATGTTCGTGTAAATCTTATCATATCAGCACCGAATGTCTGTGGAAATTATGCCCAACAGTGGCAATTATCAATAAAGTTTCCCAATCTCCTCTGGCTAACTTGGAGGCTCCCCGATGTCGGCGCCGTGTCCTCCTTATGGCCTGTAGGCGGTGTTATGGGGTTTCATGTCCCAGCCACACCTCAGGTCATAAATAACAAACATTTTCAAATCCCGCCCAGTGCCGGAACAGAAACCACACAATGTTCGTGTACCTTTCTCCGTTGCGGTGGGTTGGGGTTTTCCGTCCTAGGCACCCTACAGGCACCGGGCGACCTGTATACGATAAAACACACAACTCCGTCGCCCACACGTCCTAGTTGGAGGGAATTTTACACAATGTTCGTGCTGTGTCTTACCGTTACTACAAGGTCGTCGGCCTACGGTGGTTGCCCGTCCCAGCACACTTCAGGTTCACAAAAAAATTATTTCAACTATTTTTGGCCAGTGTCGGGACAGGGGACCACACAATGTCCGTGTACAGCCCACCAGTGTGCAACGCTCATACAATGTTTATGTAGTGTTGTGGTCAACACAATGTTCATGTAAATGTCTGTCACACCCACATGTGTGTGTAAGCGCTCACCTGGTGTTGTGAAGTCACACCTGTCTGTGAATGTAGGGCCGTACACACGGTCTATGGCAATCCTCCCCTGTTCGTTATCGCGTACCTACGGACACAGCGACACACTGCCAAAGCAAACAAAAATCTCAAAGTTCCAAGATTAAGTGCTGTTGATAATCATAAAAAAAAAAATTACTTATTCATCCACATATATTTATATGATTGCTCCACCATACCTCCAGACTACTGCTCTGTCCTCCAACCTCCACAGAACACCTCCACACACGCCATACAGGCGCGCTTTGCGATGTGCTGCTCCTGTGGATCCGGGATAGCCTCAATCAGTCTGGTTTTCTCACGGGTGTGAGAACGCAGCACACGGGTGTTGTAACACTCTGGGCTGGGTGTGGGTGGTGGGGGGCGCTTGACTGCACCGGTGACCGTCAGTCTATGTCCCAACTCACGTGTCGTGTCAGGCGAACTCGTCAGGCGTGTCCCATCAGGCGCGGTCAGCATACGTGTCGCGTCAGGCGAGCTGGGCTGCTGGGTCCCGGGGAGGCGTGGGGGTGTCGGGTGGGCGGGGCTTCCTTTCATCTCCCGCCTTATTTCACGCCACGCCGCCCTCACCTCATCCGCCGTCTCACCGGTGACGTCATTTCCCGCCCTGCCGGGGGAGGGCACGTGGGTCGGGGGTGGAGTAGGCGGAGCCTCATCCAAGGCCCCGCCCTCCCTCTTGCATCCGCGTCGTGGGTCGACCTCCATCACCGGGTTGCGTTCCGGTTTGCTGGGCCTCACACGGTCAGGACCAGCATGCATCACCACCTGTTCAGGAAGCCGGGGAACAAAACACAGGCGAGACACACAAGTACCATTAACTGTCCCATTAGTCCGCCCTTCACTTCCACTCACATTCATACCACCTCCATTCCCAGTTCCGGTATCACTTCTGTCACCCTGCATCTCATCAGTATTCTCCTTTGGTTTACTACCTCTATCACCACCTCGGCCTCTATCACCCTGACGCTCATTAGTGTCATCATTTGGCTTACTACCTCTATCACCCTCTCGGCCCCTATCACCCTGACTCTCATTAGTGTCATCATTTCCCTGCATTCTGGGTGGGTGCTCTGCCGGTGGGAATGCTGCCCATCTCACCACTGATCATGCCATGAGTGATGGGTGCACCTGGCCCCCCACCTGCCCTATGAGAACCCATCAGGTGTGGTGATTGTCCTTGGAATTGCCTCTCCAGCAATTGACAACTCCCATTACCACCCGATGGCTCCCCACCTGTGCTGTGCCCTGCATCTAGGGCTCTTAGTCTTTCTACTTCATTCCTGACTTTTTTATGCAATCTTTGCTTCTTTCTTTGGGCTCTGGTCAACCTGGAATTAATCAAATCCCATTCCATTTCCCCATCTGCCAACTTGACTTGGTCTCTATTCACTACCCTTTTTCTATTTTCAGGGCCCACCACAGTAATCACTGCTCCCCTCACACCTGTCACAATAAGCCCAGGATCAAACTGTCTATCCAATGGCCCAGGTTCATTTACCAATAGCAATACTGCATCCCCCACTTTCAACTGCACTGCATTCGCCCTGTTTACTGCCCTGGCTGTATTATATTGTCTACTAATGGCTCTGTTTCTGACTGCTTCTTGTAGGGATTCTGCTAACTCATCAATGCGCCTTGCTGCATTTGATGCCACTTCTCCAGTCTGTCTATACAATAACTGGGACTGGGGTTTATTTGGAAGTCTGCCAAACTGTAAATAGAATGGTGAGAACCCGGTGGGTCCCAGAGCTGTGCATCTATATGCTAATAGTGCATCCCCCAGATATTCCTCCCACTCAGAAGCTCTAGCATTAACCAATTTGGCTAACATGCTTTTCAATGTTCTGTGGAAACGTTCCACCATGCCATTTGATTGGGGATGGTATGGGGTGGTGTGTCTTACTTCCACACCCAATTCCTCTAAATATCCCACAATAAGTTTGTTCTTAAATTCCAGCCCATTATCACTCAGAAATACTTCTGGTGCTGAATATCTTGGTATGTACTCCCTTACCAAATAATCATAGATGCCTTGTGCTGATTTGCTGGGGAGGGGTTTTACTTCTACCCAACCTGTGCAGTGGTCTATTATGGATAACAGATACTTATTGCCTTCTTTACTTTCTGGGAATGGCCCTGTCAGATCTGCTGCTATCAGCAGTCCTGGAGCTACTGGGAGTGGCATTTCAGTGGGCAGTGGATACTCCCTTTTGACCCGGTTTAGTGAGCATGGTGGGCACTTGGATATAAATCTTGCCACATCAAATCTCATTCCTGGCCACCTGAAATGCTCTTGCACCATTTGTAGTGTCTTCTGCATAGCCATGTGTCCCACATCTTTATGAGCCCTTTCTATTACTTGCTCCCTGTACTCTACTGGCAATACTAACCGGGGATAGACCTTTCCCCCTGCTGGTGGAATTAGTGAATAAACCAACCCATCCATTAGGATATACTCATCCTGCTCTTTTTCGGCTAACTCTGCCTGTGCAGTGTCTGACTGCCCCCTGCCAATGGCCTGCCTGTCTAACTTATAATAATCAAAAGGGATTTCTTCCTCTAACCCTGCCATTTCCACCACTGACATCTCTTCTGGCTCCTCGGCCATAGCAACCGGTCTCAGCCTAGATAGCATGTCTGCCCACACATTAGATGCACCTGCAAAATACTGGATTGGAGCTGAATATTCAGCTAGCAGTACTGCCCACCGCTGTAGGCGGCTGTTTCGCATTTCTTTCTGAAACAGACATTTTAGGGGCTTGTGATCAGTGTAGATCACAAACTCAGCACCATACAGATACGGTCTCAACTTTATGAGTGCAAAAATCATGGCATAAGCCTCTTTCTCAATAGTTGGATAGTTTAATTGGGTTGCATTTAACCTACCACTAATCAGGTGCACCGGTCTTTCTACCCCATTTTCATCTTCTTGTACTAGGATGGCACCTATGCTGTAGTCTGATGCATCCGTATACAGTTTATAGGGTTTGGTGGGGTCTGGGAACTTAAGTATGACACAGTCCAAAAGAAGCTGCTTTAATTCTTTCCAAGCCCTTTTGCATTCAGGTCCCCATTCAAATGCTACTGCCTTTTTAGTCAGATTAGTCAGTGGTGCCACTACATCTGCATAATTCACCATTAGCTGTCGATAGTAGTTGGCAGAACACTCGACGCACTCCCTTTTTATCTGTGGGGGGGGGGCCATATCCCGGATTGCAGCTACTTTATCCGGATCTGCTTTCAGACCCTCAGCACATACCACAAAACCCAACAATTTGACCTCTCTCAAGCCAAATGAGCATTTGGATTCTTTAATGACTAGGCCAGCCTCCCCCAGGGTGGCTAAGACCTCAGCCACATGATTTTGGTGCTGATTCTCATTATGGGAATAGATGACTATGTCATCCAGGTAGATCAAGCATGACTTCCCCAGATATTTGGCTAATACTGAGTTCATCATGCGTTGGAAGACCGCAGGTGCATTAGTCAGCCCAAACTGCATTCTTTTAAACTGGAACAACCCCCTGTGGGTGCTGATGGCGGTCTTTTCCCTGCTGACTGGGTGCATTTTCACCTGCCAATAGCCTGATTTTAGGTCTATTGTGGTGAAGACTTTTGCACCTGTGAGTTGATCAAAGATGTCTTGGATCCGGGGTAGTGGGTAGGCATCTTTATGGGTTACCTCATTCAACCGCCTATAGTCCCCACATAATCTAATAGAACCGTCCTTTTTGGGCACCACTGTCACAGGACTTGCCCAGGCACTTCGACTTGGCTCTATTATATCCTCCCTTAACATCTTCTCTAACTCTTCCTCTACCAATTTCATCTTTGAGAGTGGAATTCGGTAGGGTCTCTGATTAATTGGGCGGGCATCCCCTGTATCAATTTTCATTTCTACCACATCTGCAGTGTTCAGGGCAGCCCCCTGGACGGGGAACACTGTGGGAAATTTCTTCCTCCAGTACTCCACCTCCGAGACTATCCCCGACACACTGGCACATGCAGCTTCTGTGCCCACCCACCTGTGCTCCTCCCCATTTAGGATAATGCTCATATCCGTGTAGGATAGCACAGCTTCACACTGCTGCATGACATCCGTCCCAATCAGGATATCATGCTGCAACTCACCCACTACACAAAACTCACACTCTACTCCCACCATGACCACTCTACCCACCCCCTTTGTAGGAATTAAGTGTCCTGAGAGCAATCTGAGCCTCAAGCCCTGTTGGAGCCCCCCACTGGCATATCCCCTTGCTTTTAGTGCATTATATACCTTACTCTTCATCATACTTCTGCTGGCACCAGTATCGACTAAACCTGCATATGAGACTCCACCAAAGTCCACTTGGATGCACGGTCTTCGATCTGATGCCTGCCCTAGTTTCCCGACTGCATCGGCCCATACTGTCCTTGATCTGCCCTTGGGGGAACCCTTGCCCTTACTTGTCTGCACTTCATTTCATGGCTATCTATATAGCGATAGTGATAGGTTTGTGCACAGTACCTACACCTCATCATCTCCCTTTCTTCTGCCCATGGGTTTAATCTCGATCCTCGCCCTCTGACTTGACGTGGCACCCTCCTTCTATCTTCTCTAATATTATTACCATGCCCTGGTGCCGTTTGTACCACCACAGTAGAGGGTGGTGCTGGTGCTATGGCTAACTGGGCAGCCTGTACTGGTCGCTCAGTGCGCTCTGCTACCAGCTTCCTGAGGCTTTTTATCTCCCCCTGGAGCATCTTAAATGCTGCCCTATCTTCCCTAACATCTGCCCTAGTGTTAGTCTCCATGGCTCCTACCTCCATGGGTTCCTCCATCCTATGGGCCCCAGTCATCCTTCCCCCTGGACCGGCCAGTCCTTCTTCGTTCTCCCTGGCTACTGACATGGCTGTTTCTAAACTCACTGCCCTGGCCAGGCGTACATTCAGCCTGACCACTGGCTCTATCAATGAATCTTCAAACTTTTTAATCACCATGCCCTGAACTGCCCCCAGCTTGAGTAGCCCTTTCTCTGGCCATGCCCTCTGCACTGCTGTACTGTATCGCATACAGTATGCCGACATTAGCTCCCCTTTCTCCTGTTTGAGTGAGAATACTATGTCTATTAGTGCAGTGGCTTCCCTAGCTGTTAAGAACAGCCCAACCAGACGTTCCCGGACTGCCTCCCAGGAGCTTTGTGCATCATCCTCATAAACTGAGTAGATCACTTCATGTAGGTTGCCCTTGGAATGGCTAAGTGCAAATTTCACTACATCTGCGCCCTTTGCCTCTGACACTCTACCTGCCCTGCCTACCTGCTCTACCCATGTCCTCAAGGCACCCAGATCCGACCCATCCACAGTGGCTATCTGCCTTCCCTGGTCCTTTAGATCCCGTACTGCTCTCTCCTCTATTTTTACTAGATCTCTGCTTAATGCTAGGTGCTCCTGTCTGACTGCTCTCTCTTCTACAGCCCTGGCCTGCTCCTGGCTAGGTCCAGCCCCCTGCTCTCTGCTTTCCCTGAGCACCCTGGCCTGGGCTTCCAACTGCCCTGCTGCATATTTGGTCAAATATACAAGCCGGTCTGCATCTGTGGGTATCTCCCCTGCGGCTACCCCAAGTGTAAACCAGTCCTCAAACCCCCTAGTCAGCTCAACTTCTGCCATTGTGATAGCTGTACTGTTACCTGGCACACTACCTCCTTCTATCTTCTGCTATATATTACACTATAATATATATCAACCACACTATATCCACAAATGAAAATATATCAATGTACAGTCATACAATCCTATCAATATGTATCAAAACATCATCATCATGCTGTCGGTCGCAATGCGACAAAGACTGCTTTTATTTCTTAACAGCCGCTGTTCCGTGCGGTTGTGCATTTCATAAGAGCTGCTTGCAAAGTGTTGAAGTGCTGCTGGCTTTTGCAAGTTACTAGCAGCACTCTCTCAGTCTCAGGGAGCAAATAAAGGTTTCACACCGGCAAGAACACGTCAAGACAGGCGCAAACTATTTGTCCCTGCAGTAGCTGGCCCGGGAGTATGTTGGAGTAGGTCCTTCATTCCACCGCCCTTTATGCTGCCACGAGAAGCATAGAGTTTTTGTATAGGGTTTGCTCCTTAGCTGTTGTTGATTCTATCACAGAACCCTATACCACAAGGCCAGTGGTTTATAATTGCAAGGCGGGCAGTCAAAACACCCTGTGAGGTATTTTGCCTAGATAGGTACTGCATCCCGCATATCCCAACAACTCCATCAATTCAACACCGCTATTTCCTAAAGCACCCGAACAGAATTCCTGTATATCTGTATTAGACCCGCTGCTGGGGCATATGAGAGGTCACAGGCACTTAGACACACCCCCTACTTACTCTCCTTTGAGCCCTGCCGGCTGCCAGTCCACGTGGTGCGCCTGGTGAGCGCGGCCTCCCTACACACACACACACAGTCAGGGTGGGTCGGGTCGCTGTAATTGGCTACAACCCCCACTCACTTTTAAGGCTGCATACTCTATTGAAAAACACACAATTCTCAAAACCAACACCTATCTAGGCTTGATTTTTCACCTCTGTATGCTAGATACCTGTGCACCTCCCACTTGCAGTGACAGAATTACAACTATCGGAGTATGCCCCTTTAATTTAGGGTGGGTGCACCTCGCTGCTGGGTGCACTCTCTCCTTTCTTACCCACACCCAAGCACACACGGTGGGTGCGCGCTATGCTGCGTGCGACCTCTCAGCTCACCCACACACACACACACAGACCCCTGTGGGTTGTTTATGCAGACAGTGGGTTGTGTTACTACTGGGTACCCTCCTTATAGCCTAGTCAAAGGGGTGCGAATACTAATATTCTATTAGTTACAGCCCCCTCGCCACTCCTATTTACTAGCTACCTTGCTCTAGTATGCGGAAAATATGTTAATTTTCATTAAAATACGTTAATCTTACATTAAAATACGTTAATTTTCATTAAAATACGTTAATTTTCATTAAAATACGTTAATTTCCATTAAAATACGTTAATTTTCATTAAAATACGTTAATTTACCAATAACATATGTCCACACACTCACATCACTCACACACAGAACACTCATTACAACGAACAGTGGTACACAGTGTCTCACCCCGTCTCGGCGCCCCAGCACCCAAAACAAGCGATAAAACAAAACTGAGCCCTACCTGTTGGTCGCCCATGCGGTATTCGCCCATGCGGTGTTCGCCCACGCGGTGTTCGCCGTTCATCGTTGGTGTGTCTGTCATCGCCATCGCCTCACCGAGTTCTCGCGTCATCACGGCACTCTTCACGTCACCACGGCACATCTCTTCAAGTTCTTCAGTCATCTCTGAGAATCGTCTCAGAATTTGTTGTGGTCACCAGTTATAAAAACACGGGTCTCTGCCGCTGTGAGAACCCTATGTGATTACAATACTCTCCCCCTTCATTTCACCTGTGATGCAATTAGCCTGATCAATTTAACCATGTCTAGAAAGAGGAAGGAAAACTAGTCACAAGGATGAACAGTGAATAAGTTGTGTTTTATTGGCAGCAACTCCTGTCATCCCCCTTACATGTGACCTAGCACCTGTACTCCTCCTATACTGCCCACACTATGTCTCATTGTCTCATTAACCGGTATACTGCAAACAGTGCCTACAGCCCATGGGACAGGAGTGCTATGGCTGGGTGTACACTCAATTAGAATAGCTGAATTTTTATAGCATCAGACAGAGTGTCTGGGGTCCTGCTCTAGAGTAGGTCTGTCTCACTCAAGAGCCAGGATGAGAGTGATTCTCCTTCAGTGTGTCTGAAGCAAACTCATGAATAATTAATTAGCTGAGACTAGTGTGTGGGTCAGGATAGGCCAAGAGAGTCAGGTGACCAGACATTCCCCAACCAGCTAATGAGACACCTCCCCACAGACTGGGTGGGTGACCACCCCATTAGGGGCTGTCACTCAAGCCATCTGCAGGTGGTGCACTCTATACATATGCTAATGAGGCTGGTGGGTCAGTCGGTGGTCTTGGGTGGACAGGATGTTGCAACAGTTACAGATTTATATATAGTAAAATCTTTCTTTTCCTCTTTTGTATTCTTTATGAACACCAAGAGAACATTTCAACCATCATGTACTGTTTCTTACAAAGGAACTCTTTTCATTAATTCCAAACATCATATATAACAGATAGTTTACTCTATTCAGCATCATGTACATTTCCATCAACTCCACTCTTAGTAGATAACATATAGTTTACCTCACTCAGTATTATGTACAATGGGAGTGGACTTTTGTTGACTTTAGTTTACTTTTAGTTTACATACTATCAGTCCCACTCCAGCATCCAAGAATAATAATGCTCTCTGCCAATATATAATTCTTAACCGAAAATCCGTATATTTTTACAATATGGTGGTGTACATTGTCTATTCTAGGGTTTTCCGGTATGGGTCATAGCTGCGGCATTTGGGACATGAATAATTTTCTACCACGTGAAATCTACATATATATATATGTAGATGGGTATACTGTGTATATATATATATATATATATATATATATATATATATATATATATATATATACAGTAAAACCTCTCTAAAGCGACCGACCATGGGACCGACTTTAAGTGGTCCATTTAGGGAGGTGGTCGGTTTAGCGAGTCAGAATATCCTTGCAGTGGTATTTTGGGGACCGAAATAAAGCAATCGATATAGGGGAGTGGTCAATCTGTGGAGGGGTCGATATAGAGAGGTTTTACTGTATATATATATATATATATATATATATATATTGCTTGTATATATATATATATATATATATATATATGTATATAAAGCAAGCTAGCTCTATGTGGGCATGAATATAAACAATATAGTTATTAAAATCCACTTGTTATATTAACACATAACAAATGTGACTTGTATTCATTAAAGAGCTTTTTATCCGACAAAATATCGTAATCGGCATTAAAGATGATTTTTGGAGGGATATTCTCTAAGTGACATAGACGGTAAATCGCAAATTTCTTTTCTTTTTGGAAATGAAGTTAGTAAATGCATTACCAGCTAATTTAAGATGGATTTACATCAAAACAAATAAATTTAACAAACTTAATTGTGTTGTGCGTATGTATTATGTTCGGTGTGGATACCATGAGCATTTAATTGTAAGCATGCACGTGTGGAATAAAAAATAAATTAAAAAAACATTCCTAAATGTAGCAGCAATCCATTGTCATTATTGGTGGTTGCATTTGTGATGCCATCTCTAGTTCTATTCTAATAATAATCTAATTGTTCATGTTAGCATAACATGGGTAATTTGCGAGGGGGCGGAACTGGTAGGGCCTTAAGCCAACCTTACGGCACTGACATGCCACCTTTCGATTTATTAAGACCCCCCCCCACTAGCGTTAAAATCGAACACTACCGGCTCGGATGCCTACACCATCACGCCCCCTATCTTCACGTTTTGAACTAAAATTAATACATATGCTGCCACCTAGCGGCTCTTTTGTCACTGAAGTCAAACCCACCCCTCAACTATCAGACAAGATACTCAGCAGTGGGGTTGAGAGCGACGAGTTTTATTGACTTTATGATGATTGATTACTTACTGTTCTTGACCTGTGTTGTTTACTAATAAATGCAAATTATACCACTTCTGTCTCATGAATTATTGTGCTCTCTAGAAAGCATTCATAGAAAGAGGCCAGATTTAAGTGAATTCCCCTGTTTTCACTCACCAATAAAAATAAATAATTCAATATAATCACTTAGTAGTAGTACCATATGAAGTTACGAGAATATAGTTCCATAGAAAATAGCAAAACAGTGTTGTAGACCTGCAATAACATGTGAAAGACGCAATTAAAGTCCCCATAAAATGTGCAGTCCTTTTAAAAAATAGGCCTCACTATTTCGCTTTGACTCATTTGAAATCACTCCGCCCATGTTGTGAAAGTCCCCATGTAAGGTGCACTTCTTGTAAATAGGGCTCAGTCTTTCACTTTGACCCACCTTGGACTATTAGCATGTCAAATCATGTATTTCTGTTGTAATATTGAGTAGATCTTTTTTTTAAAGTATATAAATATAGCATACATGACCACATTATTTACATATGCAAAGTCATTAACACTGATTAAATGGTAGAAAAAAAACTGAGTTGAAAATGGTGTACATTTAACCTTACCTACACAGATGTGACTACTCAAATGTAATGGGTATTACAATCACTGTAATCACTATTGTCACTAAGTAATAAACCTTCTGGGGTTCAAGTAGGGTGGCCAGACATGCTGCTTTAGGAAGGAGACTCTTACTTTTTAGCACTCTTTTTATGCACTTCAACACATCAAATAACATGTTTGAATTTAGAGAAAAGATTCACCCCGTACTTCCAGTACAGGGGTGAAAACCAACCCATTAGAAAAGCTGGCGAAGAATTTCGACATGCTGGGTTAATTAACTGAGCTGGTAAATTCTTAATTTAAGAAGCACAATATATTCTTTATGTATGTCTTCATATTTACCCGCTACTTTTCAGTTGGAAAATATAATAAAACATATACTTTAATGCACTTTAAAAGTGAAATCGACGGCGTTCTCTGGCCGCCATCTTGTCTTTTTGCATTCTCTCCCATTTCACCAACTCTGTGTTGATATAAGTAACCATTTGACACTGGTGCCATGCATTCTACTTCCTGTTCCATACTAAAGCTATTTTTGCCCGTATTCAGACTTTGTCGTTCATCCCTGTATTATAAGTATGGGGTGAACCTTTCATCTAGTTTGAATTAGGTTAAATTGTCAGGATTAAGACTATTGTAGTTTGTTAAGCACTACAATTTGTGTATTTGGGTTATTATGAAGTAAAAATGCATATTCATTATGTATATATGTGATGTATAAGCATTATACAAGTATAATTAATCAGAAGCTTTCACTCCTTATTATTATCCTAAGTCATCTACTATACCTCTCTTACTATTAAAGTTGCATTGTCCAATGGCGTTTGAATTTGTTAGTTATATTTGAGATAAATAGCTCAGGTTGACGATTATAATCTAATATTCATTAGTCCCGAGTAACTTTGATGAAAAATGGCTAGTTTTGGAGCAATTTGAGTTGAAAGAACCCAAAATAATTTTGACAAGCTTGCCAATAGTCCTGTGGCTATGACCCAGATGGTCATCTCGCGATGACCACGTGATGTGAGATGACCTACTAATCATGGAACCTGACAGGGCTGTAGGTAGGTATTTCTGTTTCTGTTTTGGGTTGTCAACATTCTGGGGACGGGTTGGTATATATACACATATATGTGTGTATATATATATGTCATGGGGGTGATGAAAATGGGAATTATTGTGCCTAGAGCGGGACTCGAACCCACATCTCTTTGCATTCCGGACCAGTGTGCTAACTATTACACCACCTAGGCTCCCTGATATCAACACCCTCCCCACACCTACCTGTCTATGTGGTTACTTGCCTGAGAGGTCAGTGCAGACCACTACACTCGTCCCCCTGGAATTGTAAGTCTTGTAATGCTTACAATTACATACATACAGACAATGCACTAACACATACATACACAGGGTAGGTTCAACAACCATACAGCGCAAAGCTTGTACAGGATCCTGATCACGGCAACCAGTGTCATGGGGGTGATGAAAATGGGAATTATTGTGCCTAGAGCGGGACTCGAACCCACATCTCTTTGCATTCCGGGCCAGTGTGCTAACTATTACACCACCTAGGCTCCCTGATATCAACACACTCCCCACACCTACCTGTCTATGTGGTTACTTGCCTGAGAGGTCAGTGCAGACCACTACATATATATACCCGTTCACACATGCACCTTATTTTCAAAAAGGGTCCAAACATTAAAATTATAATTTCACTTGAAGCTCCAATGAATCAGAAGCAATATTCTTTTTGAATTTTAAAAATATTCCAAAATTTGAGTGAGATATGTGTATTTGAAAGTTTAGATATTTTATATTAGCTAATGCAGCAGCCGTTCCATGCTGGCCACATCAGCTGGGCCTGAGAACCCGGAACATTTGCGATGGATCCCGTCCAAACGATAATGCATGACCAGAACAGTTGCTACCATCATAGCATTAAACCTGTAAATCTGCATTGTTATCTAATGAATTTGCATTTCTCAGTTACATTTCTCTGTTATTATTTACTGTTATGTCATACATTTGTCTCATCCTCCCTCATACCATACATAGTCCCGATGGCAGATGCAATTTTAATTGACAAATGTAAAAATTTCTAAATTTAAATTACCCAAATTGATTAATTATATTTATAGATTATAGAATTGACCAAACAGCATTGAATATCCAATATGGAGGGGAGGGGCAACATCCACCTCATTTCCCCTTCCCCTCTATGGCCCTGCACAGTAGGCAGACTTGGTCCAGGGGACTAATGAGGTCACCAGATTGGCCTAATTGGTTAATTGCCTCCCTGCATTAATGGGTGTTTCAAGGTGAGTGTCCAAAGGGGTGAGGTTATAAATTCATAGATTATTCTGTATATGCTGTCCCAAATCATTAGCTAATACACCAGTATCTAAGTTTGATATATAGGATCAAATGTAAGTAGTTGTTTTAATTTTGACAACATTTTATTTCATCACACCATGCAACTTTAATTTATCATCGACTATGCAACCGACCCGATGGTGGCGCCCCCTGTCTGCAAACACGGTAACTTGTCTGGCCACACTCAATCACTCTGCCCGGGATTTTATCAAACGTTATATATATATATATATATATACATATATATATATTTGTGTATATGCATATACATATATATGTATATATATATGTATATATATATATATATCTATATATATATATATATATATATATACACACACACATAGCGGATCTGTCCTTTTTGGAGATGTTGAAATGGCCACCCTAGGTTCAAATGATAGATAGCATCGTGTTTTTCTAAGGGTAATCAAATGAATTAGTTGCTCACGAGGTGGAACTAGTTCATGTGAATTCCGTTAGGTGGAGTGGAGGGTAATTTTCCTGCGCCTCGATTTATTTATATTTATGTTCCCAATAACAAGAACAATTAAATTCCATTTAGCACAATATATTAAACAACCCATATATAAGACTAATCTGCGATTCTAGTTAAATAATCAAATATTTATTTTCACATGATCAATGTACACACAAGTACATTGAACTCCTTTTCTCTTTATTCGTTTTGTTTCACTATTTTTCAGAACACTTTGTACACTTAATTTCTGATTCCTAGACGCTGCTAGAAATACCCCATTAAAGAGCAACGCTATAGTATTATAGCAGAAGTGCCAAGTCTATCAATATGTAGGGAGATTTCCATAAAATATAGCAAAATAACCCCAATCTCCCCATTTCCTCTTTTTAATTTGTAATTCCCCGCCAAGGAATAATTTTAGTTTTTAAAATTTTATATTTAATTTTTTTACGCATACTTTTCATCAAAATACACCATTTTCCTCCACTTTTCCACAATTTTCCAGAGGGACCCCCATTTATAGGGAGCTATCCTCCCCTCCTGCACCCTCCCCCCCCCCCGACCCCAGCTTAGGACACCCTATTTCTCCATATTTATAATTTGTGTATTAGGGAGGTCTCCCTCCTCACACCGTTATTTAAGGCCCTGTCACATTATGGCATATGGCGGGAGCGTATTGAAAACCTACGTCGAAAATGGGAAAAAACTGCACGAGACGGCGTATCGTGACCTTTGGTGACCGCTCGGGTGTTTTTGAGCGTATGCGTAACCTATGAGGAGCATACGAGGAGCGTATGAGAGCATACTGTGACATTTTTTTACGGTTTTGATTGGCATGTGGAGCGTATGAGGAGCGTATGAGGAGCATATGAGGAGCGTATGAGGAGCGTATGCGAAGCGTATACGAGACCTATGTTATCTCTCCTCGGTCCGCCACCTGGTGGCTCCTGGGTATATAGTGCGTCGCCTTTATATACCGAGACCATAGGTCGGGGATATGCCGCCATACGCTACTCATACGCTTTGCATACGCTACGCATACGCTCCCATACGCAACTTGTAGGTTCTGCATACGCTTCATACGCCAGCGATATGCCTGTGATGCAAGTTGAGCGTATGAGTAGCGTACGCCGGTGTACCCATAGCATACTCCGGCATACCCCTAGCATACGAGAAGCGTATGAGAAGCGTATGAGTAGGGCATGAACCATACGCTCCTGTAGGTCGAGATTTTTTTAGCATGCACAAACAAATTTGGACGGACGGACGGGAGAAAGCGTATGGCGGCGTACAACTGGTGTCCCTCGGAATCCGCATCACCGGGGTTGGCTAGGAGCGATGGCGTCACATTTGTGCTGGTATCTGTAGGTTAACACCTACCATGCAGTACAAGCCTAAGTTGGTTTTAATGCTCTTTTTTCTTTAATAACCCAGATTAATTAAATGAAAATATAACTAAGCTATGCAATCATAAAATACTTTACATTCTATTATAGGCCGGCACATGACGGCATATGCATAGCGTATGCATAGCATATGGCGGCGTATGGCGGCATATGCCAACGTATATGACGTAGCGCGCCTACGCCGCCATACGCTCCCGCACAAAACCCTAATGTGACAGCCCCTTGACTTGGCACCTCTGTAATAACCTTTCGCCAAAGATCCCCTTTTACATCACTTCAAATACCAACAATACGCCTATTTATAAACAAAGTGTCAGTAAAACTAAAAGGTTTGAAAGATACAATCTAGTAAAACAGACTAGTTGCCTCGGCGGTGTTAAAATGCATGTTTTTATTAATAAATGTGTACCCAAAAAGTAACGATATACAAGGGACACACAGACCATACAATGGACACTACACAAGATTTATAGCGTAAGCTCTTCCTCTCTACCTAATGTCATATTGTGCGATTAATTTTGTTTGTTTGCTATAACATTTTATTCAGCTGAACAAATCTTTTTTCAGTGCTCCTCGGCACTGGTCTTCCAACCAGAGGTATATAGTTTAGTTACATAGTGGTAGCATATCATATATGTATAGATGCAGGTTCTAACACTAAACAAAGATTCACCAGTGAATACTAAAAATACTAATAACAATAGTGCAAGGTTTAGTTACGGATTTTGTATAAGGTACAGTAGTATCCTATAACTGATAATCAATGGTTTGGGGGGTTGTAGTGATCATGCGGCTATGGTAAGTATGTTGGTTTGGTTAGTAGCGCAGGGGCAGTGTGGGTGTTGCTGGAGGGTATAGTGGTACCATGGTTAATGGTTAGGTGCAGTTGGCTCTTGGAACGTGGTGCATGGTGGTAATCTTCATGGCATAAGCAGGGCCGCGTTCAGGGTCCGTCTCGGAGGCGCCTCAGAGATGGCCGTGACATCACGCTAGTCTGAACTGCAAAAGCAGTTTGTAGTCTCAAAGATGGCTGTCCCCATAGGTGGTGGCCATTTGCAATGGAAAAGCTGCGCTGTGGTTGGCTGAAACCACTGAATGCGGTGGCCATTTTCGAGGCGCTTTTCATCTCCAGTCTGAAAAGGGAGGCGTCTCCGAGACGTCGCCGAGACGCACCCTGAACGGAAATAAGCCAAAAAGCATTGCGGAGACATCGCCAGGCACCTCCGAGACAGACCCTGCACGCGGCCCAGGTGGTGGGAGGACTGGTGAGGTGGCAGGTCAACATACCGACGGACAGCAGCAGGGTGCCAGCCATTTCATGTGAATAGATGGAGTAGGGTCTGCCCAGTAAGGTGTAACCTGAGCAACGACATGAACCCAAGACACGCTGGTTCAGCTCTTATTCATGGTGGAAGGGCATTCCACAGTCTGCTTCTCTTGATTATTGGGGCCCTGACCATGCTGTATATTGTTGCTACAACTGCAATATATGGATAATAACACAACACTCATTTCCTCTCTGTTGAGACCTTGCATTTTGCTTTCACTAACATTACTGGGTTGGTTTCTGCAATGTCGATTTTATATGATTGTCAAGTTAGGTTTTTTCTGTTTGATGAATATCATTTTCCACCCAAAAATTGATTGATTATATGTTACCAAGATTAAGCATGTCGTCAAAATGGTGTAAGCCATTTCCAGTTTAGGTCAAGTGGTAGCATTGTAATTAGTATGTTTGATAGCAACAAAATTATGTGCACGTTGGAACACACCTCAATGGACATCACTATTTGGCGGAAAATTGATTCAAATTTCAACAAAATTCAGATTAATTCACCACATTATTTTTTTTTACAACTTAATCAAAAATGAAACTAAAATATGTAAATAAACCAAATTAAAAGAGCAGTGCATACTGCTAATCAAAATTTGAAATACAATGAAGTGTCTAATGAAAATTATTCCCTCATATTATCCTGCGAAAATCATCTTTGGTGACGTCGCTTCTGTTCGCTAAGCTCATATTTGGTTGCTATAGCAACATGGGATAATAGAGTACATTAAGATACACAGCTTTCCACTTTACTGTTGCTTTCTGTTTACTGCATCGGTCTGTCCACTTCGCATCACCCAAAGCTCTCTACTAGCGGACTGGCCCTGATAGTGGGCAGGGTTTCTCCAGGTGGAGTCTAGCTCACAGGGTCCATACACATGTGAAGATATGGAATTCAAGGCTATTTCAAGCCTTTTCAAGGCTGTTTTTGATAGGAATTCAAGACTATTGTCACTTGGATTTCAGGAAAGAAATAACAATGGTGAATGGTGATTTGGGATTAATTTAGATCAGTGTAGACAGTTTAATGGAATTCAAGGCTTTTCAAGACTAATTACCTGAAATAGGTTAAATTTTCAAGGCTTTTCACAGCCTTGAAATGGGGCAAGTTCAAGACTTTTCAAGACTTTTCAGGCTCTGTACAGACCCTGAACTTATAATGCAGTAACTATGTGTGCTGGCTGTGAACTGGGACAGCATCGGTGAACTGGTTAGCATTTAGTGGACTGCATGAGTTCTGGCTCGCTGGCATACGCTATGTTCACCTTCCCATCAGTCTTCTGTTGTGGGCCAACTGTGTTATGGCTGAAAGAACAGAAATAGACAATTCAACAGAATTCTGGGTCCAATGACTCTCTGTGTTATATCCGAATTTGCGTAACGTCAGGGTGCGTAAAATGTGAGGGTTTCACTGTAGGCCTACTTGAAGTGAAAACATACTAAATTAATTTCAGTGTGCACACCAAAATATTGAATATAAGTGGTGCTTATCCACTTTCGAGGACAGCAGTATAGTAGAGGAGCACCAAACTGCAATCAATGATTAACGAGCGCACCGCTATCTAAATTGGATAATATTGGATTAAATCTACCGCATATGTCCCAATAGACGCGCACTGCGCGAGTGCAGACATATGGATGCGAGTCTATTCAAAGTTAAAGAATTTCAGGGATTTGTTTTTGTTTGCCTCTGAAATAAAGTGGGATTGTCTTATTTTATGTGCATTCAGTCTGAATATGACCGTAAATTTGTGCGTGCTTTCAATGTTGACATGGGGGGTGTGCTTCTATATGGTAGCATGCTTCTATTGGGACATATATGATAAGTACAGGATCCTGGTCTAAGTTGCATATTCCGATGGTTTTGAGTTTCTATCAATTTATCTCTAAGGACAGACATGGTGGGTTCAGTCGACATGTGGGTGCAGCCTATTGGAAACAAGCTTACTGTGGGAATCTTTCACCATCCTCGATGGTTTCCGGCAGCAGCTGGCCTTTGGTCTCCGGTAGGAGTAGTGCTAGCCCGCCCGCAGCCAGTGAGAAGACGCCGAATATGACGTATGGGAGGACCATGCTGACCTCATTCTAGCGGAGAAAAACCGAATTAATGATTGTCGTCTGCTATATTTTTATTTGTTGTTTTACATCTTAGCAACATCTAAGGTCATGTCAGGACGGGTACCGATTTGTGACAGTGCACTGTATGGTGCTGCCCTACTCTAAGACCAGGCCACTGGCACCATGACCTGATATCACCCATAGTCACATAATTCTGAAATTGAGCTGACCAGTCCTTGCCCTATTCTAGTAATGTCGAATGCCAGGCTAGGCAGTGACAAGTAGCAATTGTGTAAGTCATTAGTTTGACTCGGCCGCATTTTGGGAACACCTGACTTTTCGCACGGAAGCCTGCGCTGTTACCGATTTGGCCAGTGTGTCCGCTTTCAGGTTCCAACCCAGCGCCTGCACACATACAGACAAACAATATATGTATAATGCATTACACCACATGAAGGGTCCAAGTGCAAAAACCGACAAACGCCATCTGGGCCGAAATGAAACCATGACTACCACATTTGAGCTGAGGATGCCATCATTCCGATAATCAAACCCGTTTGTTCACAGAGGCTGCCACATCCCCTATTTAATTCCCTACCCAATATTGAATTGATAGTCTTTAACTGGAAAGGACAGCAATAAAGTCTATTTCACAGAAAACAACCAAAATAGATTTGTTGGGTTGTTGTGCCTGAACCCTTCACATATTATTATTATTATATTATTATTATTATTATTATTTTGGACATGGCCCCGACTCACCAGGGACCCCACATAGGGCGCGATGATGCCGCCGACCCGGGCCCAGAAGGACCCCGACCCGACGCCCACATTCCTCACGACGGTCGGGAACAGCTCGGCCGAGAAGACGTAGATAATCGCAAACGAGGCGGAGATGCAGAACTTGCCAATCATTGCCAGCACAACGGCTATTACGTTCAGGTCTGTGTTTACATACATGTATGTGTGAGTGAGTGTGTGGTAGTGTGTGTGTGTTTGAGTGTGTGCGTGGTAGTGTGTGTTTGAGTGCATGTGTCGTAGTGTGTTTGTGTTTAAGTGTGTGTGTAGTAGTGTTTGTGTGTGTGTGTTAGTGTATTTGAGTTTAAGTGTGGGTGTGGGTGTGTCGTAGTGTGGTAGTGGTGTGTGGTAGTGTGTTTGTACGTGTGTGTGGGAGAGTGTTGGTGTTTGAGATTATGTGTGGTAGTGTTTGTGTTTGAGTGCGTATGTGGTAGTGTGTTGGTGTTTAAGTGTGTGTATATGAGATAGTGTGTTTGTATTTGTGTGTGTGTGTGGTAGTGTGTGTTTGAGTGCATGTGTCATAGTGCGTTTGTGTTTAAGTGTGTGGTAGTGTTTGAGTGTGTGTGTGGTAGTGTATTGGAGTTTCAGTGTGGGTGTGTGGTAGTGTGTTTGTAGGTGTGTATGCGAGTGTGTTTGTGTTCGAGATTGTGTGTGGTAGTGTTTGTGTTTGAGTGTGTATGTGGTAGTGTGTTTGTGTTTAAGTGTGTGTATATAAGGTAGTGTGTGTGTATTTGTGTGTGTGTGGTCGTGTTTGTGTTTGAGTGTGTATGTATGGTAGTGTGTTTGTATTTCAGAGTGGGAGCAGAGGGGTGTCACGTGGTGTGTGTGGAAACAAATGGAGGTATTTGTAAATTGCAAATAGTAAGTTGCGAACTGGGTTATATCACAGGGGCCTAGCTTCCATATGTATGCAGATACACAGCTGTGTACCACCTGAGATTACAAACAAAATGTATTACTTACTATTACCAAAATATATGATGTTCTATAGCGCTTTTTTCCATCTCGTTGTGTTCCTATAGGGTTTTATTCCATCTGCATACCACCTGGAAATCCCAATCTAGGCCCCTGTATCATTGACATGCACAGACTTTCATAAGGCAAGGGTTCAGTTGAAAAGAAAAAAGGGCATTCCCCTAACATTAAAAAGGATGAAATGCCATTGAATAAAAGGGCACTTAAAATATGGCAGAGCTGAAGCAGCTCGAGCCTCCCCCTTGTGAACATGCCTGGATTATATATATATATATATATATATATATATATATATATATATATATAGGATGTATAATTAATTATACGGATATAAATAGGCGGAGTATTGCCGTTATTATTATTGCTATGAGTTTATTCGGTTGCCTCCTTTAGCGCTGCCAATGGCCACTTCCATTGGTGCTCGCACCAGGTCAAGTCACTTGCCGATTGGATTTGAAACTTTTACTGGTAAGCCTGTTATCAGCTGGTTATTGTGCTAGCCAAGACGCTCAATTAAAGTGGCCGACACATCACTCGTCTGTTTGTTAACATAGCCCTACTTTATATATATATATATATATATATCGCGATGCTAGTCAATATATCTCACCACCCGCATATATATAAAAAGAAATCAAGGTGAGTAGGGTCACAGTTCATGGACACTGAGGAATGTGTACTCTTCCCCAAATCCCAGCTATCTATTTTATTTACCTCACATCAAACAGTCAAAGACAAAACAATTATCGATAAATATACATAAACCAAAGAATGGAATATATGTATTCAATAAACCTATACATGGGGTGATAATAAAACATTCTATTAGCCAAAATACTTTGGATTTTTCTATCAGGCATGGAAAGCCGATGTGCCATAATCCTGAAAAAATTACAAATGCCCCCATCCCATATCTAGTATATATATATATATATATATATATATATATATATATATATATATAATATTGGTTTGGTTGTTAGAGTTTTACGTCCTGGCAACATCTAAGGTCATATCAGGACGGGTATCGAATTGTGACAGTGTGCACTCATGGTGACTATAGACCCCTTTCAATGTTTATAAACATTGTGTATGCGCATGCACGTTGGCTGCAGAACGAAGGCACACTGCCATTGAGTTTGCCGATACGCGCAATAGGAAATAATAGAAATGCAGAACACTGAGCATATCAATTTAATATAATCTGTTTGGTAACATTTGATCTGTTTGTGTGCCAAGTGGTTTGTTTCTAAGTTGTGCGGTTTTAGAGATATTTCACTTTTTCTGTATGAAGATTGCTCATACTATAGTCATAGCCATTGACAATGCATTGAGTTTGCCAGTACGCACAGTGGAAGACGTCAGTTTTATTCAAAATTAATAGAAATTCAGAAGACCAAGCATATCAATTTAATATAATCTGTTTATGAAACATTTGATCTGTTTGTGTGCCGAGCTGTTTGTTTCTAAGTTGAGCGGTTTGATATATATTTCACTTTTTCTGTATGAAGATTGCTCACTGCCATTAATTTTGCAGTGTGACCGTATTTTGTCCTGCAGCCAAGCTGTGTGCGCACTGACCTAAATACCCATGCTGACGTCATATGAAATAGGCCTATAGTGCTGCCCACTGCGAAATCAGGCCACTGGCACCATATCCTGATATCCCACTCAGTCACATTATCCTGACACTGAGTTAACCAAGCCTTGCCCTACCCTATTAATACTGAGCATTGGGCTAGGAAGTGACAAGTATAAATTGTGTAAGTCATTGGTTTGACTCGATCGAGAATCGAACTCCCGACCTTCCGCACGGGAAGCCGGTGCTCTATCGATTCGACCACCACGTCCGATATATATATATATATTATATATATATATACATATACATATGTATACATATATATATATGTATATATATATATGTGTATATATATTTATGTATAATATATACTTTCGTATATATTATCTTTCTTCTTTTTTTTCTCTTTTTTTGTTCAAAAATCTCCAAAGTTAACCACGTTACTCCAAACTAAAAAAGCTCGGTACATTATAGAAATGAACTGAAATGAATTGATATTTCTTGAGCCACTTTAATGAGTGTGGCACTTTGGTGGAATCTTGGGTTGAGACTTACGGGTCGGCACTGCGAGAATACACAGCAGTGAAACTCCCCCGACGAACATGGTCCCCGCCAGACTCCACCGCCGACCCAGGTACTGCAGGCTCACCTGGGGAGGAGGCAGTGGGTGAGTTGGTGAGTGGGTGAGTGGGTGAGTGGTTGAGTGGTTGGGGGGTCTACGTCCTAGCAACAGTTAAGGGCAAATCAACTAGGATGGTTAGCGATTGTTCTTGTTAATTTAAACTTGTATAGTCCGGTGCTCTTGAGTTTCTGCCCTATTTGAGATAAGTATATTATTATTGATTGTCATGTTAATTTAAAGTTGAATAGTTCTATGCTTTTGAGTTTCTGATATATTTTTTAGATAAGTGTATTACATTGATCGTAATGTTAATAATATAAAGTTACATATGGTGGTGTTCTCTGTGGCGGAGTGGTTAGAGTGTCTGACTTTTTCCTAGGTCGGACTCCTAATCTGAAGGTCGGTGGTTCGATTCCCCATGCCCCCATCTCTGCGAATTTGAATTTCCACCGCTGTGTATAACTTAGAGCGTCATCAAAGGCCAGTTGCTCTCATGCCATGTCTATGTGGTGTGGGAGGTTAAAAAATCCCTTGGGTCGGTAAAAGTGGAGACTCGGGCTTTCTATCGACAAACTGTCTAATGGTGAAAACAAGCCTATTCAGGCTTATCCATGATAGGCAGTATAAATCTTCAACAACAACATAGTCCGACGCATTTGAGCTTCTGCCATTATGTACTGCATAATATTATAATATTAATAAGCAACACGAGGAGATTGTGACGATTTAAAGCTGCATTGTATGATGAGAACATCAAATTTCCTATTCCAAAATATTTACCTGGATTTTTATTCTACATATCCAACTTAGATACTGGCGCACTCAATCAATCAATCAATAGTTCCATCCTCTAGTCGAGGGTTGGATGCAATGGTTCTCCACTTGTCCCGATGTTGTGCTGTTCTGATAGACTGTGAATAATTCAAGCCTGTCCACTGTGAAATATTTGTAAACCATGATGTTCTTGGTCTCCCTCTCCCTCTGCTGCCATTCACCTTCCCTTCCAACAATGTACGGTATATTGAACTCTGACGAATGATGTGGCCAAAATAAATAAGTTTCTTTGTCTGTATAGTGGCAAACAAGCTTTTCTTATTTTTAATTTTTCTGAGAACTTCTTTGTTGGTGATCTTCTTTGTCCATGATATTTTCATCATCCTTCGATAAGTCCACATCTCAAATGCTGCTAAACGTTTGTACATTTTCTTAGAGATTGTCCATGTCTCTGCCCCATACATTAGAGTAGACCACACATAACACTGAAGAATACGCTTCCTTGTTTGTATTAATATCTTACTTGATGTTAACACTCTATACATTTTGGAGAATGTTGTTCGGGCTATTGTTATCCTTCTTTTAATTTCTTCCTCACATCTCCCATCATTTGTAATCTTTTGTCCGAGATATATGAATTCGGATACTTGTTCTATGTTTGTGCCATCTATGATTATATTGACATTTGGTTTATCTGTCTTTCTACTTATAACCATTGTTTTGGTCTTCCTGGCATTCATCTTCATGTTGAATAGTATTCCAGCTTTATTGATTCTATTCACTATATCTTGTAGGTTTTTCTCACTGTCTGCTAGTATTACACTGTCATCGGCGCACTCATTAAAGGTTTATTACACCGCGGTGCTAACGTGCTGTGGTCGAAAAAGGGTCAACAAAATTCCTGTCCAGCATTTTAGTGTGCATATCAAAATTATTCGGGTATATTTTAACTTCAAATATTTCTTAAGTTAATCTCTTAAAATAAATTCTACTTCAAACTAAAGTGAACTAGATTGCAATGATAGACCTAATATTTATAACCTATGCAACAACAATGTGTACAATTGAATATAATAAAATCCTCATATTTGTGCACTGTATCGGTTTTAAGCATTCTGAATTATGCAACGTGTAAAATTGAATATAACAAAAGCCTCATATCTATCTGTGCACTATATCGGTTTTCAGCATTCTGAATTTTGCAACTACAATGTGTAAAATTGACTATAATAAAATCCTCGTATCTGTGCACTTTATGGGGTTTCAGCGTTCTAAATTATGCAACTACAATGTGTAAAATTTAATATAATAAAATCCTCATATCTGTGCACTATATCGGTTTTCAGCATTCTGAATTATGCAATGTGTAAAATTGAACACAATAAAAGCCTCATATACGTGCACTATATCGGTTTTCAGTGCTCTGAATTATGCAACAATGTGTCAAATTGAATATAATAAAAGCCTCATATATGTGCACTATATCGGTCTTCAGTGTACTGAATTGGTCGTAATGCGAAGCATTACGTTTGATGCGAGGGAAGGAAGAGACCCTCCCCCGCCGCTGTGGCGCTGCCTACTCACCTCGGCCGAGCCCCGGCTCGCCCCCCCCCTCCCTTCCCGCCACCTTCTTTGTTCTGGCGCTCACGCCTCACCCGACGCCCGCTGCTCGCCACATCTCACCCTCCCCCGGGCCGCCAGCATTCGCACCTCACCGGCTGTCGCCCCCCCTTCCTCCCTTATAAGGCCACCCGCCGGCTCTCCTCAGGCACTCACCCTCCTGCCGTCTTCCGCCTCTCTCCGCTTTTCCTGTTTGGCCTACACCTCGGACCGCTGACACACACCAGCTCCAACTACAAACATGCCTCAAGGGAAAGGACGCGGTCGGAAGGGCTCCCGGGCCGCCCCCCGCACTCCGGGGCCTTCTACCTCGCCCGGGAGGGACGAGTCACCGGCGTCCGTCTCGGTCTCCCCCCCGGCGCCCTCGGACCGTTCCTCGGGCTCCGAGATCTCCTCAGTACTGCAAGCCATCCAGCGGATGCAACTGGAGCATCGGCAGGCCAATGACGAGCACCGGCAGGCCAACGCGGAGCACCGGCAGGCCACTGCCGACCTCCACGCCCGGATCGACCACATCAGCGCCAACGGGACCCGGCCCGCGCCAGAGGCGCCCCCGCCGGCCGCGCCTACGCCTCGGGCACCTGCCACCGCCGCGGCCCGGCCCCCGCCGCCGCCGCAGGCGGCCCTCCCCGGAGCCACACACCCGGAGTACGGGAGGTACCACCACCTCCTGCCCCAAGTACAGCCCCTCGCGTCGCCGGCCTACCAGGAGGAGGAGACCCGGCACAACCCCGCCTCTACGGCCGACGCCGTCAGGGAAATCCTGGCATCCGCCGAGGCGCGACACTCAACCAGACGCCAAGGTATTCCTTCTAATTATATCTTCCCCTCCGATCTGGTGAGGCGAGGTCCCGAGAGGAAGCCGGTGAAAAGGGGGGAGGCGACCAAGGATGAATATGCCCTCGCCCTCCTCATCCTCATCGACCACCCGGACTTCCCCGCCCACTCCGCCCCGGGACTCCACCACCATATCCTAGCTATCTGCCGTGACAACCTCATATACCCCTGGGCGACCGTCCGCCACTACTCTGAGGCGGTCTTCACCGCGATCGCGGACGGCGCCCTCCCCCACGGTTGGCATGACCCAGTAGCCATAAACCTCCTCAGATTGGAGTCCCTCGCCATGCCCCCCCAGTCCACCACCAGCCAACCCCGCTCCGCCGACCCTGCAAGGCCCCGCCCCCAGTCCCGAGCTCACACCGACACACGCGTGGCCAACAGCAAGGATATCCACGGCCCACTGTGTTATGCCTGGAACCGGGACCCCAACTCCTGCACCCACGCAGCCCCGGGGGAGGTCCACGGCCAGGGGGCGTCCAAACAGCTCCACGCATGCGCATACTGCGCCAATGTGCGAAAGGTACTGACCAGGCACAGTGAGGACGCCTGCCTGGCCAAGCGCGCCCGGGCAGCGGCTCCCGCCTCGCCGGATTTTTAGGGAGCCGGCACCTCCACCCCGGCACGGAGGCCCCTGACCGGCCCACCCACCCTATTAAAGCCGCCCACCACACTGCCACCAGCCCTCCGGACACTACCGCCCAGCTGCCCGAGGCGCGGCCTGCCCGCCGCCTCGGCACCGCCGTTCCCTCCGGCAACCACACCCGCCTCGGGCCCCAGCGCCCCCTCGGCAAGGCTCCCACCGCCACCCGGCCCCAGTGCCCCCTCAGTAAGGCTCCCACCGCCGCCCGGCGCCAGTCGCCCACCATCCTCGACCCAGACGTCCACCTCGACCCTGGCGACACTGCCTTCCTCTGCCCCCCTGACCCCCCTGACCCGCCCCACGACCCGCCCCCCGCCCCGCCCCCCGACCCCCCCCCCACCGCCCACGACTTCGCCGCCCCCCTAGCCCGCCCCTGCCGCACCTCCTCCCCCGACCCCCGCCCCCTCAAACACCCTGCCCCGCCCCGCCCTTCCCTCGACGAGCCCACCGTCGATGTAATCGACCCCGACCTCCAGGCCACCCTGCCCGCCGCCCCCTCCTGCGGCCCCACCCCCCACCACTACCGCCCCACCATCCTCGCCTCCTGGCCCCACCCCTCCGGCGAGGCGTGGGACCGCTACCCTACCTTCCTCCACACCTACACCGCCCTCCGGGAAGCGGGCCTCCCTAATTTTTTGGCCGCCCGCATCCCCCTACCCTCAGGCCTCCACATCCCCGCCTGGCGCTCCCGCCTCCACGACTACCCCGACCAGGCCGTCCTCGACCTCCTCGAGTTCGGCTTCCCCGCCAATTACTCCGCACCGACCCTCCCTCGGCCCTCATTCTCCAACCACCGTGAGCCCCCCGACTTCCTCCCTCACATCCAGGCTTTTGTTGAGACGGAGCTCGCCCTCGGCGCCCTCATCGGCCCCTTCCACGTCCCCCCTTCTCCCCCTGGACCCAGGTCTCCCCGATGATGACCCGCCCCAAGTCCGACTCCAGCAAGAGGCGGGTCATCGTCGACCTCTCCTATCCCCGAGGCGCCAGCGTGAACTCGGGCATCCCCCGGCGCGAGTACCTCGGGGAACCCCACGCCTACACCCTCCCGTCTGTCGCCGACGTCGGCCGCCGCTTAGTGTCCGAGGGCACCGGGGCCTACGTCTGGTCGGCGGACATATCCCGGGCCTACCGTCAGCTCCGCGCCGACCCCCTCTCCTGCCCTCTCTTCGGGATATGCCTCAATGGGGGCACCTACATTGACCTCGCCCTCCCCTTCGGCTGCCGCTCCTCGGGCGTGGCCTGCGTCCGCGTCACCTCGGCGGTGGCCTGGATCCTCCGGCGTGAGGGGTTCCATACCCTCGTCTACGTCGACGACTTCATCGGCTGCGAGGGCTCCTACCTGAAGGCCTGCAAGGCTTTCGACGCCTTCCTCGCCCTCACCACAGCCCTCGGCCTCGACGTAGCACCCGGAAAATGTCACCCCCCCGCTGTCCGCCTCACCTGGCTAGGGTTCGCCCTCGACAGCGAGGCCATGACCATCCGGGTGGCCCCCCGCGAAGATCCAGGCCCTCGTCGACGACTGCGACGCCCGCGTCGCCCGCCCCACCCTCGGGAAGCAGGAGCTTCAGAGTCTCCTCGGCCGCCTCAACCACGTGAGCAGCTGCGTGCTCCCCGGCCGCAAGTTCATGGGCCGGCTCCTCGGGGCTCTCCGCAGCTGCTCCGGGGCCTCCACCCTCACCCTCGCCGACGATGCCCTCCGGGACCTGAAATGGTTTGCCGCCTACGGCCGTATCTCCAACGGCCTCCACCTCCTCCGGGCCCCCGAGGGCCGTCGGTGGGTAATAGAGTGTGACTCCTGCCTCACCGGGGGCGGGGCCTTCTCCCCCACTCACTTATACGCCCGAGGGTACTCCAAGGCGTTCCGGGCGCGGTTCCCGACGATCCACGAGCTCGAGGCGGTAAACCTCGTCGTCGCCCTCCGCGCCCTCCTCCCGGACGACGTCGCGGGGGCGACGGTGACGGTCAACACGGACAACATGGCCTCCGCCCTCGCGCTCGAGTCGGGACGTGCCCGAGACGCTACCCTCGGGACCTGCGCACGGGAGCTCTGGCTGATGGCGGCCACGGGCTCCTTCGAGCTCCGCATCGTCCACAAGCCCGGGGCGGACCTCCTCCTCGCAGACGCCCTCAGCCGCGCCCACCTTCCGGGACCCTGGGATGCGACGGCCCGCGCCGAGGTGGCCCGCCTCGGGCTCCTCCCTACCAACATCACCCATGACGCCTTCCCTTTCTTCCCCGGCCTCTAGGTTTCCCCGAGGACGAGGTCGCCGCCGTCGCCCGGTTCCGCGCCGCCTCCCTCGCCCCGGCGACCTGGAGGAACCGCCGTCGCCAGGCCGAGGAGTTCGTCGTCTACGCCGTGGCCCGAGGCGTCGACCCCCTCACGCCCTCGCCCTTCGACATCGCCGCCTTCACTGCCGCCCTCTTCCTCCGCGGGCTCGCGCCTGCCTCCATTAAGAACACCGTCTCGGGGGCCCGCTCCTGGGTCGAGGGCGCCGGGGGCCTCACCTCGGGCTTCGACGCCCGCCTCCCCAGGGACGTCTGCCGAGGCGGGGAACGTTCCTCCGCCCACATCCCCCGGCAGGCGCCGCCCCTGACGCCGCAGCAGCTCGCCCTCACCATCAGCCACCTCTCCCGAGCGGGCCCCGCCGCCCTCGTTCCTCGGGCCGCGCTCCTCCTCGGGTACTTCGGGATGCTACGGCAGTCCAACCTGCTGGCCCCGAGCCCCGAGGGGTGGGGCGGCCCCCACACCCTCACCCGAGACGACGTCCGCCCCGCGCCCGGAGGGCTGCGCCTCCGGATCCGCAGCTCCAAGACCATCTCCAGCCCCTCGGGCGCGGTCGCCCTCTTCGTCCCGGCCATCCCGGGCTCCGCCCTCTGCCCCGTGGCGGCCTGGCTCGGGGCCGTCGCCCTCTGCCCCGCCGCCGCGGACGCCCCGGCTTTCATCATGCCCTCGGGCCGGCCCCTCGACCAGTGCTCCCTCACCGCGCTGCTCCGGGGGGCCCTCTCCGCCCAGAGGGTGCCGGCGCCCGAGACCTTCACACTCCATAGCCTCCGCCGAGGCGCCGCCCAGGCCTGCCAGCGCGCCGGGGTCCCCATCTCTGACATCATGGAACAGGGCACCTGGACTTCCGCGGCTGTGCACGCCTACGTGCCCCGCCTCGCGCCCTCGGGCTCCCCTCGAGCCCTCTCCGCCGTTTTGGTGGAGGGCTCCTCGGCACCCCCTCACGCCACTGACTTTTGACATAAGCCGACTCATAACTATCTTCTGCTCCTTCTGAGCCTCTCTGCTCCTTCCTGGGAGCACCTCATTATTTGATACCTTCTTTATTTTTTATTACCACTGTGCATATTTTTCATTAATTGTATGTACCTGTAACATGTACTTCCGCTGAGGCGTGAAATAAACACGCGCCTTCTGATCCGCCCCCGCCCGCGACTTTACTCTGTATATCGCGACATCGGAGAATCGAACATGCGAAACTAGCAGAGCCGTATGATGCAGAGGGCAGAGAAGATACCCTCCTATCCCGAATACAGAAATAAAACCGCTGTGGACGACGAGTCCAACTACTCCAGACCATTCGGAACCGCCCCCATGGCTCGCCCCCCCCCTCCCTTCCCGCCACCTTCTTTGTTCTGGTGCTCACGCCTCACCCGACGCCCGCTGCTCGCCACATCTCACCCTCCCCCGGGCCGCCAGCATTCGCACCTCACCGGCTGTCGCCCCCCCTTCCTCCCTTATAAGGCCGCCCGCCGGCTCTCCTCAGGCACTCACCCTCCTGCCGTCTTCCGCCTCTCTCCGCTTTTCCAGTGGCGTGGCGTTATGCAACAATGTGTCAAATTGAATATAATAAAAGCCTCATATATGTGCACTATATCGGTTTTCAGTGTTCTGAATTATGCAACAATATGTCAAATTGAATATAATAAAAGCCTCATATATCTGCACGATATCGGTTTTCAGCGTTCTGGATTACGCAACAATGTGTAAAATTGAATATAATAAAAGCCTTGTGTATGTGCACTATATCGCTTTTCAGCATTCTGAATTATGCAACTACAATGTGTAAAATTGGCTGAGAAAGGTGGTGTTTGATATGAAGCTACCGGAAACCTACTTGGCAGAATATGTAGGCTGGGATCTCCACGGCCCCGGAGATGAAGAAGTTGATGTAGTTATTGCCTCCAAGGTTGGATGAGTTCAGCGACAGGCCATAGTACACGAAGCTGTTAACGAACCTGCCGGGAACAGTGTCATTGTCAAGGTCGTGTAAGGTCATACAAAAAACATAGGGCCTAGTCTATTTGTTTATCAGCGTCAGAGTTCCGCCCTACCCAGGTATCTGCCAAAAAACGCGGAAATCAAGCCAAGACCATGGCGCCACCTGGTGGGTTCTAACAGAACCAAGCTGCGGTAGCAAAAAAATGCGGAAACTAGGCCGAGACCCTGGTGTGACCTAGTAGGTTCCAATTGAACCAAGCTGTGGTGCATTGATGACAAGCATCCGCGAAAGCGCGTATATTCCGTGGAATCGTGGAAAAAATACCAGAAGTCAGGGCCGTGTTCAGCGTATGTCTCGGCGACGTCTCGGTGACGTCGCAGCGATGCTTTTTGGCCTATTTGCGTTCAGGGTGCATCATGGCGACATCTCGGTGACACCTCCCTTTTCAGATAGGAGACAAAAACCGCCTCAAAAATGGCCGCTGTCTCCAGTGGTTTCAGCTTATCACAGCACAGCTTTTCCATTGCAAATGGCCGGATCCTATGGGGGCGGCCATTTTCGAGACAACCAACTGCTTTTGCCATTCAGACTGGTGTGACGTCATGCCCGTCGCCGAGCCACCACCGAGACGGACTCTGAACGCGGCCCAGGTTTCAACTGTTTCTTGTTATGACTGTATTATTGCTCATGTTGAACTCTTTCTTGTTCGGGTTTTACGCTCTAGCAATGTAAGATCGGGATTCGGACTAACCAATCGCTCTCATATTCCCTACATATCAGCATTTTGTGAATGTTAATCAGTGAATATCAAAAACTGCGGAACTCTGCTGCAGTAGAGAGGGGGCTTGGAGGTGGCTAAATAAATATAATCAGTTTTTGTTCTTACCAGTTGAAAAATATGTTCAATGTCCGTAGGCGCAGTTTCCTATAGCGGAAAAGATCCCACACATATGCCTTAGGCGCTTTCTGGAACATAAACATGCAGATTATTGCATGTCTTAAAACTTATCCACATTAGATACACATGTCAAACATACATAAGTATGATTGCGGATACAGATATCATACAAATATGTTTCTCAATAATGAGATGCTTAGGCCAAAATAGATAGACAGTACATACTGGAACCACGACTTATTTATAGTTAATTCCTACCGAAGCAGTTTTTGTCGAATTTAGGCAGGGTTGTCATTCCTCCATATTCTGGATAAAGGTGAATCTTTTATATCCTGATATGACCTTAGATGTTGCTAGGACGTAAAACAACAACAAACAAACAATCTTTTATATCAGATTGAATACGAAGAGCTCAGGCACAAATCCCCGTAAACTCCAATCCAAAAATTCCAATGAACATTGGAAGTAAACCTTTAAAAAGTTCCTTTTTTTGGTGCATTCCTATTTTTTTTATGTCCATTGCTCCATAATCATTTCTTCACAAGCAAAGTGGAATTAACGAGAATTAAAATTAGCTTCAGGTAAACATCTTTTATATTAATTCAAATTTTGGATTGGCGTTTACGGGGGCTTGCGGCTGAATTCTTCATATCATTTTTAGATCTTACTTAGTATATTTATAGCAAATTGGCACTACATGGCTGACTTCTAACTACACAAAGGTGGTGGGGGAGGATTAGCTGAGCGTTGTGTATTGAAACCAACCGAATGACATGTAATAAATGAACAATACATAACTTAAATACATTGTACAGAATTTGGCCTATTTGGTTCAATGAATCCGTAGCTACAGTGGCGCCACTGAGTGGGAAGATTGGCGATTACATATTTAAGTACCATGTTCTAACACCAGGGATTTATCGCTATGGTAGAACAGCAAACAGCGAACATGTCTGCTGATCAAATATATATCGAAGCAGCAGTGGATAGGGGAAGGAGAAGAATGGTGAGAGGTCTCGTCCCTATACCCTGAGAAGCGTAAACATCAGCAAAAAGAGGAGACCCAACCAGCTCTTACATAGTCACTGGGTCAACTTAACAAGCCCTTCATTGAGTATACATTTTCAGAATAATTACCCATTCTTTTCACCACTGATATGGTGTGATCGTACATAAGTTAAATGCTTCAAATATGTCTAGATGTTTGTGCTAATATTAGATAGTAGATGGAGTAAAAACATAAAATTATATAGTTTATGAGGGTTTATATCCTAGTTATTTTAGGAACGACACAAACCTGCAGATCTTTCATCCCTGAAACAATATAAATATACATTTAGAAGACAAATGCAGAGGCAAAGTGTAAGATAAAAGGGGGAGAAGACAAATAAGCATGCGGTGGTAAGATATATTAACTAGCCAGGGGCGGAGCTAGGCATATGCGCATACACCAAAATGTCCACATCGTTTTGTCCAAAAAAAATCTAATTAAAAAATAATAAAGAGAGAGAGAGAGAGGAGGCATGTAGTAGTCCGGAGTGTCGAAAACTCAAGTCAAAAATGTGTAAAATCCGCCTGCACAATCATGGCGACTTTTTAGTGCTGCCCCACTAGGAAATCAGGCCACCAGCACCATGACCCGATATCCCACTCAGTCACATTATCCCGACAATAAGCTAACCAGTCCTTGCCTTATCCTATTAATGATGAGCGCCAGACTAAAAAGCAACAAGTATCAATTTTATAAGTCATTGGTTTGACTCGACCGGCAACCAAACTACCGATCTCCAGCACGGGAGGCCCGCGCTCTACTGATTCGGCCAGCACGCCATGACAGATTTCAAGGTGGGCCTTTGGTGTTGAAATGATCTTCACGGTATCCTCAGTCTTGACCTGTAATTTATACATGTAGGTTGATACTGACGTATGCAGGTATTGGAATACCTCAGGGAGTTTGACGCCCCTGCCCTGCAGAGTTGTAAACCACTGCCTTGTGGTACAGGTTCTTGACAGAACCGAAGGCTAAGGGAGCAAACCCTAAACAGAAAACCATGTCACTGTGGCAGCATTAAGGGCGGTTGATATATGGAACTCCCAACATCTCCCGACCAGCCACTGCATGGACAAATAGTTTTGCGCCTGTTTGGACATGTTCTTGCCGGTGTGAAACCTCTATTTGCTCCCCGAGAGAGTGCCACTGGTAACTTGCAAAAGTCAGCAGCACTTCAACACTGTTGCAGGCAGCTTTCATGAAATGTATAAAGCAGTCTTTGTCGCATCGCGACCGACAGCATGATGATGATGATCGTTGATACTGATTCACTAAATACATCGGCTAGAACTAGTAGAAGTATTTCCAGCATCATGTAGTTAGTGGGTATGAGTTCTATAATAAAGAAGTTGGTCCTGTGTACTTACTTTGACCTCAATATCTATTTTGTCCGGTAGTGTGACCCCATTAACCTTGGCCATCTTCCTGATAATGACATCGGCCTGTTCATGCTTGTTCTGGGTGTAGAGCCACCTCGGAGACTCCGGCATGAATCTAGAGCCGAGCAGTGCACAGTATTTAGTCACTTATTACATTATTTATTATTGGAACAAATGCAAATGCAATCTAATTAAAGTGATGTAGTCCGATAAAAACATCATTTTGATCAAAGCAAAATACTTATCTAGATGGAAACCGACGTATCTAACTTAGATGCTGGTGCACTTATTGAGTATATGTTATTACACAGAAGGGCATAATATGTCAATTTACTAGAATGTGTTACTGCTGAAGACTAGGATCAGAGTTTTGATAAGTCCGAAGAAATTAACTTTGCATGCTTACACTTCAGACAGCTCCGAATTTAGTCATTTAAAGTCATAGTTACTGCAAGATAATGTATGGTAGATAATAGCAGTCAACTTACTCTATTTATCTGGCAGAAACTCAACACCATCGGACTATGCAACTTTAATATTACAGTTTGTTCTAGAATATAGGGAGACGAACAATGCCACGAGTGATTCATTAACTCATTCAATATATTATATTTATATTTTTTTTTTTGTGTGCGAATATATATGTATATTACTCGCACAAAAGCAACTGTAATCGAATCAAGATTCCAAGTTAGTAGTAATCTGGGAGAAGGCATATATTTGTGAATAAGTTAATACGAAAACCTGATATGAAGCATATATTTACTGGTTGTTAAGGAGTGATATTAAGTTACTGCATATTACCCTTTTAATGTGTTTTTAATGCATTTCCTGATTAGGTTTGAGAATTACAATCACAGATAATTGGTCTTCTTTACTTGTTCTATCCTAGTAATGCAGAGTGCCTTGCTAGGTAGCGACAAGTATAACTTATTAAATAATTAGTTTGACTTGGCCAGAGTTGAACACTGGGATTCCCTTCGCATGACTCGCCAAACTCATTTGGTGTAACCTGAGACTATACTTGGCAGCCAACATTCAACTCTTGTATTTCCAGATGAACGACGCAGTGAACCTCCTGGGGTAAACATCGCCACTGGCATCTATATATATATATATATATATAACTACATATATATATATATATTTAAATATATATATATATATATATATTTATATATATATATATATGTGTGTGTATATGTACATATATATATTATATATAATCTATTATATACATATAAACGCTCGGAGAATTATTTATTATTTATTTATTCGATTTGGCTCGAGTTGAATATTAGCCAATCGCCATCGTCCGGCCTCTGGCTGCTTCCTTTGGCCCCAGCGCTTGCTCTCGAGGCGGTCAAATCGTCACTTGCCTCCAGTTTTTTTACTCGACCGGCAAATATATATATATATATATATATATATGTGTACATAATATATGTACATATATATATATATATATATATATGCACATGCATGTACATATATATGTATGTACATGTATGTACATATATAACATGTACATTTATATTTACACATATATACAATATATATGTATGTATATGTACATATATATGTATATATATGTACATATATATACATATATATCTGCATATATGTGTACATATATACATACATAATATATGCACATATATATATATGTACATGTATGTACATATATAACACATACATATATATGTACACATATATATCAATATATATGTACGTATATGTACATATATATGTAAATATATATGTATATAATCTTCCTGAACTTATAACCCGAAATCACAATGCGAAATTCAAAGCACCGAATGGCGCCTCAGGTAATGATGGAGTATTAGCAGACAACCCATGCCTATAAAATGCACCTCAACTGACATCCCCAACTAGCCACACCCAGGCCAGGCTGAAGGTACTAGCAACATGGACAGTTACCCATGCTAGGGGCACCACATCATTGTTACAAATTTTATTTATACTTGTAAGGGTGCCAAAGTTCAGCTTTCCCGGGGTAAGGGCGCCAAGGTTCAGCTTTCCCGGGGTAAGGGCGCCATGGTTCAGCTTTCCCGGGGTAAGGGCGCCAAGGTTCAGCTTTCCCGGGGCGCCAGCAACCATAGGGCCGGTTACACCCACACTCACATCAGGAAAATCAGGATGAGGAGCTGGGGCACTGAGAGTGCCAGTGCCAGCGGTTTCCAGTTGCGCAGCCCATAGGCCACTCCAGCTATGATGATGTATCCTAAAGCCCAGAAGTACTCGATTGCAATTCCGGCGAGCACGCGGTGCGCCGGTCCAACTACTTCAATGCCTAGAAACGGGGAGAGAGTTTATTTATTTTTAACCGAGCATTTTAAAGGAATGTGAGATTTTTTTTTGGTTTGAGTTTTACTTGTTAATTATTTTTTGTCTCTCTCTCTCCCTCTCTCTCTCTAATTTGACCTATTTTTCTCTCTTCTCTCTTTGTCTTTTAAACATTTTATAATCTCTTTTCTTAAGCAGAAACACCAAAACATAACCACTAAAAACACTTTACAGACCACCAAAAAAATACCAAGTCACAGAAACAAATTATAGAAAATCCATTATTTTCATTAAAAAAATCCCTCCAGTCATATCTCATCGTCATTGATACATACACAGCTTATAGGCTTTAATCAAGTTTTCTATTATGCCAGAATATCCTACCAAACGTGCTTATGTAATTATTGTTTTCATCACAACACGATATTACTCACAAAACCTTATACTTAGATGAAAGTGGTATATATTTTTGTTTCCCCGACGTCGTGAATCATGCCATAGATATCGGGAACAAACTGTCAATGAATCACTTTGGAAAGAGACACAAATGATGCTCTCCTTAACACACTAGCAATAAAACAATTTGAAAAAAAGCACATGCAAACAATGCTATCTTCAGCAGGCTGTTAATAAAACAGTTTGAAAACACACAGACAAACAATGTCATCTTCAACAAACTATCAAGTCAATTATATGAACACAACCAAAGTTATCTTCAACAACTATCAATAAAACAATTTGAAACACACTCACAAACAATGTTATCTTCAACAACCGGTCAATGACATTCTTTGAACACAAACAATGCTATCTTCAAATTGTCAATAGAATACTTTGAAAACATGCACACACAAACAATGTTGTTATCAACAAACTGTCAATAAAACTATCTGAAACCACACATAACAAATGCTATTTTCAACAAGCTGACAATAACATTCTTTGGAAACACACACATAAGCAATGCTGACTTAAATAAACTGGAAATAAAACAATAGGGATATTCACACACAAACAACAAATCTACCTTGATGAAGATGAGCGAAAAATAACATTTAGTTTTGGTGTGTGTTTTATTTACAGCAGAAAATAAATCATATGCGGACCAAAACATGGACTGCGTTTTCCACTTTCAGATGCGGCGATTCGCATTTTGTACATATCTATAGTGCAAATAATTGCCGCCATCTTAACCGAAACTGGAAATCTTAACTAGATTTGGCTTAAAATTGAGAATGTTACTCATCGTTTGGATGCCCATGTTGTAGTACTTCATGAATGATTAAATCATACCTCGTAGGTTGTGCTCAAATACTCTTATTCTGTGACGTCATGCAGGGAGAAATAGAGTAGTGAAACTAGGTTAGGATGAGAAAAGGCTTCAAATTCATGATTCATGATTTTTTTTCAGAGCAGCTCATTTTCCTATAGCAATCCAAGGATAACATATTAAATTTTCTCAGGGACTTTAATGATAGTTTTACATAGTCAGCTGATAGTAGTTCATTGTTCTATAGTTACTCACTAATTAGATCTATTGAAACAAGAGCATGTGTGAATGACCCTGAGAAGACATTACAAGAGACTAAGTAGATTGCGTTATACTATAGCCGCACTGTCCGATGAAAGATCAATTTTCATAACCAAGACCCATACCTAGAGTTGATCATGCACATCCAATTGAAATACTGCCGCATCAATTAAAGTTGCATGGTCCGATGGCATTTAAATTGTTGTCTTATTTTTTTAGATAAATATGTCAAATTGATCGTTACGAGCTACTAATCATTAGCCCGGAGTGATTTTGATTAAAGATGATTAGTTTTGAAGTAATTTGAGCTGAAAGAACCAAAAATAATTTCGACAAGCTTGCCAAAAGTCCTGTGGCTATGACCCAGATGGTCATCTCACGGTAAATAGCAGATCCCGCAACCACCAAAGCTTGACCCGAAACATTCCATAGATTCAACTATGACTATCGCCCAGGGAAGCGTTAGATTTACACAATGCACATTATGAATAAACATGTTGAAATATGATACTATGCAGCTATTTCTTGATATGGGGTTAAAGGCCCGAGAGACTTTTGGATGTGAATACACAGGTCAAGCCCACGTCGAGACATATTCCAGAGGCCCAAGGGTCATATTATGTCCATATTAGGGTGATAAAGTTATTAAATAATACAATGTTTATTAACCTACTTTAGCTTTCAAACTTTGACCATTTTGAGAAGAAGAAGAGGAAAAAATGTATGTACACATAATATATAATATAATTAATATATATATTATATATAATGTGTGTACTAAATTAGTATAAATTAAATATGGATACATCTTAGATGCATAGTATATTCTATGCCATATGTATTATATATATTATTTATTATATATAATATATATTATATCATAAATGTAATATATATTATATTTATAATATATAATGCATACTACATATAATAAATAATATATATATGGGTTGAATGAGAGTGTGGAGCTCATTTGCTTTCATTGCTGGGCACAGTGGAACACCAGCACCCAGATGACTGCAATGTCCTACCTCATCTGCCAATCATATGACACAGCTCATCCTGCCACAACCTGCTCATACCGTAAGCACCACCCAGTTCACACGTCACCACCCAATCACACTGCACCGTGGAAGCGCCACCTCATACCCCAACCAGCCAAAACCGGGTACTCTCTGCAGTCAGTCTGTTACCAGCCACTGATTGGACTACACCTCAACTCTTACCCACCCATCCCCCACCCACGCCTAAAACGTATACTCTTAATTCTCTAGAGCCAGTTGGATTTAAATGTTACCTTATTTAAACTTACAATAGAAAAAACAGATTCATATAATTTAGTGCTCATAAAACCGAAGTCTTAAAATGATCAAATACTTTAAGGCAATAAACATACACCCGATACCAGGTCAAAGCTTATACTCATTTTATTTTCTCCTCCCTTCAAGGTCGTAACTATGTTTAAATAAATACCATTTAATGTAACTACACACGGCATGTAGCACTGATAGCTTGGTAATTCCTGGCCTGCGAGTCCAAGTCAAAGGTTAAAAACTGTGACACCAAGTTGGAACAAGCCTGCGAGCTGAGATTTATGCTGATAGTTAAATTAAAAAAAGGTGTGTTTCCCAACCTTTATTATTACATTTCTGTGTCCATAAGCAATGTAATATAATATATAACATATAACGCATGCTATGTATAATATTTATAATATTATATATTGTATATTATATATTGTATATTATACATTATACATTATGCACTATCTATTATATATTATACATAAAATATTTATAATATAATATAAATATTATGAATAGTATATGTATATATATATGTATTATATCATAATATATCATAAATGTAATAATAATAATAATAAAAATAAATGCAGTATATAATAATATAGTATATGTATATAAAATAGATATATATATAACATAATAATATATCTAATATATAATGTAATAAATAGGCATATATTGACTAGCCGCGGTCATGTCAGCCCATCTTTTGACGGTGTTATCGGGGACTGTTTTCATGCACGCCCTACCTAAGACGAAGGCAGTTGTGAAGAGGCCTATGTTCGCCATGGCGAGTAGGAATCTGAGCGCCGTGAACGTGATGTAGTTCGTCGAGAAGGGGAAGGCGATGGCAAACACGACCGTCATCACTGAGCAGCCAATCAGCGCCACCCTCCGGCCGAAACTGGAACGAAATAGTAGCTCTTCAAGTTGCATAATCCTTTTTTTTCTAAAGAAGAAAAAGCTAGCAAAAAGCATATGACGGGTTCGGGCTCAAAAAGGACAAACGCCATCTGGGCCGAAATGAAACCATGACTACCACATGTGAGCTGGCGGTGCCATCATTCCGATAATCAAACCCGTTTGTTCACAGAGGCTGCCACATCACCTATCTAATGCCCAACTCAATACGGAATTGATAGTCTTTAACTGGAAAGTACAGCAATAACGTCTATTTTTTAAACAGAAAACAACCAAAATGGATTTGTTGTTTTTTGCACCTGAACCCTTCAGGTGCTCCTATATTTTAACGAAATATATTAGTGTGGTAATTATAACTTATTATATTTTAATGTGGAGTACTGGTAACGGTAATTGGCTAACATTAGAAATGTTTGAACCGAAAGCAGGAAAAATACTTTGCGTGTGAACACCAGTTGAACCAAAGTGTACAATCTGATTGCTATGTTATCTAGGTTACATCGCAACCTGCTTAAAGCTGCATAGTCCGATGAAAATATCAAATTTTCAAAACCAAAACAATTACCTAAATTTGATTCTACATATCTAACTTAGATACTGGTGCACTTATTAAGCATTTGTCACCACACAGAAGGGAATACTGAGGCAATTGAATCGAACCTGTTAGTACTGCAGAAGCCTATGGGGTCAGAGTTTTGACAAGCTTGCCAAAATTAATTTGGCATGTTTCCACTTCAAATATCTCAAAGGTTAGCCACTTAAAATAAAAGTTACTTCAAGCTAAAGTAAGGTACATAATAATGATCAACCTAATGTATTTATATCAGAAAATTTCAGAAATTCAAAACCATCGGACTATGCAACTTTAAGGGAACTTGCTTTGAAATGTCCAAGGGGCAAACACCAAAGAAATGATTAATGAGTGTGCCAATACCTAAGTTTAGTATGTAGGATCAAATCTAGATCAAGTCTTTTTCTTTCGAAAATGTGATGCTTTCATCGGACTATGACGCTTTAAGAGCTCAAATATTCTTAAAGTGGAAAAATGATGCAACGGTGGTTTGAACTCTTAATTTGTGTATAACAAAGATTTACTGGGGTCGTGACTTTTTGCACACGGCACATGTTTTTGTCAACTCCACTCATTGTGTTCTATTTGAATTTCTAGCAACTAGGGTAACCCGAGTCACCCGGTGTTGCGGTTTCCCAGGGACACCAGTTTGCGAGGGACACATCGCTTCTGCACATGCGTCAAAATCGAACAGCATCGTCACTAACCTTATAAATTTAATATAATGTTTTTGGTAAAGATCTTTTCTATATGTGTACCAAACGATTTGTTTCTAGTTGGTGTAATTTGGGAGATATTTGACTTCTTCTGTATGAAGATTTGCTCACGGCCGTTAACAATGCATTTGAATGAAAGTGTCCCTCGGAATCCGCATCACCGGGTCATGTTAATCGAATATGCGCATGCGCAGAACCCCGAGCGTACACTCTAAGCCCAGTGAGAATCTAAACCGTGACACCGGTCGGCTCGGTATCACCATGGGGCAGCGCTATTGAGTTACCACTAGTGCGCACCGTCACACGTCTGTACCATGGAGTTATTCCATACTGAATTACATCAACGGAATAGATTGTACCAACAGACTCTCATTTCAGGTGAATTCAAACATCGATACTTTAACGGGATCAAATTATTCACGATAGATGAGCTTTTCACAGTTGCTTCCACTATTACAGTATTAGTTAGCTGTTCTCATACAGATATGTATATGGTTATGTGTGTGTATTTATGTATATAGATATATGAATATGTATATGTGTATATATCATGGGGGTGATGAAAATGGGAAATATTGTGCCTAGAGCGGGACTCGAACCCACATCTCTTTGCCTTCCGGGCCAATGTGCTAACCATTACACCACCTAGGCTCCCTGATATCAACACACTACCCATGCCTACCTGTCTATGTGGTTACTTGCCTGACAGGTCAGTGCAGTCTACTACATATATATGTTTATGCATACATGTATGTATGTGTGTATATCTGATTGATATACCTACTAAAAACACTGACTAGGTTGTATCTGTATATGTTTGTATCTGTATATGTGTGTATACAATAAAACCTCTCTAAAATCGACGGACCATGGGATGACTTAGGTGGTCGGCTTAGGGAATTAGAATATCCGTACAATGGAATTGTTGGGACCCAAATAAAGTGATCGATATAGGGGAGTGGTCAATCTGTCGATGTGGTCGGTTAGAGAGGTTTTCCTCTATATGTATATATGTATATTATATTATATATGTATATATACATAAATATATTTATATACATATATAATATTACATATGTATATGTATATATGCATACATAAATATATGCATACAAATGTACAGATATATGTATTCGTCATGCATGTACAGATATTATATATATAATTATACATATACACAGTCTATGTAAGTAGTCCGACAACGATGTAAAAGAATGTCCTACGGTGGGAGATTTACCGATCTGAGATGAATCCGAACAGGACGACTCCGACCATCAGACCAGCCATGTAGACCGAGGCGACAGTCGGCACGAGCGCCTTCCTGTCACACACCAGGTCCCACTGAAACAGACAGGGCGGTCAATAGGCTGGTCAGTCAGACACTCCACTCACTCCAGTCTCAAACAGCGCGATCACCAATAACCACATTGGCCTTCACTGTTCTCGATAGCAACCTGGTTGTGCGGTCATCATCATCATCATGCTGTCGGTCGCGATGCGACAAAGACTGCTTTCATTACTTGACTGCCGCTCTCCATTTAGCTCTCTACTGTGAGAGTGGCGTCCATGAGACGGTCTTAATGTCTCGAAGCTTCAGGTTTCTCTTGATGGTATCCTTGAACCGGGGACGAGGACGCCCTCTCTTTCTGCGGTACAATGCATATTATATATACCTCGCAACATGTTGTTTGTTTGTTGTTGTTTTACATCCTAGCAACATCTAAGGTCATATCAGGACGGGTACCTCGCAACAACTCACACACACATGTAGGGAAGACCATATGAAGACAAAACCCACACATTTTATTTATATAATATTTGCATAAAAGATATTTTATGTCATATATATTTATATATATATGACATAAAATATGAGAGTAGGAACATCTGGGAGTATATGTGGGAGAACAACATTGTGCATGTTTTGTTTTGTTGTTGTTGTTTTACGTCCTAGCAACATCTAAGGTCATATCAGGACGGGTACTGACTTGTGACAGTGCGCACTCATGGTGACTTTATAGTGCTGTCCCACTGGGAAACCAGGCCACCGGCACCATGACCTGATGTCCCACTCAGTCACATTATCCTGACACTGTGCACCCAGTCCCTGTCCTGACCTCATAGTGCCAAGCGCCGAGCAGCCACAGGTACCTATTTTACAAGACATTGGTTTGACTCGACCAGAATCCAAACTTCAGTCCCTCCAGATTCACCAGTATGCCCAGTAAGTCCGGCCAAGGGCAGAGGAAGAAGTGAAGTGAGAATGGGATTAGTTAGGCAGTGGGTGGGGTTACCTGTTAGTTGTTAGTGAAAATTAGTGGTTAGTTGGTAGTGGTGTCAAGTCAGGTATGGGGACGAGGTGGGGCCTGCTAGTCCTTGGTGTCAAGGTCTGGGTGACTGACAACTTTGATGATATCTGCGTTCTGGTGGTAGAAGCGAGCAAGTGCTTTCCAGGATGACTTGGAAATCCTGGAGCGGATAGACAGAGCGGCCCTATTGTTGCTGAGTTGGCGGTCAGAGACCTCCATGAAGTCACTGATGGCAGATCTGTCAACGGTGCCACATGAGGCGAATATGTGGGCCACATTGAAGATCTTAGTGCCGCGGGGACAGTGCTGGAGGTTGGGGACATCAATCCAATGGTGGTAGCCAGTCCTGAAGCAGTTGACGGCAACTTGGTTAATGGCCTCCCTGCATAATGGGTGTTTCAAACCAACCACCCAGCCTCCCCCGGCCCTCTCAAAGGACTGTGGTTGGGCTCTCAGGCTGCCTTTTTCCTTCCTCCCCCCCTGACCAGGGTAGTCGTGTTCTTGGGTGGGGCCCTTCACCTTTACGATTTCTCTGTCTTGTTCTCGTTGCTGAAACCACCGCTGCATCCATCTTTACCCACCTTCCTCGAATCCCTTGCTGCTGACTGGATACAAGAGCTCAACTACATCTACCGCTCAACTACCGCCGGACCGAAGAGATTCGCTGCCGCCCCAACACCTCGCCGTTACAACATTGTAAAGATGTCCCCAGCTTCTACAACACTCCCTACTGAAGTTAAGTCTTCAACCAAAGATTGGGCCGATTTATCGGAGCCTCTCTATTAATGTTGCAGTTCTGCAACCAGTAACTGTCGTAAGGTTACAAATAACCCCAGAATCGACCCTTGGTAATCCCCCCCCCCCTCACAGGGTGGAGGTGGTGGTGGTGGTGGTGGTGGGGGGGGGGGGGGTGAATGGGGGGGGGGGGGGGAATTACCTCACCAGTCCCCTGCGCGAGGCGCAACACGTCACTCACTCAAAAGTTTTTTTTCAAATGTATATATACTTGTACACGTATACAGGTATATGTGTATATGTCAAATGTATATATACGTGTGTATGTATACATGTGTATGTATACATATACACATGTATACATATATACACATCTATACATGCATAGATGTATGTGTGGATGTATGTATGCACACATGCATGCATGCACACTTCGACCCTATCATTCACCACCAAATTGTCCTAACAAATATTGTAATTAAATAAAATACCACTTCCTACAATATATGTTCTTCACCAACTCCCTTATCCTGTGCTAACCTTGGTCACTCATGTCGCAGTCACCCTACGACGACAAGGGGGTGACGACAGCCCGGTGACTGGGATTTTGTGAAATCCCGACGACATATGCAAATTCGGGCTAAGTTGTACGACAATCGGACGACATCTGGATGACAGCCCGATGATATCGGGACGACAGACGGGATGACAGCGGGACGACAGTGTCTGTGTGTGTGTGTGACTCTGTGTCTCTGTGTGTGTCTCTATGTGTGTGTCTGTGTCTCTGTGTGTGTCTCTGTGTGTGTCTGTGTGTGTGTGACTCTGCATCTCTGTGTGTCTCTGTGTGTGTCTATATGTGTGTGTCTGTGTCTGTGTGTGTCTCTGTGTGTGTCTGTGTGTGTGTCTCTGTGTGTCTGTGTGTGTATCTCTGTGTGTCTCTGTGTGTGACTCTGTCTCTGTGTGTCTCTATGTGTGTGTCTGTGTGTGTGTCTCTGTGTCTGTGTCTCTGTGTGTGTCTCTGTGTGTGTCTGTGTGTGTGTGTCTCTGTGTGTCTGCAACAGAGACACCAAGACACAGAGACACACACACACAGAGTGAGTGTGAGTGTGGGTGTGGGTGTGAGTCTGAGTGTGGGTGTGGGTGTGGATGTGGCTGTGGATGTGAGTGAGAGTGTGAGTGTGATAGTGAGTGTGAATGTGATAGTGAGTGTGAGTGTGATAGTGAGTGTGAGTGTGATAGTGAGTGTGAGTGTGAGTGTGAGTGTGATAGTGAGTGTGATAGTGAGTGTGAGTGTGATAGTGAGTGTGAGTGTGAGTGTGAGTGTGAGTGTGAATGTGAGTGTGAGTGAGTGTGAGTGTGTGTGGTCTATCGCACACACAGAGACACGGAGACACAACAGAGACACACACACAGAGACACACACACAGACCCACACAGACACACAGAGACACACACACAGAGACACACACACAGACACAGAGACACACACACAGACACACACACAGAAACACAGAGACACACAGAGACACAGGGATACACACACATACACACACACATCAACAGAGACACAAAGACACAGAAACACAGACACACACAGAGACACAGAGACACAACACAGAGACACACACACAGACACACACACAGACACAGAGACACATACAGAGACACACACACAGAGACACACACAGAGACAAAGAGACACACACACATACACAGATACACACACAGACACACACAGACACAGATACACACACAGACACACACACAGACACAGAGACACACACACAGACACAGAGATACACACACAGAGACACACACATAGAGACACAGAGACACACACACATACACACACAGAGACACACACAGAGACACACACATAGACACAGAGACACACATACAGCTGCTATGGAGAGAGAAGCGACGACAGCTTAACAACAAAGATGACACCTTAATGGCAAAGACAACACCGTATCGACACTGTACCGACACCGTAGCGACACCGTATCGACAGGCGAGCAACATCACCTGTCGTCGCCTGTCGTCGCCTGTCGTCGCCTGTCGTCGAAGTTTTTCAACATGTCCAAAATGCCGACGACAATCAGGCGACAGTCGACGACAGTAGAGAAAACGAAGGTGATGCGGAGGTGTCGCGGCGACACCTCCGCGGCACCTCCGCGACACCCGACGACAGACTGGAAGTCGCTGTCGCTGGGCTGTCGTCTCCCCTTGTCGTCGTAATGTGACTGCTACATCACACCCCTCTGCTGCTCACCAGAGTATATGGCACACTGTCCACTGTGTGTGTGTGGGGGGGGGGGGGGAGCACCCCATACAACCCCCCTCCCCCCCCCCCCCGACACACACATGTTCCCACTCACAGTCACTGGGTACGAGTGGGGGGTGGGGTGGGTGGGCGTGGGCGCAGATGACTCTTCCCAGCTGGATGAACGTGATCGCATCTGAGCGTGTGACAGGAATATGTTGCACCAATTATATTATCAGCGACATTTGGTGTTTCATTTAAGAGTAATTATGGATTTAATTTACATTAAAACAGAAGGATTGCTATATATTGCACCTTATATCATGGTAGTATTGTTAAACTGGCAAATAATATTTATCTTATTAATGGCCCTGTCACACTACGACGTAACGACGTCAACGTAGGGAGAACGTGAAGAATGTTGAACTTCTCGGCATAGTATGCAAATTTGGGCACAAGTTGAACGTGGATGCAGCGTAGTGGACGAGAGCGTAACGTTGGTAAAGCATAGTGATACCGTCATACAACAAGAGAGGACAACGTAATGACGCTCACGGAACGTTATGAACATTATTCCATCGCCAGAACTATGTTGCTTTACGTTACCTTACGTTACTTACATCATTAAACATTGGCGAAACGCTGAACGTACGTTCTCCTGACGTTCTCCTGACGTTTTCCTGACTTTCCCATTACGCCGCATGGACATTTCCACCGGCTTTAATGTGGGTCAACGAGTGGAACGTAGTGGAACGTAGTGGAACGTAGTGAGGAATGTTTGCCTAACGTCCTTTTAACGTCATTGACGTTCGCTGAACGTGAACAGAACGTACGGCGAACGTAAACCCTTACATTCGAGCTACGTCGACATTTTTTAACATGTCCAAAACCTTGACGTAACTCGACGTAACACGACGTAATGTGACGTAGCTCGATGTCAGTCTAACGTCATTATGACGTCATCATAACGTAATCCAACGTACATCAACGTAATGACGAAAAATCACCATGTTAGGCTCACGTTCGCTCATTACGTCATAGTGTGACAGGGGTATAAAGAAAACATTTGCAGATTTTATATCTATGTGATCATGGAAATGATCTGGTGTTTGTGTTCTAGCAAAGTACCCCTTAATTATGGTAACTGCTGCCTCATGACATTGGGAGAGAATGAGTGGGTGTGTATGTGTGTGTGCGAGTGTGTGTGCCTGCCAGGAGGGGAGGGAGTCACAGCACATGTTGTGTCTCGTCCACCATGGATGGGAGTGCTGCGCCGTGCTCCCCCTGCTCATCCCCCCCCCCCCCCGCCCCAGCCCCTCCGGCCGGAATGCGCCAGCCCCTCCCCGTGCATCTCCTCCGCCTCCCCTCCCTCCTCTCCCGCTTTCCCACAGTGGATGCTGAGGAATGGGGAGGGGGGCAGGGGGAGCAAGGATGCCGGTGTGGCGGTTTCAGCTTGTTCCCGTGCTCAGCCATGTCCCGTTGCTTCTGCGCATGCGCGGATTTCACATCAACTCGGGTCACCCGAGCCACTTATTGGCGCATGCGCACATCCTACAAACTCGGGTCGAATAATCGAATACGCTTCTCCGTGCTCGGGTGGACAATTTTTTCTTTTTTTTTTAATAACCGATAAAACTACAGCAAAATAGGATTTAAAGTATTTTATGATGGCCTAGTTTACCTAATCTAAGTTATTCTTTTTTTGCACACGGCACGTGTATTTGTCGACTCCACTTGCCGTGTTCTATTTGAAATTCTGACATCCGAGTCGCCCGGGTAGTGTTAATCGATTACGGCCATGCTTATTAGATTCTGACGCATGCGCAGAAGCGAGGTACACGTCTGAGCACGGGAACATGCTGAAACCACCACACCGGGAGGGCGAGGGGAATGAGGCGGTTCAGCTTATGTCCATCCCCAGCAATGACACACAATGGGTACCCACCCATTTTCACCCATATGTTATGTATAAACTCTTATGCGTATATTATTCATGCAATGTAATTATCCTATTATCCTTCTCTACTTGTCTTCTCCCCAACTCCTGGACAACTTGTATAAGTTTAGTGTGTTGGGTAGGTGGAGCTGGTGGTTGGTGTGCGGCCTGGAGGGCAGGTTAGCTGCTCCAAGCAGCCCTACTCCCCGCCTTCCCTCCAGGTGGCCTCCTGCTCCCCCTCCTTCTGCCCACTCCACCTCCTATTTTTGCTCAAATAAACTATGCGGTAGGTCTCTTTAGGGGGCCAGCCAGAGTTATTGGCTCGATCCAACTTCCTGTCTTGTGTTCCTTATGTAATGTAATAATAATATACATATATATACACACATATATACATACATATTCACATATGCACATACACAAATACATATATAAATATATATTGTGTTTGTTTGTTGTTGTTTCACGTCCTAGCAAAATCTAAGGTCATATCAGGATGGAATATATACATACATATTTATACATACATACATACATACATGCATATACACATACAAATATATACATATATAATATATATACAATAATTGAATCAAGGTAGTGGCTGGTTCTGGGGGTGTGTGAATCAGATATTCACTCCATACAGTCAACCCGCCCCCCAACACACACACAACCACTGGGCACAGTATGTGTTTGTGTGTGGAGGGGGGGGGGGGGGCACAGGGCATTGATAAGTGTTCTACAGAGGAAACCTAAACTGGGCCATGGCTCCCTCCTCCCCCCCCCCCCCCCCCCTCTCCCATCCCCACCAGATATTTGTGGGTGGGTGAGGGGGAAGGAGGGGTGGTGTAATTAGGCGAAGTCAACCACTACACTCTCACAGCACTCCCCCATGCAAACTGGATATATGCTTGGGGCGTCCGCAAGCACAATGTCTTTCCCAGGCTTGTGTTTGACAATCATGTTGGTACTCTTGCGTGTGGCGTGGAGCCAGATTTCATGGGAGCAGGTGCAGATGATGGGGTCACGGCCTGCGCCCGTTGCTGTGACGTTGTGTTGTCGGTATTGATTATGATGGTGTAGTGCTGAGGTTCATGTGGTGCAAGGTTCTTGAGTGCAACAATGAGATTTATCGCCTCCAGCTGTGTCATGGTATGCTGCTTGGCGACAAGTTGCCTTGAGTACTTTGCAGCATAGAAGTGAGTGTCGGAATAAGCAGTCAAGAGTCACACACAATTGTCCAGATCCTCTGGTCGCCTGTGGGTAGGAGCACAATTCCATTTGACTGGGCTGCGTATTGGGTGAACCAGTTCCCATCCATGGCCAGCTCGGGTGGGATGATGTGCTTTCCTATGTAGAGCGAGTTTCAGAGTGCACAGAGGATTCTGGACATGAATCATCTTGCTGGGAAGACGCACTTGGCAACATGTTGAAGGCGGACCACGAGTCTCTGGAGATCTCTGCGGGATGCTAGTACTTTGGTACCCTATATCTCGCACTCTCAAATGACGTCTTGTAGTTTGTTGGTGGGTATTTTAATGGTCATGTCTACCGTGGATATGACAAATCCCAGCCACTCTACCTCAGTTGTAAGGGGAATGCATTTAGCCGGGGCTAAGTCAAGGCCAAGCTTTTCAGCCAGGCTGACGATTTCATCATATGCACATTCAGCTTCGTGTTGTGATGATGCAGCCCCGACGAAGTCATCAAGGTAGCACAATACATGGTGACCACGCTTCCTCATGAGGTGCACCACAGCATTGGTGGTGCAGGCGCAGGCCATTGAAGAAGTGCGGCAGCCGAATGGTGGTGTAATATCGATGTAAATCCTGCCGTTTAGTGTTAATCCGAGTAGTGGTGTGGACAAGGGGCACGTCCTTAGTTGGCGGTACGCCCTCGCCAGATCAGCACACCAGATCAATGCGCCATGCCCAATAGGTGTCACCTCGTCCGCCAAATTGAATATACCCGGGAGGGTGTATGTGGATGGCGGTCCCTGATACTGTGCTTTTCGTACCCCAACGTTGAGGCTGACACCCACAGGATAGCTGAGGTTGACTATCACACAACGTTTGTTGGTACCCCGCTTTGGACTAGTCATCATTGGGCTGATCTGTGTCCACAGTCTGAATGGTTGCGTGTCAAAAGGCCCAGGAATAGCACCATGTGATATTTCAGTGCTAATGTAGTCCTCCATGTGAGCAACATTTACAGGGTCAGAGTTGTGATTGGCAACTGATAGGAGGGCGGTCCGCCATATAATCTACCGGCCAGCTGAACTCGAAAGTCTACGAGTTGTCTGTCGTGGTAGTCGGCCAGGAGATCTCTCCATACTCTGATGTTAAGTCCAGATGGAATTGGTATTCTTGGGCCTATGTAGTTCGGTATAGCACCTGCTCGCACCTGCATGTAAATGTCTCGTTGATCCTGTTGTTCATATCAAGTGTCGACACATCCCGCAGGTTCAGAAGCTCCATCACTTTGTTGGTTTCCTCCATTAAGAGTGGTACGTCCATGTTGTTTAGGGTATGGCGCAAGCACAAAGTGCCTCGTTCGTATTGCCAGCACCGCATCAGATCCTCCATTTTGTTTGTTTGCGCAGCATGTGTTGTTTCACAATCAGCTTGTGCTGTGGTGCCATCTGTGTCTTGATGGGCGGAGCTGGTGGTATGTTCGCCCGATGTTGGCAGGGGTGCGCCATCTTGTTTCATGACCGCCTCATGGATGTCTTCTAGATCTAGTTGGGGCATCGATGAGTGGTTTCCGTGATCGTGGAGTGTTTCACCCACGGGAATGTGCGTGGCTGGCTGGATGACTGTGCGGATTCAGCTCACCCGCCCACTAAAAATCCTTTTTGTTGTCTTTACCAACTGCGTTGAGTTTTTTGTTATATCTTTTCTTATTCTGGCAGACCTTTTCTTGGTGGGGGTTTGCTTTCTTATTTTTGTTGGCGCACCAGGCACACAGGTGGCATCGCCTGTCGGGTTGGAGCCCATGGGAAGTTGAGAGACCGAAATCGTTCCCCCAATTCCATGGCTGACAGGGCTTGCCATCAACATCTTTATTATATTCAGGCCACGTGTAGTCTGCTGGTTTGTTGTCAGCTGATGATGCAGATGTTGCAGTAGCTGCTGCTTCAGCATGGCAGTTCCCACATTGATTGTTTGTGGTTTTGTATATCATATGTTACATAATACAGGAATGATGGCGAAGGTTAGTGCTGGAGGGGAAGTCTCGGAATCGTTCGGGGTTACCAATGGGGTCAAGCAAGGTTGTGTACTGGCCCCCACGCTCTTCTCCATCTTCCTATCAGCAATGCTAGACGAGGCTTTTCGAGACATGGGGGATGGCATCTATATACAGTCCAGACAGAGCGCTGACCTATTCAATGTCGCACACTTCAGAGCGAAGACCAAGACTACTCAGATACTGGTGAGAGAGCTACTATTCGCAGATGACAGTGCACTGGTTGCCCACTCTGCTGAAGAGACCCAGAAAATAGTGGACGCTTTCTCCGATGCATCAAAGAAGTTTGGCCTGAAAATTAACATCAAGAAGACGGAGGTGCTGTACCAACCCAACTCTACAAGAACCCGAGAGGAGGAGATCATGGTTGACGGAAACAAGCTGAACTCTGTTCCGGAATTCACCTATCTCGGAAGCACTATATCAAGTGATGGACGCATTGATGCTGAGATACAGAGGAGGATGGCCAAGGCTAGCGTATCTTTCGGCCGACTACGCCAGAGACTCTGGAACAACCACCATGTGTCCATTCGGGTCAAAGGTAAGATCTACCGCGCAATCGTGCTATCCACCCTACTATACGGAGCCGAGGCCTGGACAGTGTACAGACAGCAGGTGAAAAAGCTGCATGCCTTCATGATGCGACATCTGCGTTCAATCATGAGGCTAACCTGGAAGGACAAAGTGACGAATAAGGAAATACTCGAACGGATGGGGCTGCCCTCTATGGAAGATCTTCTGATCAAAAAGAATCTCCGGTGGACTGGACACCTCATGAGGATGTCATCAGACAGGCTACCAAAGCAGATCCTCTATTCTCAACTGTCTTCTGGCTACAGAAAGAGAGGGCGCCCCCGTCTCCGGTTCAAAGATACCATCAAGAGAAACCTGAAGCTGAGAGACATCAAGACCGACTCATGGACGCAACTCTCACAGCAGAGAGCTAAATGGAGAGCGGCAGTCAAGTAATGAAAGCAGTCTTTGTCGCATCGCGACCGACAGCATGATGATGATGATGATGTTACATACAAAATGTTACCCATTCAATGTTATCAAGTTCCTTGAACATATTAAAATATACATTGCGCCCTCAATATATGCACACATTTAAAAAAAAAAATTAATTAAAAAAAGGAAAAGGGTAATTGTGCATCATGGAATGATTGAATCTTGTTCCTCTGTTCCATTGAAAGGGAGATGTAAGGTATGGTTTTCAGTTGTGTTGTAATCTGAACGCCCCCAGTGTGGCACAGGGTTACGTCATGAGGAGAACGTTCTAAATAAAGACAGTTGCAAACTAGATCTCACAGTGTCAACATCAACTTATATATTACACATCCGTGGCTGGTCCTTGGTTGTCCTTGGTGATCCGTGGAGGTCCTTGGTGATCCAGCATCATCCGGGGTCGGCCCCGGATGTTTTTAAATGTTTAAAACATCAGGGGCGATCCAGGGAATATTGCAATCCGGGGTTGGACTGGCATCATCCGGGTGTAATCCATGACTCGTCTGGATAATCCGGGTGTTTTCCGGGGGTAGTCCGTGTCCCGTCCAGGGCAGTCCGGGTCTTTTTGAAACCAGAAAAGCCATGGCTTAGCCCGGACTAGCCCCGGACTAGCCCCGACAGAGCCACGGACCACTCCCGGACTACCCAGCTAAGACCCGGACAGGCCGGATGACCACGGATTAACCACGGATTGCCATGGATAGCCTGGTTTACCATGGATCAGTCCAGGATGAGCCTCGTTTTTGTCCGGGACTGATCCGTGACTACTCCGTGCATACATCGGGTAGTCCGGGGGTGGTCCGGCTCAGTCCGGGGCGATCCGGACTCTGGTCTGTGGCTAGACCATGGCTCATCCAGGTAGGTGTGAGAGCGAGCCGAAAAACGACCAAAATAGCGATTTTATCTGGGGCTGTCCGGGACAGTCTGGGGTAATGGTCCGGGGGTGGTCCGGCTAAAAATCCGGGCTAGTCCGGGTAGGTATGACTTGTGCTTAAAAGAATTAGAAAACAGCATAAAGAACATAGCACACCGAAATAGAGAACTTTTCATATTAGGAGATTTTAACATCAACTTCAAAGAAAACTCTGAAGAAAAGCTGAAATTAAACAGCTGCTTAAAAGGGTTAGGCCTAAAACAACTGATCACAGAAGATACCAAATTAAATAAAAATAGCTCAGTGATTGACCTGATATTCACAAACTGTAATAACATTACCAAGTCAGGGGTAAAACACTGGGGAGTTAGTGATCATGAATTGATCTGGGCAACAAAAAAGAAAAACAAAGCAGTACAGAGGTTTGAATACAAACTAGGAAGAAATTACAATGGATACAACGAGGACGAGCTAATAGAACACATGAAAAGCCAACTCTAAAATTCCATAAAGTAGATGAAATATGGGACCACATATACACACAAATAACGCACTACCTAGACAAAAGCTGCCCAATTAGAAAAATAAAAATTAAGCAGGACCAAGACCCATGGATGGATAAGCATATACTAGAATTGATAAGAAAAAAACACAAACTGGGGAAAATAGCTGCAAATAGCAATAACAAAGAGGGGAGGGAAAACTACATAGCAGCTAGAAAAGAAGTGACTAAGGCAGTCAGAAGTGCAAAGAAAACATACATAACAACTCAAGACTTGATCGGGGGTAACAATGCTAAAGAATTCTGGGAACAAGGGAAGTTCATAAAAAGCTGGAAAACTGTGAACATAACACCATTATTCAAAAGCAGAGATAGACAGGATGTAGGGAACTATAGACCAATATCCATGCTACCAATACCAGGAAAGGTTATAGAGATAATTTATCACCGACATATCGATGAGTATCTAGAGCTACACAACATACTGAACACAAGGCAAGGTGGTTTTCGCAAATACCACTCAACAGTAAAAACAATTGCAGAACTAACAGACAACATAAGTACATAACAGGAGCAACATTCATTGATTTCAGCAAAGCCTTTGATACTGTTGACCATGCCATATTAAAGCAAAAACTGAAGCAGATGGGTATAACAGGGAAAACACTAGAATGGGTCAACAGCTACCTTAGAAATAGAATGCAGTGCACTAAAATCGGACCTGCTGTACCGGAATTAGAACCTGTCAAAGTAGGTGTACCTCAGGGCTCAGTACTCGGACCGTTCCTATTTATACTATATATAAATGACTTGGAGAAGTGGCTGGAAACAACCAATCTTCACCTTATTTGCAGATGACATTGTCATCTACATATGAGCCAGGTCACAGCAAGTAATGATTAAAACACTAAAATATAATTTACTAAAGCTTGATACATGGTGCAATGCCAATAAAATAACAATCAACGTAAAAAAAAGTCAAAGACTGTTTTCTTTACCACAAACAAGACAACTATTGACAAAAATTACACATGTGAACTAGGGGGGAAGCCGCTAGAGCAAGTTGACATCTACAAGTACTTGGGACTAACCCTAGATAAACACCTAAATCATAATGAATGCATAGAGAGCATTATCCAGAAAATAAACCACAAAATTTGGTTACTATCCAAGATTAGGTATTACATGGCAGAAAGCATGGCCACCAAGGTCTTCAAATCTATGGTGGCACCATATTTTGATTATTGGGATATAATCTTCAATGGAGGTAGTAAGGCGCAACTACATAAACTGCAGAGGCTCCAAAATATAGCACTAAAAAACTCTTCCCAACGCAAGAGCTGCATAAGATAACATGAGTAAAATTCCTCCAAAACAGGCAACAGGATCACCTAAAAGTGTATGCATACAAACAAATCTCGAACCAAAGAAAATAGGACATTACAAACAAGGTGCACAAGAAGCAATGATGGTCCATTACTAGCAATGGTAAAATCAAAATGCAGTGCATATGATCGCAGTATAGCTAATATGAGTGGCAATATTTGGAATATACTGCCAGCTGCAATAGGAAATGCAAAAAACATATCAGTGTTTAAGAAACTACTAAAAAATAAGGTAACTTAGAAGTACAGATGATGTTTAAATGGATTGACACAAAGTATAGTGAAAGCTGGATTTTTGACTGTTTGCAATCTACAAACAGTTACAAAACTTAAACAAGGAGCAAGAAAACTTAAATTGAAACTAAATTCCAAAGATTTGAACCAAATTGGACTAATGCTGCCCAGCAGTGAAAACAAGTATTAACACATTTATCCGTTATGAGCAGGGTAAATAAATTAATCACACACAAATATATATATATTCCCTACATGTGACTGGAAGCGGTGACCGAACGAGTGAAAACGCTGGTTGGCTTCCCATATGGGCCGTCGTGAGTCCTGAAGATATATGCCATGGGGGGTGATGAAAATGGTAAACATTGCACCCCGACCAGGTTTTAAACCCACATTTCTTGCTATCCCAGGACTAACGTGCTAACTATTACACTGCCTAGGCACCATGATGCAATCATCCTACCCGCACCCACCTGTCTATGCAGCTCCTTGCCCGAGAGGTCAATTCAAACTGCTACAGTGTATATATATATATGTGATGCATAAGCATTATGCGAGTATAAAGGCGCAGAAGGGAATTATTATTATTCTTCTATTTCATTATCTACCAACCGTTGTCCTCGATGTATTCACCTCCTATACTACATACTGCTACTGGTGGCGCCACCTTCGGCCTCCACCTGAACTACGGGCGTTCCCATTGTCATTCAAGCCCTGGAATTTTTCTTTTCTTATTACGGCTAGGGCAAAATATTCCCTAATCTCAACCCACTTTTTATTGTCTTGTTCATTTTGTACTATAGCCAGACTTATATCCAGTAAAACCTCCCGAACCGACCACCTCTACAGATCGAACACTCCGCTATACTGATCGCTTTATTTGTGTCCCAACAATACCATTGTAACCATATTCCATAAACCGACCACCACCCCTAAATCGACCACTTAAAGTCGGCCCCACGGACGGTCGATTTAGAGAGGTTTTACTGTATATATATATATATATATACCTATATGCGTCACACTATATATATATATAATATGTATATTATATACAGTAAAACCTCTCTAACCAACCACCTCCAAGATCGCCCACTCCCCTATATCGGTCGCTTTATTTGAGTCCCAAAAATATCATTGTAAGGATATTCTAACTCCCTAAACCGACCACCTCCCTAAATGGACCACTTAAAGTCGGTCCATTGGTCGGTCGATTTAGAGAGGTTTTACTGTATGTATATACATATATATATATGTATGTATATATATATATGTATATATATATATATGTGTGTGTGTGTCTGTGTGTGCGGACGCGTGTGTTCCTAGTACTTAGGAGGTGATAGCTATTTAGCATTTCAACGCTCAGAATCAGATTGAACTGTGTAAAAAACACTCATACTAATACAAACTCCTATAAACTCAGCAGACCTCTGTAACTATAGTCGACTCGTAGACTGACGAATCATACTCCCATCCGTCAACGCATTCCGTCACGCCTACGTCATCGCTAGGCCCCGTCGCCATGGCAACCACGACGTCCTCCAGCGTCCAATTGGCGTAGTGGCGAGCGTACCTGTTGCACCTGCTGACCCCCATCCACTGCGCCCCGCCCGCCTGTGCTGGGAGAGTGAGGTTGATGAGGGTGTCCGGGGGGAGCTGCAGGTGGTCCAGTGACGGCGTCCGGCACCAGTGGTTTGGGGAAGCCGCAAGGAACACGACCGACATGTTGTTGAAGGCAGCAAACACACCGATGGGCAGCATGCACAAGAGGAACCAGCACTTCTGGTATTTCCCAAACTCGCCAAGTTCCATCAGAAGCGCGTCAAAGTCCATCATGACACTGCGGGTGGCGCATGCGCGCTGACGCTTGTGAGGCACGGCGCTGGCGTTATTGTGGAAGTGGGGGGAGGGAGGATCGAGGTGGGGGCCGGGGGGTGATGTGGAAATCCTTGCGTAGAAGTGTGTAGTGCTGTCAGGGCCACTTTGGCGAGGTGGGTGACGCTATCGAAGTTATGTAACTGTACCATGTGGCACTATCCAGAAGTGTTCCGAGCTGTCAGAGACCCATGTGGCACATTGCAGAGGTGTGTGACACTATGTGGTGTTATCTATTGTACCATGTGGCACTATCCAGAACTGTACCATGTGGCGCTACCCAGATCTGTACCATGTGATGCTATCCAGAACTGTACCATGTGGTGCTATCCAGAACTGTACCATGTGGTGCTACCCAGAACTGTACCATGTGGCGCTATGCAGAACTGTACCATGTGGCGCTATCCAGAACTGTACCATGTGGTGCTATCCAGAACTGTTCCGAGCTGTCAGGGAACTCTGTGGAACTTTGTGGAGGTATGTGATGCTATCAGAAGTTATATAATTGTACCAGGTGGCACTATCGAGAAGTGTTCCGAGCTGTCAAAGAGTTATATGGCACTCTGCGGAGGTGTATGACACTATGTGGAGTTATGTAGCTGTACCATGTGGCACTATCGAGAAGTGTACCATATGGCGCTACCCAGAACTGTACCATGTGGCACTATCCAGAACTGTTCTGTGCTATCAGGGAACTCTGTGACACTTTGGGAAGGTTTGTGACACTAAGTGGAGTTATATAACTGGCCCACGTGGCACTATCCAGAAGTGTGTAGCGGTGTCAAGGAACTATGTGTCACTTTGTATAGACCTGTGTGTGACACTATGGTGTAGTTACATGACACTGTACCATGTGGCACTATCCAGAAGTGTAGTGGTGTCAAGGAACTGTGTCACTGTGCATAGGTGTGTGACACTGTGGTGTAGTTACTTGACACTGTACCATGTGGACCTATCCAGAAGTGTGTAGCGCTGTGCAGAATGGTGCTATACTGTGTAGAATAAGAATAGTACCGTGTTAAATTCCATGGCACTTGGTCGAACTGTGTTGCGCTGTGTTCAATTTTGTTGACACTTTGCACAACCGTGTGGTACACTGTGTAGAACTGTGTGACTCAGATTGTCAAACACTTTGTAGAACAGAAGCACTACAATAAATTCGGTGGTAGGCCTACTCCGCAGAACAGTGTAGCACTTTTATGGAACTGTATGACGCTGTTTGAAATTTAGTAGCACTTTGCAGAACTGTGCGTGGAACTTTGCAGAACTATGTGACACCTTGTGAAATTAAGTAGCACATTGCAGAACTGAGGAACTTTGCAGAATTGTGTGATCCTGTGAAATTGAGTAGCACTTTGCAGAATTGTGTGAGGTACACTGCATAACTGCATGAGACACTTTGCAGAACTGTGTTTCACTGAAAATAAATATCAATTTGCAGAACCGTGAGGCACTTTGAACAAATTGTAGAATTGTATGAGACACTTTGCAGAACTGTTGTGTGTGTGGGTGATTTTCGGGTCGGTTCGAAACTTGCAGCAAGGTGCAGCAGCCGATCCGAGAAGAAGCATTCGATGGCTTTACAGAATCTCTTTGCTCTGCGTAGGCAATCGTTGGAACGAAATATGGTCGCAGGTGATGCGGTTAGTTACCGCTGTTGGTAGCGTCCACTGTGGTTGACGTACTGTGCTTCTGTCCTAATAAATACCCACTACAGATCCAAGATTAGCTTAGGCGCATGCAGGGCCGTAGCTAGCGGGGGAGGAGGGAAGGGGTGAGCTTCCCCCCACCCCCACTCCATCCTCCCCCGGTCCAACAACAAAATACTCAGTACTGTAACCTCCCTGAAATAGCTGGAAATGGCTTTTCAGAACCTCTAGATCAACAAAACTTCTATGGTGGGAGTTCATACCCTCAGACTCCCCACCCCCCTACTTGTGACCCGCGCCTTCGACACTCATCCGTTCCAATAATGTATCTTTCTCAAACCCCCAAACAAATTCCTAGCTATGGCTATGGCATAGACATGCTTATCATAACACCACACACCCACTTCTCTCACGCCCTCTCACTGCACCTAAACTTCCATCACCGACTAAAAGTCTGTCTCACACCAGCCGATAATTCATCTGTACTCGATTTTTTTTTGGTCCATTAGTTGTTTAAGCAGGGGAAATTTCAGTCATAGACGACTGGTCTTCCTCATTCCACTGCTGGTCGACAGAAAGCCCGGGCCTACACTTTTACCGACCCAAGGGATTTTTAACCTCCCACACCACATAGACATGGTATGAGAGCAACCGGCCTTTGATGACGCTGTAAGTTATACACAGCAGTGGAAATCCAAATTGGCAGAGCTGGGGGAATGGGGAATTGAACTGCCGACCCTCAGATTAGGAGTCTGACCTAGAAAAAAAGTCAGACACTCTAACCACTCCACCACAGAGGACGCCTCTAGCTTACGACTGCTTCTAAGGAGCTAACGCATTGCCGATACCGACCCCACCGCCGAAATCGTACACGTCGACCAATTATATTAGTTGAAGCTGAACATGAACCCCAGAGTGGAGCACTGTTAGTGTTATGGCCCTGTCACACTACGACGCTTCTCTCGGCGACCCATCAGCGTTGAAAGTACTATCTTGCGCGTCGAGAAACGTTAAAGATTTAGGGGAAATATGGGGAAATTGGACGTTCCCACAGCGTGTTGGTAGCGCGCGGCCAACGTTGTGGTAACGTATATCGGCGCGCTGTGTCTGTGTCTCTGTCTGTGTTTCTGTCTGTGTCTCTGTCTGTGTCTCTGTGTGTGTCTCTGTGTGTGTCTCTGTGTGTGTCTCTGTATGTGTCTCTGTATGTGTCTCTGTGTAGGTGTCTCTGTCTGTGTCTCTGTCTGTGTCTCTCTCTGTGTCTCTGTGTCTGTCTCTGTCTGTGTCTCTGTCTGTGTATCTGTGTCTGTCTCTGTCTGTGTCTATGTGTCTGTGTCTCTGTCTGGGTCTCTGTATGTCTCTCTGTCTGTGTCTCTATCTGTGTCTGTGTCTCTGTCTCTGTCTGTGTCTCTGTGTGTGTCTCTGTGTGTGTCTGTGTCTGTGTCTGTGTCTGTGTCTCTGTCTGTGTCTCTGTTTGTGTCTCTGTATGTGTCTGTGTCTGTGTCTCTGTCTCTGTCTGTGTCTCTGTCTCTGTCTCTGTGTGTGTCTCTGCGTGTGTCTCTGTCTGTGTCTCTGTCTGTGTCTGTGTATGTGTCTCTGTCTGTGTCTCTGTTTGTGTCTCTGTATGTGTCTGTGTCTGTGTCTGTGTCTCTGTGTGTGTCTCTGCGTGTGTCTCTGTCTGTGTCTGTGTATGTGTCTCTGTCTGTGTCTCTGTTTGTGTCTCTGTATGTGTCTGTGTCTCTGTCTCTGTCGCTGCCTGTGTCTCTCTCTGTGTCTCTGTCTGTCTATCTGTCTGTGTCTCTGTCTGTGTTTGTGTGTGTGTCTCTGTCTGTGTCTCTGTATGTGTCTCTGTCTGTGTCTCTGTCTGTGTCTCTCTCTGTGTCTCTGCCTGTCTATCTGTTTGTCTATCTGTCTGTGTCTCTGTATGTGTCTCTGTATGTGTCTCTGTATGTGTCTCTGTCTGTGTCTCTGTCTGTCTGTGTCTGTGTCTGTGTGTGTCTGTGGCTGTGCCTCTGTCTCTCTCTCTGAGACGCAGAGACACACACACACAGACATACACAGAGACACATAGAACCACACACAGATACACAGAGACACACACAGAGACACAAATACACATACATATACAAAGAGACACACACAGAGACACATATACACACACAGACACAGAGACACAGACACAAACACAGATACACAGACAGAGACACATACAGAGACATATACAGAGACAGACACAGAGACACAGACAGAGACACATACAGAGACAGACACAGAGACACAGACAGAGACAGATACAGAGACATACACAGAGATACAGACAGAGACACATACAGAGACACATACAGAGACAGACACAGAGACAAAGACAGAGACACATACAGAGACACATACAGAGACACAGACAGAGACACATACAGAGACAGACACAGAGACACAGACACAGAGACACAGACAGAGACAGACACAGAGACACAGACAGAGACACATACAGAGACAGACACAGACAGAGACATATACAGAGCCACAGACAGAGACACATACAGAGACAGACACAGAGACACAGACAGAGACACATACAGAGACATACACAGAGATACAGACAGAGACACATACAGAGACACATACAGAGACAGACACAGAGACACAGACAGAGACACATACAGAGACAGACACAGACAGAGACACATACAGAGCCACAGACAGAGACACATACAGAGACAGACACAGAGACACAGACAGAGACACAGAGACACAGACAGAGACACACACAGAGACACAAACAGATACACAGACAGAGACACAGACAGAGACACATACAGAGACACAGACAGAGACACATACAGAGACATACACAGAGATACAGACAGAGACACATACAGAGACACATACAGAGACAGACACAGAGACAAAGACAGAGACACATACAGAGACACATACAGAGACACAGACAGAGACACATACAGAGACAGACACAGAGACACAGACACAGAGACACAGACAGAGACAGACACAGAGACACAGACAGAGACACATACAGAGACAGACACAGACAGAGACACATACAGAGCCAGAGACAGAGACACATACAGAGACAGACACAGAGACACAGACAGAGACACAGAGACACAGACAGAGACACACACAGAGACACAAACAGATACACAGACAGAGACACAGACAGAGACACAGACAGAGACACAGACAGAGACACAGACAGAGACACAGACAGAGACACATACAGAGACAGACACAGACACACAGAGACACATACAGAGACACACACAGAGACACACACAGAGACACACACAGAGACACACACAGACACACCCAGAGACACACACAGAGACACACACACAGCAACGTGTGAGCAACGACCCTCCCGCGCGCGTGCCGTCTTCCTAGCGTTCCCATAACGTTATTCCAGCGCGTCCAACGCAGCGCGACGCGCGCGTAACGTCCTTACCCATATATTTGCGCGCGCTGGCGGTCGTTGGGTTGTTTTTGACATGTTGAAAACCTTGGGCGATAGGGAACGCGCGCCGGCGTTTCGCGCCGACCATCAACGTCAAAGATAATGTACCGACGTGTACCGACGCGCGCATAACGCGCTCCCGGCGCGTCTCGATATTTCACTAATTATCGCCCAAAAACACCACACGTTGACGGGTCGCCGGCGAGAAGCGTCGTAGTGTGACACCCCCATGACCTTATCGGTTGGTGTGAGTTGGGCTTTGCATGTCCAGTCCTCATGGGAAAAACAAACTAAAATCTAAATCAACAAACATATTCAAATATCTACTCACAAATTCCACAAGCTCACAGGTCTCAATGCACCATATCGGGAAATGAGTACTTAATATGTGTGCATATATATATATATACATATTATATATTAAGCTTGGTATATATATATATATATATATATATATATCTATATATATCTATATATATATATATGAGTCAGGATCACGAAAAGAGGCCAATTGGGGAAAGTTGTCGGCGTCGAGCATGGATGTCGGCATCGATCGGTATAATTATAATTTAACATTGACAGAGGTGTTGGAATGTCCTTAAATTTATCCTGAATGTAAAGGTCGAGAAAATACAAACACTTTTTTTGTTTCTAGGATAATTTAATATAAAACAAAGAAATGCACTACACTTTTAAGAATTGCGATGCCGACATCTTCAATTGACCACCAATTGGCTCATTTTCGTGAGGCTGAATCATATATATATATATATACATATATATTGCAGTAGTCTGCACAGACCTCTCAGGCAAGGAGCCATATAGACAGGTAGGCGTGGATAGGGTGGTGACATCAGGGAGCCTAGGTGGCCCGGAATGCAAGAGGTGTGGGCACAATATTTCCCATTTTCATCACCCACACGACAATATTATATATATATATCAATATTATGTGTGTACAAATGTATATATATATATATATATATACATATATATATATACACATATATATATATATACACATATATACACACATGTATATATCCATGTACATAGTGTATTAAGCAGTTATTTCCAGATATGGTAATTTCTGAAATGTATAATAACCAAGCCATTAATTATCCCTCCAATAGAAACCAGTAACAGTATGTCTACAGTAACTTGTACCCAGTGACCAGTGCCGGATTTAGATGAAGAGTGGCCCGGGGCAATTATTCCACATATGACAGTGTAAAACATATTATACACCTTGACCGGAGCCCACCTACATTTTGAAGCCCTAGACTTCAGCATATAGGTAAATCCGGTACTGCCACTGACATTGTCTCTCAACTGAATACAGCAATAATGCCGCCATTGTATCTACCAGTGAAGCCAGTGGGAGTGCGTAACTGGTGTAGCCATTGATATTGTCTCTACCTCTAAATCCAGTGACAGTGTCTCGACTGGTTTACCCACTAACACTGCCTTTACCATTAAATCTAGTGACAGTGCCTCTATTGGTTTATTCAGTGACACTGTCTCTACAACTGAACTCATTGACAGTGCCTTTACCAGTTTACCTAGTGACACTGCCTTTACCACTAAATCTAGTGACAGTGTCTCTACTGGTTTATTCAGTGACACTGTCTCTACAACTGAACTCATTGACAGTGCCTTTACCAGTTTAAGCCACAGTCACACCTACCCGGATCCGAGGCCGGATGAGCCCCGGACTGTCATCCGGAGTGGTCCGTGGCGATCCGGGGTGATCCGTGGCTCGTCCGTGGTGGTCTGGCGTGGTCCGGCTTGGTCCGGGGTCTGCCCCGGATGTTTTAAAATGTTTAAAACAACCGGGGCGGTCCGGGGCATTTTGCGATCCGGGCTCGATCCGGCATGATCCGGGGGTGGTCTGGGTAGTCCGGGGGTGAACCGGGGCCGGTCCGCGTGGTCCGGGGGTGGTCCGGGGCTTTTTCGCCCTGGATGAGCCACGTTTCAGCCACGGTTTAACCCGGACCACCCCCGGACTTTCCCTGACTGCCCCCGGCATAGCCATGGACCACTCCTGGACTGCCCGGATAAGACCCGGACGCCCCGGATCAGCCCGGATCACCACGGATCGCCCCGACTGCCCGGTTTACCCCGGATCACTCGTGTGACTGGGGCTTTACCTAGTGACACTGCCTTTATCACTAAATCTAGTGACAGTGCCTCTACTGGTTTACTCAGCGACACTGTCTCTACAACTGAATCCACTAACAGTGCATTTACTAGTTTACCTAGTGACACTGCCTATAAAATGAAATCTAGTGACATTACCTCAACTCGTTTACACAGTGATACTGTCTCTACAACTGAACCAAGTGACAGTGCCTTCACTAGTTTACCTAGTGACACTGCCTTTACCACTAAATTCAGTAATACTAATAGTGTCATCACTAGTTTATCTAGTGACATTGCATTTACCACTAAATCCAGTGACAGTGCTTCTACAGGTATACCCAGTGACACTCTCTCGACAACTGAGCCCAGTGACAGTGCATCTACTAGTTTACCTAGTGGCACTGCCTTTACCACTAAATCCAGTAACAGTTCCTTTACTAGTTTACCCAGTGACACTTCCTTTACCACTAAATCCAGTGACAGTGTTTCTACTGGTTTATTCAGTGACACTGTCTCTACAACTGAACCCAGTGATAGTGCATTAACTAGTTTACCTAGTGACACTGCCTTTACCACTAAATCCAGTAACAGTGTCTCTACTAGTTTACCCAGTGACACTGCCTTTACCACTAAATCCAGTAACAGTGCCTTCACTAGTTTAACCAATGACACTTCCTTTACACTAAATCTAGTGACAGTGCATCTACTTATGTGTATTCAGTGATGCTGACTCTACAAATGAATCCAGTGACACTGCATTTACTAGTTTACCTAGTGACATTGCCTCTATCACTAAATCCAGTGGCAGTGTCTTTACTAGTTTCCCTAGTGACACTGTCCTTACCACCGAACCCTGATACCATATTAATACGAGTGTGTGTACCCATTGACATTGTTTTTATGGTTATAAAATTGTCAGTGTTATTGTGGGCGGGATGCCCATGGGAAGATGCTGAGCCATACGATTAATGGTGCAGAATGAAGTCATGGACCTGGCAAGCTTTCAATATGCCAATACACGGATCCACCAAGCCAACTCCTGCAGGGTGATCCCACAATAGAGAACGAGGCGTATCGGATATCGTCTACACCACCCGACCAGCCACCTCATCACATAGCACCAGAGTAAAGCTAAGATTCCACTAACGTTAAATTGTTATCCTTCAACACAATTCATGTTTAGACCGAGAAATGTTTTGGACGAATAGAAAGGCAGTACGGAGTCACGTGATTGGCGGGAATTCGCGCGAATACCACCAAAGATACTACTACTGTGTCGTAATATGTATTTGATATCACAATCCGAAATTTATTTTCACTGTATCGTGTCAATAAAACACTTATTAACACGAGCTTGTGGACGTTGGCGATCCCACAGCCACAAGAGTGGATTTACCAGTATTTACCCGTCAGGAAGTCTGCGTGTGGCGAGGGGTGGAACATTGTCATGATCGTGTGTCAATCGTGCAGTTATGGGGCTGTCACACTACGACGCTTCTCACCGGCGACCCGGCGACCCGTCGACGTGTTTTGGGCGAAAATAAGGGAAACGTCGGTACCAGCTGCGGGCGCGTTATGCGCGCGTTGGTACACATCGGTACACTATCTTTGACGTTGACGGTCGGCGGACAACGTCGGCGCGCATTATTGGTCGCTGAGTGTTTTCAACATGTCAAAAAAAAACAACGACGGGCGGCGCGCGCAAATATATGGGTAAGGACGTTAGGAGGATGTTAGGCGGACGTCGACACACGTTACAAGCGCATTGGAGGGACGTTGCTCACATGTTGCTGTGTGTGTGTCTCTGTGTGTGTCTCTGTGTCTCTATGTGTGTATGTGTCTCTGTGTGTGTCTCTGTGTCTGTGTCTCTGTCTGTGTCTCTGTGTCTGTCTCTGTATGTGTCTCTGTATGTGTCTCTGTGTCTGTCTGTGTCTCTGTGTCTGTATGTGTCTCTGTCTGTGTCTCTGTGTCTCTGTCTCTGTAAGTGTCTCTGTGTCTGTCTCTGTATGTGTCTCTGTGTGTGTCTCTGTGTCTGTGTCTGTGTCTGTGTCTCTGTGTCTGTCTCTGTATGTGTCTCTGTCTGTGTCTCTGTCTGTGTCTCTGTGTCTGTGTCTCTGTCTCTGTTTGTGTCTCTGTGTCTCTTTCTGTGTCTCTGTGTCTGTCTCTGTATGTGTCTCTGTATGTGTCTATGTCTGTGTCTGTCTGTGTCTCTGTATGTGTCTCTGTATGTGTCTCTGTTTGTGTCTCTGTGTCTGTTTATGTGTCTCTGTGTCGGTGTCTCTGTCTGTGTCTGTGTCTCTGTATGTGTCTCTGTCTGTGTCTGTCTGTGTCTGTGTCTCTGTATGTGTCTCTGTCTGTGTCTCTGTGTCTGTGTCTCTGTCAGTGTCTCTGTGTCTGTCTCTGTCAGTGTCTCTGTCTGTGTCTCTGTGTCTGTGTCTCTGTCAGTGTCTCTGTGTCTGTCTCTGTATGTGTCTCTGTCTGTGTCTCTGTGTCTGTGTCTCTGTCAGTGTCTCTGTGTCTGTCTCTGTATGTGTCTCTGTCTGTGTGTCTGTGTCTCTGTATGTGTCTGTGTCTCTGTCTGTGTCTGTGTCTCTGTGTCTGTTTCTGTGTCTCTGTCTCTGTGTCTGTCTCTGTATGTGTCTCTGTCTGTGTCTCTGTGTCTGTGACTCTGTCAGTGTCTCTGTATGTGTCTCTGTCTCTGTGTCTGTGTCTCTGTCAGTGTCTCTGTGTCTGTCTCGGTATGTGTCTCTGTCTGTGTCTCTGTGTCTGTGTCTGTGTTTCTGTCAGTGTCTCTGTGTCTGTCTCTGTCTGTCTCTGTATGGGTCTCTGTCTGTGTCTGTGTCTGTGTCTATGTATGTCTGTGTCTGTGTGTGCCTCTGTGTCTGTGTGTGTGTATGTGTGTGTGTCTCTGTGTGTCCGTGTCTCTGTGTCTGTGTGTGTCTCTGTGTCTGTGTGTGTCTGTGTCTCTGTGTCTGTGTGTGTCTGTATTTGTGTCTCTGTGTGTGTCTCTGTGCATGTGTGTGTGTCTCTGTATCTGTGTGTGTCTAGGTGTGTGTGTGTCTGTGTGTGTGTGTCTCTGCGTCTCAGAGAGAGACAGAGGCACAGACACAGACACAGACAGACAACGACCCAGATGGAGACACGGACAGAGACACAGAGAGAGACACAGACAGAGACAGAGACACAGACACAGACACAGACACAGATACAGACACAGACACAGACACATAGAGAACGCGCCGATATACGGTACCACAACGTTGGCTCCGCGCTAATAACACGCTACTGACACGCTGCGCCAACATCAAATTTCACCATATTTCCACTATCTTTAACGTTTCTCGACGCTTAAAATTTTATTTTCAAAGCTGACGGGTCGCCGGTGAGAAGCGTCGTAGTGTGACAGCCCCATTAGGCTTACATACAAGCATAGAACTATAGTACCGGTACCCGGTACACAATGTATAACTTTTATATTTCTATTGTTCAAGCATGGTTCAGCGCTTAGCCTATGTATATGGCGAAAAGAAAAGACAAGATAGTTGACTGCTATATGTTTATCGTGCGGTGGTGTAGGATATAATATCCTGGTCCCCTAGCCATCGCCATAGCTGGATGCACTGAAACGCCACCAACACTGACGGTAAGTTCTGGAACCCGACTAAAGCTAAGATTCCATATACACTGTATGCGAATGCAAATCCGAAAACAAACAATTAAAAAGCATGAAATGCCCAGTGGAGCTTCTAGGTCCGGATGCGAATGCGAATGCTGCAAGTGGATCGCTCCATGGACCGATCGGTGCAAATGCGAATGCTGCCCCATTTGTCTTAGAGTAACCTGCAACTTTGACATTCCTTCACAAATTTGGAGCAAAAGAGAACGAAAATGGTGTGGGTATATATGCCGCATGCCGCATTCCGCATTCGCATTTATTGCATACTGCGTATGTGGAATCTTAGCTTAAGCACGGAACCATTCGGTGGAAGGCTATCCCAAAGTAGAATTTTTTTTGGCGAGAGGAATGAGTAGAGTGATCGGGAGACATATGTGTGTTCACCTCATCATCAACATACACCCCCCCCCCCACACACACACTCAGAACCACCACCCACATTTATTCTTTCTTTTTTTTTAAGGAAATCCCACCACCCCAGTATTTTATCATTTCAATATGTGTAACTTTGTTATGCGTATATTATTTAAGGCTGCAGTGCATCGGTTGTCTCTACTTTGTGAACCTCTCCAATGTCTTCACTCCTTCGCTTGACCATACTTCCTATGCTAAGCTACCCAAACTCATGGCTCGTGCCAGACTATTTTGCGCCCTAGGCAAGGCCAACTACTTGTACATGGACAACGTGTATTGAGAGTATGGCCTACCATTGTACCATGAGAGAAAGAGCTACGAAAGAAAGCAGATTGAAGGCCTTAAAATGGGAGACACTGATATTTCATTATTGCATTTAAATCTGGACTAATTGCGTTTGCAAAACAATAAGAAGCCGTGGCAACAACATCTAAAGCCGTGTTCACACCTGCAAGTTTAGGCCGAATTAGATAAGGTGAACTAGATGAGGCGAACTAGTGTCGTGTCCACACATGCAGTACTTTTAGCAGGAAATTGATGTCTGCGCATGAGCAAGTCCATACTAACCAGTGCCAGTTTTGGTTAGTCGACGTCGGCACGAGAGAGTGTGGGTTCGACCTAGATCTGTTTCGACTGAATCATATTGTTTTGGAACGGTCAAAACTTCTGCTGGGCAGTGAAACCCTAAAAATAAATGATGAAAAAAATATCTGTGCACAGCTAACAGTTTCATAGAGCAAATTTACCGGAAAGTCAACAAACTCAGGTCTCGACTGTGACGTCCTTAATCCGCCTCATCTAAACCGCTACGGTCCACACAGGCAATATGGGCCGACTTAAGTTAGATCGCTTCATATAATCTACCTCGCGACACGGTTTTCTTGAAGCGAATTAGTTGAGACGAATCAGCCTTAATCCGCCTTAGCGTCGCATCCACACGGCGAATGTGAGCCGAACTAGACAATGCGAACTAGTTGAGGCGACTTAGCGCCCGTGTGTGAACACGGCTTAAGGTGAATGATAAGAACACTAGCACTAGTAGCAGCCAGAGTGAAAGTTGCATGTTTTATCACTACTACAACAAGGTTGTTATCGGGAGAAATATGAGTGGGGCCATCATTTGTCATTTGTGGAACCATCATTTATCCTGCAAAAGCAAAGACTTCATGGTGGATGCTTGTCCAAACAAGAAATACTGACTGACTGACTGACTTGGGGGTGGTTCGTGACCTTGACGGTTAAGGCTGCAGGACTGCAGCAATAGAAAACGGCCACGATAAATTTGTCCATTTTTAGGATGAAGAGTTAACTCCAGAGGCGTGCGGTTGTAGAAGTGGGGGATTCTTTACAACAATAACGACAAGTCGTTGGAGCGGCACTGGTTCTCTCCAGTCTGATTGTAGCTGTGCACCCGTGTCCAGTCACCGATGGGTTAGGAGGAAGGGAGGGGGAAAGGTGGGATCTGTAGCAAGAAAGTGGAAAGCGAAACAGTGAAAAAGGAAAAGCGGCCCACCCAAGCAAACAATTTGCTTGATCAGTGGGAGAAGTAAGCCCGGGAGAAAATAAAAGAAAGGGTAGTATAGAGGAACGAGAAATGAGGAGAGTTGAGTCAAAGGGCCTGGCCTCCTTGCCCTGTCGGTGAGCCGGTGAGATGTTTGTTTGAGAGATGAAGGTGGTGGGGACAGCGGCGATTGGTGAGGTAGTGAGAGCAATTAGATCTACGGTGGTGACAGCACCGACCCAATAGTGTATAGCAGTGTCAACATGGTGACAGTGGCAGATGCAGGTATCACATGTTCTACTGTTGACATTATCAACTCCAAAATTCCACTGAGAAACAAAATGGCCACCACTCAGGCACAGACAGCTCTATATGGCTCACTTGGGTCAGGATTTGGAGGACCGCTACCACAACTATGCCACAATTATGCCCACAAACTTTTCGTGACAAGAATTTCATGCCAGGTAGGCCCCTACTGGATAATTGGAGTGTGTTTTATTAGTTGTTTTTTGTATTACTCCCCAACCGATACTTAAATATCCAACTACAATCATAAAAAATGTCTGAAATATTATTTGCTATTTCTTTAATAACATTGTTTAGTAAAGGGAAAAACCATTGCGCGAAAATGTTGGATGCATGAATTTAAAATGTGTATTATCATTATTATTATCGTTATTATTACTTCAGTTGTTATTAGTAGTAATATTATGTAGATTAAATGCTTGATAAAATTGTGGTCTCTTACACCCTAATTCATTACTCTGAGATGTACTTAAATGTATTCACTCTATATGTGTGCTTAATATTAAGACAAGACATACATGCATTTTCTTTTTTTCAACATTCACATCAGCACATTCCACTTATGTTGACACCCCCCTCCCTTCCCTACTCAAAACGAACAAACAACAAACAATGCCGCCCTTGCTCCCAATAAAGTTATATATGTAATACACCGAAGAGTGGCCCAACACAAGTGTTTGACATCGACACACTGATTGATTAATTGATTGGTGGTTGCTTTACGCCGTGTCGGCAGCACAGGCCATATTCACGGCGAGCCCATCGACACACAAGAGTAGTGGTGTGTATTTTACCGCAACCCCCACCGCAACCAATGTGACTGTGCACACATAGAAGATAGAACCTTAAGGTGAACCACGAGTCCAGGTCCATAATGCCTTATTCGAAATTGAGAAGTTTTCGGATTTCAGAATAAAGGTAGAAATACTGCAGTAAAGAATTATAAATATTCACTCTAAGTGGGATAACTACAGTCTACACATACTTTTACAGTTTGTTTATAGGGTAAAATGCTGATAAATGAAATAATGGGATAAGTATAGACCGTATATACTCTAGTACATTTAATTTTTAACACAAACATTTGGTAAAACTTAAGCATGTAAAGCTTCAATTGAATCGTAATAAAACAGATAAATATTTTTCTAGGGAAACATGAATATTCACATTAAGTGGGGAAAATAAGGCCTGTAAATATTATAGCAGTTTATTTATATATACTGAACACACACAAAAACCTTCGGTTTTCGCACCTTTTCAGATAACAGAATTTTGGAGAAGGTGATATGGACCTGAACAAACAAATAATACTTAAATAAAACACGAACACAATAGAGACTTACTTTCCTGTACCAACTGTGTTATTGCTATCCATGTCTGCCTGCAATATTAAAGATGAATTGTGCGAGAAACACATAAATTACTTTAACCAAAACACTCTCATAGTGTCATTATTGTCATGATATATATGATACACTTATGGGCCACCATACCTACTCACTGATCTATGGTGCTGCCACCTAGTGAGTATTACGTTAGTATGATGGTGCATAGGCGTAGTAGTAGTAGCAATACTAATATATATCATGGCACATAGATTTGATCCTATATATCCACCTTAAGCCGTGTTCACACGGGGAAAATGTAAAGCGATTTAGACAAGGCGAATCATATGAATCGATTTAGTTTCAAAGTGTTTTGCGTTCACACGGGCAGTGCTTGAGTCGGTTTATGGCGGAAGTGGATATCTGCGCATGAGCAAGTCCATACTAACCAGTGTCAGTTTCGGTTAGTCGACATCGGCACGAGAGAGTGTGGGTTCGACCTAGATATGTATAGACTGAATCATATTGTTTTGGAACCATAAAAGCTTCTGCTGGGCAGTGAAAACCTATAAATAAATGATGAAAAAAACATCTGTGCACCTCTATCTGGTTCATAGACCAAATTATATAATATGCGCTTTTGATCGACCGGAAAGTCAACAAACTAAGGTCTCGACTGTGCATGCGTGTGACATCCTTAATCCGCCTCAGTGCGTTCACACAGGCAAAGTAAATCGGTTCACAGAAATCGATTCACGTACACTACCTCGACAAGTAGTTTACATTATCCAGATCACATGAATCGATTCAGCCCTAATCCGACTCAGCCACGCGTTCACACGCGAAATGTAACCCGAACTATACAAGTCTATTTCTACGAATCGATTTACATTGCCCGTGTGAACACAGCTTAAGATACTGGTGCACTTCTTCAGTATTTATTGCTGCATTAAAGAAATACTAGGGCAATTTAACAGAACCTGTCACTGTTGAAGCCTATTATGCTCAGCATTTCTAAATGCAGTCAGAAGTAACTTCGCATGTTTTCATCTTAAATAGATCAAATATCTTAACCATTTAAAATAAAAGGTACCTCAAACTAATGTAAGGTAGATTTTGGGCCGAGTAGTACAGGTGTGAGGCCGAGCCAGGATAGGAAGAATAGGCCAGGGGCCATATGCATGGAGCAGTGTTAGCGAGCCAAACCGCGGTTAGGGCAGGATTTCTGGTTTAGCGCCTTCTCGTACCTGAGGTCAATCGCGGGTGACGATAGTCACAGCACTAATAGAGTACACAACAGTGGAAAGTATTTAGTACTTTAGTCGACTGTCCAAATTTCTTCGCCGTCATGACAGGTTTCAATCAAATTTCCTCAAAGGCATAGAACAACATATATAATTGAGAATAGACAATATCATTAGAAGGATGATTGATTAATTTTTTGCTGCTTATATTTTCACAGCGAATGAGTCGCGCATGTTAGTCGTGAATGAGTCGCGCCCTGTAGCCGGTGAAAGGTAAATCCTGGTAAGTTAATATGGCGCTCAGCAAGACCGCGCTCATGTGACCGCACTCATGTGACTGTTCACAGCAAGTATATATATGTTTATATATATATAACCTTTGTATGAATTCGAAACCATCGGATCATGTAACTTCAAGCAAAGGGTTATTTAAAGTGCTTTCGCGCTGATTTTATTTTTTAAAGAAGGCAGCATGACATATAAAATAACTATTTACCACAAAAGGGGAGAAGAATGTTGCTCGAATAGCGAGAACCGAAACCGGCTGTCTTTTGAAAATCTCGCCATTCAACGGTGTTTGAAATAATCAGGCAAAAAAGAACCCACCTGTGTAACAATACTCGACTGGTATGTGGACCTGTCATACTCCCAGCCGTCAGTGCACGGCGTGGTGGCGGTATCTGGCGGCGGCGTTCGGTTGTTTGCAAGTTCTGCCAGTATCGAATCGGATGTCCAATCTTGTGAGAAAGATTAGAATGAGTTTACTAATAGTACAGATGGGTCATTGTCAGAAACTGTGTACCATCTATTTGGTTTCCACATTACATTGTTAATGACTAAAGCTAAGATTCCACATATGCGGTATGCGAATGTGTGTGCAACAAAAGATGGCAAAGCATGTAAATGAACAGTGGCGCTCCCAAATGTCTGAATGCGAATATGAATGCAAATGCGAATGCGGCAAGTGAATCGACCCATGGACTGATCGGTGTGAATATGAATGCTGCTGCGTTTGCCATAGGAAACAACATGAATGTTGAGTTTCCTTCACAAATTTGTAGAAAAAAAGACCGAAGATCGATTCGGTATCTATGCTGCATGCCGCATTCGCATACCGTATGCCACATATATGAAATCTTAGCTTAAGCCTCTTTTTGCGGGGGGGGGGGGGGTGCGAGGGGTAGAAAGTCAAAACTTACCCATCATTCACTAATTAAGTTCGCCCATTGAGACAAGCAACATTATGATTTACTGGCACTGAATAAAGAATAGCCATAGTGAATATTTAGCCATAGTGAATATTGTGACCTAACCTGGACACCTAATACACCCTGCCAGATTAGCTAGTGACATCTATCGGCAGAATCATCAACCATTCTATTCGGGTACTTTCCAGCTTAAAGCTGCATAGTGCGATGAAAATATCAAATTTTCAAAACCAAAACAATTATCTAAATTTGATTCTACATATCTAACTTAGATACTGGTGCACTTATTAAGCATTTGTCACCACACAGAAAGGAATAGAACCTGTTACTGCAAAAGCCTATGGAGTCAGAGTGTTTGACAAGCTTAACAAAATAAATTCTGCATGGTTCCACTTGAAATATCTCAAAAGTTAGCCACTTAAAATAAAAGTTACTTGAAGCTAAAGTAAGGTACATAATAATGATCAACCTAATGTTTATCTCAGAAAATGTCAGAAACTCAAAATCATCGGACTATGCAACTTTAACTGGTGGGGGTGTATTGGACCCCATGCTAGGGTGATCTAATCTAGTCGTGTCAAGTAACACTGCCTTCTTTCTAACAGCCAAACCTCTAAAGGTTTCAAAAGAAAATTAAATTAATATTGTTAAATCATTCCACTAAAATAAACCTTGTCATTTGCTGTGAACATGGGGAGTGCGGTCCATCCAAAAATGTTCCCAATACACCCAGTTAAGCTATTTACATCTATCGGCAGAATCTGGAACCACTCCATTCTGGTACTTTCCAACTAAACTGGCGGGGTGTATTCGCGTTGAAACCAAACGGTTAAATGGCTAAGTTCTGCGCGAAATGATGAGGACAGATAGCTGGCCGAAACTCACTGCTGATTGGCCGAGCGTACATGCTGCACTTCTCTCCACCAGGTGGCGCGGTGAGCTGGGCGAGCTGCTCACGAGTCAGGTTCAACTTCTCCGTGGCGGCCGGTAGGCGGCACCAGTGGTCGGGCACCGCAGCCAGGAACACAATGGCCATGTTGTTGAGTGCCGCGGGCACGCCCAGCAGGCACACCTGCACCAGGGTGGTAGATGGACGTGTAATAATAACCAATAACCAGCAGGAATTAGTTTGCTATTTTAGTGTAGTTCAGTAATGATGAAAACAGAAACTAGAGGTTATGCCCTAGAGGGTAAAGCGCCCGCTTCTTATATGGAATGCCATGGGTGTGTTCTATTTTGAAGAGCTCCTTTCCAAAACGCGATAAGCACCAGTCAAAAAAATGAGTTTGCAATGCCAGATATATATGTATAAATGTATATTTAAATATATATATCTATATATAAATACATATATATTATATATGAACAAATATGGCGGCCCGGCTGCGGAACCCGCCGTTTTGGCGCGAAGTAGGGGAGTCCCGGGCTCGATGGGAACGGACATTGATTGGACAATATTTAATGAGCCGAATGCAGGATAATTAATTATTAATCGATCGATATTATTAATAATAAAACCATTTAATTCCGGCATTTATATACGCATAATATATTATACTCCTTATGTCTAAATATATATCTATGTATAATATATATGTATAATATATTGGTGTGTTCTCTGTGGCGGAGTGGTTAGAGTGTCTGACTTTTTTCTAGGTCAGACTCCTAATCTGAAGTTTGTTGGTTCGATTCCCCGTGCCAATTTGGATTTCCACCGCTGTGGATAACTTACAGCGTCATCAAAGGCCAGTTGCTCTCATACCATGTCTATGTGGTGTGGGAGGTTAAAAATCCCTTGGATCGGTCAAAGTGTAGGCTCGTGCTTTCTATCGACAAACTGTCTAATGGTGAAAACAAGTCTATTCAGCCTTATCCATAATAGGCAGTATAAATCTTCAAGAAAAACAAAATATATATTTCTATGTATATGTATATATATATATATCGATGTATATTTATATATATTTATACTATTAATCATTAAGTCATTAGTTTGACTCCCCCAGGGTTTGAATATGGGGGTTCGAATCCCATCGCTTACCAAAAGAGGAGCCGGGCGATAACAATTGTATCAGTCCGGACATGACAGTGAATGTGATTAGAAATTGCGTAATCAACAGATTTAATCAAGCTGCAAGTGGTCAGTAACGTTATCGAGAGTCAAAGACTGATCCTTACCATAACCATGATGAGCTTCTGGTAAAGGCCCAACTCTCCGATGACTGTCGTCAGTAGGTCATCATATTCCATCGCCATGACTACGCCGCACCAAGATCCACTAGAGTATATATCATATATATATATATATATATATCACAATATATATCACTATATATCACAATAGATGTATCACATTAGCTGTATCATATATGTATCACAATACATGAGCACACCAAATTTATAACTCACAGTAATATATCATGCAACATTTCTCTTTACACACATATTATAGATACGTGCATATGTGTGAATGAATAAATGCTTAACGGCATACCAGCACACTAAGGGCTATACAATGTGTATATGTGTGTGTATATGTATATATATATATATATATATATATACTTGTATATATATCACAATAATAACAGTTTGCTCAAGGCTTAAAAACGACTATGGGTTTTTTGCGGTGTTTAAAAAATATATATATACGTAAATGAAGTACATATCATTATTTCCTAGAGAAGGATTTAGATATGTCACTTCAAATTCAAATTTGAAACTCCTTAAATTGATCACATTAAATGTATGCCCAACTAGATTGAATGCACACGACAGGCAACAAAGTAAGCTGCATAGTCCGATGAAAGCATCAACAATTCAGAACCAAACAATTCTCTACATTTTATTCTACATAATATACCCACGCAGCCAATAAGAAGAAGAAAAAGAGGAATGACATTTTTTAATATTTATTGGAGAACATAACCTGCAGGCAGGTCGAGGCATCAGAGCGTGGAGAGCATGATCGGTATCGTGTATCATGGTATCGTGAACAACAAGAGTAAGTATCAGTCTGAGGATAACAAGTCAAAGTAGGATAATAACGAACAATGTGTAATATCGAACAAGACATCAAATCAAGAACATAACAGGTATTTAATAAGGCAGTCAATCATATCAGTAAATCAAGTAAGTAAATCATCATTAGTCGAGAAACAAGTTAGTGAGAATAAAGAACGGAGAAAGAGAAAAGGCAGGACAGAGAAGAAAAAATCAGCCCTCAACCCAACAAAGATTTGAGGGCTGATGGGATGGAGGATATCACCGAAGACCCAGTATATGCCGACAGGGCAGAGCTGGTCCAGGGACCAGCCTCCCTTAACACAGCAGACTGCACCGATGCAAGCCTGTACCGCGCCCCTTCTAAGACTATGTTGGATAAAAACGAGATCAGGCCCAACAAAGCTGCGGAGGCAAGAGAAAGAACTCTAGTTAAGCGTGAGACTGTTACAGTGTTAGTGGAGACCCTTCAGGTAACAAGAAAGCGGGAGAAGAACCAGCGGGGTTAAACCGAAACTTGTACCTAGACCATGCGGCAACATGGCAGAATGGGGAAGTAGGAAGGAGAGGGAGGAGATAGACAAGCGGGGGTTCAGCTCTAGACCTAGTTTTAGAGGACTTTATAGAGACATACAGTGCAGTATTAGTCAAGAACAAATCAGACGCTCGGAGTGTATACGGACCAAGGAGTGCGGATGAAGGGGAGGTGACATTGCTTTGTCTAGCTAAAGTAAAGTAGATAACGAGGAGGGCGACGACAAATAAGGCGTGTTCCCCCAGGGAAGAGAGATAGGCAATAATGGAATTTAGTTGACATGGCGACAAGGGGGAAACTTGGGATGGTATATGACGGGAGGTCTTGGGTAATCCTTTTCTGAGGACTGAAACCGGGTAAGAACCGAACGGGTGCGGATCACCCCCCGACCAAGGCCTTGAGGCAGGTCTTAGCACCGCTCAGGTAGTTTGCAATTGCACCTGGGGACTTAAGACGTGACCGAAGGTAAATCATGTAGGATAAGACGTCATATACAGTCGGCTTCAGGGGATCGACCTGATGCTGTGAGCAGAATCTCTTGTAGACCTGCAGATGCAGCACCTTATTCGCCCAGGTCCCTCTTGCTAAGGAAGAGGAGAAAGCGTTGACTAGCTCGAGATGTTGGGTTAGGGTGTGACCTGGAAGATAGAGGCATAAAAATGACTATCTTCCAGTGTTGAACATTACTTGGGTTCAATTAAAGAGAAAAGAAAATCAACATTTTTGAAAGAAAACAAGATAGGAATGGATTTTAGGTTGCGACTGCTACACTCGGCGAAAGCTGCCACTTTAGCTGCTAGACTATGCGGGGACCTGTTTAAATTATCTGGTAAGGCAAGAGATTTCCCCTTATGAATAACCGTAATATGATAGCTTTTAGTGGCTGAAATTAGCCAAATCTGCCTTCCAAACGCACACAGGTCAGACAGGGCTGGTGGTAGGGAGGAACCAGTGAGGCTAGGCAAGTGGGTGGGCAACACTTACTGACTGCTGGGCTGATGTTATTTAGGATCATGAGTATGTACTGATCAAATTCTGTCAATTATGAACATGCGTTAATAAAGAGAGTGCTCAAAGTGAATAAAAAAGGGCCGGTGATTGGCAGTCACTGTTACTGAGGTAAGCACATGTGAGCAAAGGCTAATAACAGGAGCCTAATGAAATTGTCACTGCTTGCTTCAGGCCAATTTCTGTTAATTAGGAGCATGACTATTCGGTGGAAACATCCAGTTCTATTAATTATGAGTGTGAGTTAATAAGGAGAGAGTGCTCAAAATGAAGAAAATAAGGTGGCGAGCAGCAGTCACTGTAGTATTATCAGACTAAGCGTAGCACTGTCACCTGGTATTAACTGTTGGAACTAATAAGGTTGACTACAAACCAGGCGTCGAGATGAGTCAGTAGAACCGTCACTGTCACTGTGGTAAAGACACATGAACAAGAGTAATAAAACAAAAGCACAATGAAGTTTCACTGCTTCAGGTTAATTCTGTTACTCAGGATTATTCACTGCTAAATCAACTTCTGTAAATTGTGAAGGTGACATAATAATGAGAATGCTAAAATGATGAAAAAATGTGCTGTTGAGCAGCAGTTATCTCCTCGGTAAACACACTTATGATGCAAGCAAGTCTTGCACAAAACATGATCTTCCACTGCTTCAGGTCAAATTCTGTTATTAGGGTGACTATTCATTGCTACAATTACATTCGGTTAATTATGGGCTTGAATTAATAGTGAAGGAGTGCTATGTTGAAAGCAGTGAGCAGACTGAACCTAGTGCTGCTACCTGGTGTTAACTGTTGGAACATTACTGGTAAGCAATAGTTGTCACCTCTAGAACCACACTCGCGATGCGAGCAATTGTTAAACAAACATCTTCCACTGCTTCAGGTTACATTCTGTTAATTATGAGCATGCCGTAATAATGAGGGTGGTAAAATTGACAACATGGATACCGCCCGCTGGCAGGGACTGGGGAGAAGGCGGGTATATTGGATGAAGACAGCTAGCAGTGACAGCTAGCAAAGACCATTCAGCGGGGAGACAACCCACTGGCAGAGACCGGGCAGAGGCTTGGAATGATGAGTCGGCAGGTGAAGACAGCTAGCAGATCCTGGGCGGAGGCCAGGAATGTCAGGTGAAGGCAGCTAGCAGAGACCGGGCAGCATTGAGACAACCCACCAGGAGAGACGGGCGTCATAACGAGTCAGTAAAACAGTCACTGTTACTGGTGTCATAACGAGTCAGTGCAACAGTCACTGTCCCTGTTCTACGACGCCTACTGGTGCTCCTGCTGGACGATGCACTGCTCGACGTCCTCCGTCGGCGTACAGTCCGTCGTGAACGGCTTATGCCCCTCCCATAAGAACAGAAGCCGTCCGTCCACGTAACGGGTTGTCTGGTTGGCCCCCCCACCCCCAGTCGTCGCCGGCATCTCCTGAGCTGGCGTCCCGAAAGGCGTCCCAAACGGCATCGCCGTCATCTTGTCGTAATCCTGTGCTGTCTTGCCGGCGTGTCTTTCGCTTTAATTAAAGTTTTCTATAGCACTCCTCCAACGCAGCTAGCTTGTCCTCAACTTCAAGCGGGCGTACTTCCTTTTCCATAAGTTCAAATCGCTCCTCAGCCGACATGGCGCTCAGGTCTGACCCCGCAGTGTTTCGGTCATCCGCCATTTTATAATCTCTGTCATGTTGTCGTGACCGAGTCGTCGGACCTGCATTAGCCTGCTTTTTCTCACACTGTGTTGTATTTCCTTTCTCGTGTACTGCTCCACAAGTATCACAAAATTCTTTAGGTATAGTCGTATACAAAAACTTGTGTAACTCACGTCGAGACAGCCGGACCGGTGTGGCGGTTTCAGCCATGTCCCGTGCTCAGCCGTGTCCAGTTGCTTCTGCGCATGCGCGGATTTCGCATCAACTCGGGTCACCCGAGCTACTTATTGGCGCATGCGCAGATCCTACAAACTCGGGTCAAATAATCGAATATGCTTCTCCGCACTCGGGTGGACAATTCTTCTTTTTTTTTTTTAATAACCGATAAAACTACAGCAAAATAGGATTTATAGTATTTTATGATGGCCTAGTTTAGCTATATTTCCATTTCATTAATCTAAGTTATTCTTTTTTTGCACACAGCATGTGTATTTGTCGACTCCACTCGCCGTGTTCTATTTGAAATTCCGACCACTCGGATGACCCGAGTCGCCCGGGTTGTGTTAATCGATTACGGCCATGTTTATTAGATTCTGACGCCTGCGCAGAAGCGAGGGACACGGCTGAGCAGGGGACACGTCTGAGTATGCCACACCGGTCTTAGAAGTAAACGAACACCCCCTTATTAATAGAGGCAGTCCGCTAAAAAACTTGAAGCTGAACAACACTAATAATCCGTTCACACTAACAATACATTTTATGTTAGTTTGTTGTTGGCCAAAGTAAGGTCCAACACAAAGTCAGTCAAGCATGATAGTTGAATGCCTCCAAGGCCACAAACACTGATTATCGACTTGACTCGAACATAAAATCCATATCTATTAAATATGGTAACACACCTTGTTTGTTTAGATGGTTATGTTAGTTTGTTGTTGGCCAAAGTCAGGTGCAACGCACAGTCAGTCAAGCGTGAGAGTCTCCCATGGGGCCTAGACCGAGGCCGGTGCACGGTCTAGAAGGATCCGTTCTGCAGACGACAAATTCATCTGGGCAGATGTTGGTGGAACGGGTTCGGCATCAGACATGCAGGTTTTCAATGACTCTGAGCTGAAGGCGGGCATCGAAGATGGTACTTTTGGTCTCTCTGCCAGTGAGCCTATCGTGAACTGGCAGGACGCTGTACCCTACTTCCTGATCGGTGAGATACATCGTAATGGGACAGGGCCATTAGATATGGATGCACTTATTAAGCATTAGTTGTCATATATAAGAGAATACTCAGTCAATTTCATCTAACCTGTTCCTGCCAAAGCCTATTATGTTAAGGTGTTGGTGTGCTTGCCAAAGTTAATTTCACATGTTTACACTTCAAATATCGCAAAAGTTACTCATTTAAAAATAAGCACTACTTCAAACTAAAATAGGGTAGATCATAACAATCAATATGATATATTTATCTCAGAAAATGACAAACTCAAAACCACCACACCACCGGACTATGCAACTTGAATTGGTTACACGATGATATTGTGGAGGCATGGAGTTCTTTGGGCCCAATTGCCATGACATGCTCAGATAACCCATATAACTCAAACCCTACCTGCTGCCATCCCCTCCCCACCCCCACCCCTCCCACCCCCATCCCCTCCCCACCCCCACCCCCTGTTTCCGTGGCTGCAGCGCACTGCCAGTATCCGCCAGGTTAGTAAACAATGTCTCATTTGATACATAGTAATCATGGTAATTAATGCCTGTATCCAGTGGCCAAATGCGAAACTATCCACACACAAAAATGGGAACATAATGAACCCGTTGTCATAGTTCCCTCCGTGTGTGGCATTAGGCCTGATACTTACTTAGTTACTTATCTAACCACTTACCTGTGCGCTCGCTGTCCCCCCAGGAGAGTGTGGGGGAGCAACTAGGACTGTGTTAAGCCTCTTCACACACACACACGCCCCTCCCCCACACACACCCTACCCTCTCTACCAGTGTGGCTGGATACCTGTGTCGAGTAGGCAGGATGTGATGTCCAACATTGTTCCCTGTGAGAAAATAAATCGAGGCAACGACAGGGCCTCATCAAATCTTGCTTCTCTTATAACATGCTGTATTAGTACTGGTTTCCTTACTACCCAACTATCAGATCATTATTATATAATAACCATGGTAGCAATGGAACCATCGCGGCCATATTAAATATGACCCCACAGAATTAGCACTCACTTACTTTCGGTGATAATCATCGGTGGATTGTTAGGATGACGGACTCATGTGTGTGCGTACTACGCTGGTCCCGTTGTGACCTGGTTAGATTGGAGTACAGGAGTAGCACAGTTGTGCAAATGTCTACAGGGCCCTCAACACCAGGTCAGTCGGACCTGGTGCCTGCAGGGCATGGCATAATAATAACCACCATTGAACCATCGTTCACTTCATAGAACAACAGATTTTGTTCCTATTCCTTCAATGAACGCATGTGTATGTGTGTTTATGTATGCATATATATATTTTTTACCTTGGTACTACGCCTCTGGCTACTCGTCTGGGTCCAGCAATTAGCATAATCAGCTCACAGCAGGAGGACGTTTGTGCGCAGCTCCGACAGTTTTTCTACTTTAACTACAAAACCAACAAGGTTGGTCGTAATGCGAAGCATTACGTTTCTGTCGTAATGCGAAGCATTACGTTTGATGCGAGGAAAGGAAGAGTCCCTCCCCCCCCCTCCTCTCCCGCGCTGTCGCGCAGCATTCGCGCCTCGCGCGACGTCCGCTGCTCACCCTCGCCCTCCCCCGGCCCTGAGCGTTCACGCCTTCCCTGCCACTGCTCACTTTCTCCCTTATAAGGCCGCCCGCCCGCCTCCTTCAGCCATTCGCCTCCAGTCTCCACCACGCCGCCCTTCTTCTTCTACTTTGGCACTCCAGCCCGGATCTACTCCACCTCGGACCGCTACTCCTCGGCCGACCTACACCATGCCCGGGCGCGGAAAAGGAAAGAGCTGGAAGGGCTCCAAGACGTCCGTCATGGCCACGCCCGGACCCTCCTCGGGCTCCCCGGGAGGCTCCGTCCCGTCTACGGCCCCGGCGTCGCCCGCAGCACCCTCGGACGGCCCCACCAGCCAGACGGTGGGACATCAGTATCTTTCAAAATTGATATGTTGGTTCAGTTCATGTTAGCATTCATTTACAAAGTTTTAAAAAACTTGTCACTAAGTTTTAGCTGATTTACAGCTTAGTTTTGATCGTGTTACATATGATCGTTAGAACAATGCATCCATTGTTCAGTTATTAATTAAGGTGCCCATTGCCAAACGGAGAGATGTTTGGCAGGAGCCACTTACATCGCTAGGATTTATTCCTGGGTTTCTTTAAGATTCCCCATTCGTTATTCTCGTTACCTCCGAGTCCTATAGTATTTTCTTCAACTTGTTGGCGAAGAAAGCCACAGGTGGGAGAAGTTTATAGGTTCTTAGAGTGTGGGAGGGTACCGCTACACTGGTCCCTACCCCTCATTTGGATCGGTTGGTTTACCATAATCCTGCGACTGTAAAATTAGCCAAACGCCTGCGTTAAATACTGTTTTTAACGCCATAATACACACCCTGTATAATTATACTCTAATTATCAGTGCTATAGTCAGCCTAAACAATGCTTAACCATTGGTTTGTTTTTTTACTCACAGTCTCCGAGCTATGGCTACGAAGCGGAGTAAGGCTGAGGCATCTCATGAGCTCAGTGAAGATGAAGACCACTCTCCACCGGCACGGGTACAAAGGTCGCCCTCTCCTGAACAAAGGGATTCAGACAGGGCGTGGGGGTACGATATCGGCCCTGGACCAACTGACCTAGATGAACAAGTCGCTAGACTGGTTCAACAAAAGATGGAGGAGATGTGGCCCTCCAGAGTGGCCACTAAGAAGAAAGCCAAGGTGGTGCTGGATTCTGATGAATCGGAGTGGGAGGATCTTTCTGAAGATCAGGCCTTGTCTGACGATGAGTCAGAGGAGGAAGTGGTTGTGTCTGCGCGCGAACGCAAACACAAAAAGAAAGTGCACTCTTCAGAAGGGGACGAGTACAGGAGGGCCCGTAAGAAGAAGCCCCTCATGAAAAAGAGCAAGAAGAAGATGAAGAAAAGGAGGAAGCACAAATCTTCTTTGTCCGACTCTTCATCTAACTCCAACACAAAACATGAGGGTAAATACGCGAAATCCTTTGGTAAAGAGACCAAGAAGTGCAAGGTGCACAGGTTGGGGAAACACCTGAATTGATAGTCTGTTGGTAGAATCGGTTCCGTTGATGTAATCTAGTATGTTAATTGGTAGGCTTTACTATAGGAAAATGTGTTATCACCCATATCCAGTGAACCTGTTTGAAGGGGTAATAAATATTGATATCACTAGAAAGAGGCAAACCTGTTTCACCAATTAAGTGACTATCAGCTACATTTGGTGTTTCATCTAAGAGTAACTAAGGATTGAATTTACATTAAATGTATGCTGTGTGTCTGTCACTGAACCCTTGGTCAGCCCTTGGACCGGACCTGAGTGCATCCTCCTCTCCCCATCCCCACCCCCACCACCGCCTCTCCCCTAGGGGGCTACCATGGTTACTAATTAAGACAGGGTGTGTGGGTGACCTAAGTTAGCATAAATGAGGGGGTTGAAGAACACACATGTAGGAAGTGATATTTTTATTTAATTACAATATTTGTTAGGACAATTTGCTAGTGAATGATGGAGGCAGGGTGCACATGAATGCATGCACATATGCATACATACATGCATACATACATACATTCATACATGCAAACATCTATATTTATGTATATGTTTGTATTTTCGCGCATAGCTTGTGTAAACATCTTAGCCAGCAAGCCTGCAGCTACCCCACACCCACCCTGGTACTGGTAGGAGTGTGTGTGTGGAGGGTCAATGCACCGGGGACACTTGTGAAGGCCACCCCTGGCACACAATCAGTATGAGCAGTGTGTGTGCATATTCTAATTAAATAAAATACCACTTCCAACAATGTGTGTTCTGTGCTAACCTTGGTCACTCACACCATGTCCAAATCAGTAACCATGGTCGCAAACGATCGCACATACAATACAATTGTAATAATAAAAAAGAAATCCCTACATGACCACCTCTCTAAATGGACCATTTAAAATCGGTCCCATGTATATATCTATACATGTATGCATGTATAGGTGTATGCATATATGACATTTCATCCCCTCCCCATCACACACTCACTTGCTATCCAAACCACACAAAATCTCCAGATGTATTTTGCCAGTTTATCAATACCACCATAATATGAGGTGCAATACATCAAAATCCTTCTGTCTTAATGTAAATTCAATCCTTAATTACTCTTAAATGAAACACCAAATGTGGCTGATAGTCATTTAATTGGTGCATCATATTTGATGATAAATAGATACAATACTTCTTCTGTATGCAGTAGAGCACTGGAGGAAGTACCAAGGTCCACTATCTAGCCTCTCTACCATAAACACAGACCTCCGCCCAACACATCAGATATAGCGATATAGCGAATGGTAGACAGGAAGTGTGAACACTTATTTGTCTCTCTCTTTTTTTTTTTTGGTACATTAGTTGTCCCAAGCAAGGGAAATCCCAGTCACAGACGACTGGTCTTCCCCACTCCACTGCTGGTCGATAGAAAGCCCGAGCCTACACTTTTACCGACCCAAGGGATTTTTAACCTCCCACACCACATAGACATGGTATGAGAGCAACCGCCTTTGATGACGCTGTAAGTTATACACAGTGGTGGAAATCCAAATTGGCAGAGCTGGGGGCACGGGGAATCGAACCGCCGACCCTCAGATTAGGAGTCTGACCTAGAAAAAAGTCAGACACCCTAACCACTCCGCCACAGAGAACGCCACCCCATACAGCCCCCCCCCCACACACACACATTCCCACTCACAGTCACTGCGTAGGGGGTCGTTGGGGTGTGTGGGGGTGTGTGGGGGGTGTGGGCAGGTGAATCCTACCAGCTGGATGAACCTGATTGCAGCATTCCCCCTTTTTCGATTCCCCCTCTTCCATTCTCCTCTTCCATTCCCCCTCCACCATTCCCCCTTCTTCCATTCCCCCTCTTCCATTCTCCTCTTCCATTCCCCCTCTTCCATTCCCACCTCTTCCATTTCCCCTCTTGCATTTCCCCTCTTCCATTCTCCTCTTCCATTCCCCCTCCTCCATTCCCCCTTCTTCCATTCCCCCTCTTCCATTCCCCCTCTTGCATTCCCACCTATTGCATTCCCCTCTTGCATTTCCCCTCTTGCATTCCCCCTCTTGCGTTTCCCCCTCTTCCATTCCCCGTTATCCATTCCTTCCTCTTCCATTCCCCCTCTTGCATTCCTCTCTTCCATTCCCTCCTCTTCCATTCCCCCTTGTCCATTCTCCGCTCTTCCATTCCCACCTCTTCCATTCGCGAGACGGGGAACGGCAGACGGGGAACAGAAGACGATGAATGGAAGCCTAAAAATTGCCCAACAGAAAAATGCTGATTATTATCCAGGCAGTCGACTTGAACTCCTAATTTTGACGATTAATAATAGCAGAGACATAGGCAATGGTAAGAAAATATTTTCTGAATGCTCTACATGCGCAAAACTTTTGACGACTGACAACCCGCGTCAACATGTGGGTGCGGACATTATGGGGACGTTAGGAGGACGTCGAGACACGTTAGAAGCGCGTTGGACGAACATTGCTCAGACGTTGCTTAACGTCGATTGACTTTGATATTTTTTTGAACGACTGTGAGCGTTCCCTCAGCACGTCGGTAACGTTCGATCGACGTTTGCATAACGTGTAGCGGACGCGCTCTTGACGTTTCTCCAGCGTTTCTCGACGCGTTGGACATGTTGGGTGCGCGTCTGGCGCTCGCTTAACATTGGCCGGCGTTCTGCGAAAGTTTTGTGAACGTTTAGCGTTACGCCAACGTCCGGTGCGCTCAGAGCATGCCAAGAGGACGCTGATAGCACGCTGATAACACGCTGGCGCAATGCCGAGATGCGCCGACCGCTGGAATAATGCTAAGGAGCGCTATGCACATGCCGCGTGCGCCGGAAGCTCATTGGGACACATTGCGAGAACATTTTTTTGTTTGTTTCGCCACGCGTCGACACACGTCGGCCGCACGCTACAAACACGCTGCGTGCCGGATCCCCCACCCCCCACCCCCCACCCCCCACCCTGTGAGATGTGCGATTTGTAATGTAGCAGTCACACTACGACGACAAGCAGCGGCGACAGACCTGCGACACCCACTTCCGGTTGTCGCGCAGGTGTCGCGCAGGTGTCGCGCAGGTGCCGCCGCGACACCTCCACGACACCTCCAGTTTCTCCACTCTTTCTCGACTGTCGCCGGGTTGTCGTGGGGATTTTGGACATGTTCAAAAACTTCTACGACAGCCGACGACAGCCGAGGTTGCGGCACTGTCGCGGCACTGTCGCGGCACTGTTGCGGCACTGTTGCGGCACTGTCGCACTGTCACGGCACTGTTGCGGCACTGTCGCGGCACTGTCGTCTTGTCGTTAAGCTGTAGTTGCTTCTCTCTCCATGTATGTGTATATGTGTGTCTATGTGTCTATGTGTGTGTCTGTGTCTATGTGTGTGTCTGTGTGTGTGTATATGTGTGTCTATGTGTGTGTGTCTGTGTGTGTCTGTGTGTGTTTGTGTGTGTCTGTGTCTCTGTGTCTATGTGTGTGTCTGTGTCTATGTGTGTGTCTGTGTGTGTATATGTGTGTGTCTGTGTGTGTGTGTCTGTGTGTGTCTGTGTATGTGTGTGTGTGTCTGTGTCTCTGTGTGTGCCTCACTCTCACTCTCAGTCTGACTCTGACTCTCACTCTCAGTCTGACTCTGACTCTCACTCTCAGTCTGACTCTGACTCTCAGTCTGACTCTGACTCTGACTCTCAGTCTGTCTCGCACTCTCAGTCTGAGAGTGAGAGTCAGACTGAGAGTGAGAGTCAGACTGAGAGTCAGAGTCAGAGTCAGACTGAGAGTCAGAGTCAGACTGAGAGTCAGAGTCAGAGTCAGACTGAGAGTCAGAGTCAGACTCAGAGTCAGAGTCAGACTGAGAGTCAGAGTGAGGCACACACAGAGACACAGACACACACACATACACAGACACACACAGAGACACAGACACACACACAGACACACACACACACAGACACACAGAGACACAGACACACACATAGAGACACACACACAGACACAGAGTCACACACACTCAGACATAGACACACAGACACTGTCGTCCCGCTGTCGTCCCGTCTGTTGTCCCGATGTCATCCGGATGTCGTCCGATTGTCGTCCAACTTAGCCCGAATTTGCATAGGTCGTCGGGATTTCACAAAATCCCAGCCGCCGGGCTGTCGTCCCTACCTTGTCGTCGTAGTGTGACTGCTACATTAGGGGAGGAGGATAATGGGTGAAGCATGGGTGTAAGGAGGGGTATGTGTGTAGGGGGGGTGAGATGCTGGTGTTGATGTCAGTGTGCCAGTCAACCACACTCTCTCTTAATTAGTAACCATGGTAACCCCCTCCCACCCTTGTTTGCAAGCAGAGGAGGGGGGCCTCTGTTGCTCAGCCATACACTATATGTGTTGGGGGGGGGGGGGGGGGGGGGGGGGAGGAGCATGCTCTCCGGTCTGGTCGGACCGGTTGGGCTCAGTGGCAGACACACAACACACAGTGTGCACACACTCATTCTGCCACATATAAGGTGTATTTTGCTAGGACATGATCACCAGATCTCGCTGGTCACATAAATATAAAACCAACAGATGCTTTCTTTAATGATATGAATATTATTTGCCAGTTGAATAAAACCACCATGATATGAGATGTAATAGTAATAATTAAAATCCTTCTATTTTAATGTAAATTCAATCCTTAATTACTCTTAAATGAAACACCAAATGTGGCTGATATTTATTTAATTAGTGGATCAGATTTGGCTCTTTCTATTAATATAAATATTTATCACCCCATAATACAGGTTCACTGGATATAGCCAAAAATACAGTTTCCTATAGTAAAGCCTACCAATTAACGTCCTGAAATACACCAACGGAACACATTGTACCAACAGACTCTCATTTCACATGTTTCCCCAACCTGGTGCAGAGGCGGAAGAAAATCCACATTATGACACTGATGAGGAAAACGATTCAGGGGCACTTCAATATGTTTAAGCTGGCTCAAATAATCATCAAAATGGCTGAGAAATATACGGGGATCAAGGGGGTCCCAGAATCCGGCATTAACGAGATGGAACCAGAAGTCAAACTAAGCGAGGAACACAAGAAGTTTGAGGCGGCCCTTCACACAGTGCACAAAGGGGTTCTTTCAGCCCTCACAGCCATTGCGCCTATTGCCAATAGGATGATGGCCGAGAACAATTTCTCATCGCTGTGCAACGATATGAACGGGGGGATTGCATTGCTAACTGCGGCAAGCAATTTTGTCTCGTACAGATGTTTTGAGAACGTGTTCAAGGCTGTCCGCACGGATGCAGGCTAAGAGGTAGCAAGGTCGAAGAAGGTCACAGATAATGACGGGAAGGAATATACGTTATTCCTTGCCCCCAAGCCCATTAAGGGGAAACCGCTGGACAAAACAAAGATGTTCGGTGGCCAGCTCCAGTACTTGTTTAGACAAGTGGAGACGAGCTCCAAGTGTGGCAAGCACATGAAGATGGATAAGAAGAAATCCACACATGCAAATCCTAACCGCTTCAAGAAAATGCGCCAGAATTTTCAAAGCCAACGAACCAGCCAACAAAGAGGTGGGTTCGGGACGGGCTTCAGCTTCCAGGCCAGCGGAAGGGGCCAAAGGTGGTCGTTTGGCTGGAACGACGGGAACCGACCCTTCAAGAAGGAGTTCAAAGTCCAGAAGCCATTCCTGCGCCCAGGGAACAAGTAGAGGCAGCAACACAGACACACGTAAGCATTTTTCAAGCTGGTAATCTCAATAATTGCCTACCGGAATGGAATAACATAACGGATTATCTAACTATCCTTAGTTTAGTGGAGGGAGTAAGAATCCCTTTGATTGAGGAACCTATTCAAAAGAATATACCTTACCCTTATCGATTTCATGGTTCTGAACTCGAGGCGTTAGACAATCAAGTGCTCAAATTTTGTGAGAAAGGAATTATAGAACCAGCACTACATGTGGCTGGGGAATTCATATCCAATATTTTCTTGCGACCCAAACCAAATGGAGATGTAAGATTAATTTTAGATCTAACATTATTTAACAAATTTGTAGAATATAAACTTTTTAAATGTTCTCCTTGGACACAGCAAGAGACTTAGTTACGCAAGGCGACTGGTTAGCAAGTGTAGATCTTAAAGATGCATACTGCACAGTACCTATCTATAAACTAGATCAGTAATATCTCAGATTTTGTTGGAATGATGAACTTTATGAGTTCACATGTATGCCAAATGCACTAGCTTGCTGTCCACAGATTTCTGTACGGTTACTTAAACCAATATTTTCCCAAATGGCTATGGAAGGGCATATTATGTTTCCATATAATGATGATTCATTTATTGTCGCACAAACACAACAACAATGCCAGACAGCAGTAGACAAATTATGTGAAACATTTACAAAATTAGGTTTCTACATACACAAAACTAAATCAGTACTAATACCAACAAACAAATTAAAGTTCCTTGGGGTTTTTATTGACACTACGGAAATGATCATTTGATTAATGGAACAAAAAGTTGATGAATGTACAACAATGGCAAATCAATTATTACAATTGAACAAACCAAAGATACAACAAGTTGCAATATTGATAGGGATTATGAGAGCATATGCACCAGCTATTCTTTATGGCAAGACTCATATTAAATCACTAGAAATAGATAAGAACTTGGCTTTGGCATGATCAAAAGGAAACTTGACGATTTCGCCAGAAGGCCAAAATGATATTATGTGGTGTCTGTCACACATTAACAATTCGCCAAACCATTAGGATGGGAGAGCCTAACACTACAGTTACAACAGATGCTTCATTAGAAGGCTGGGGGGCTCATAGAGACCAACAGGCAACATGTGGTCGGTGGATGGAAGATGAAATCTCCGATCACATAAATGTATTTATCTACCGTAGTCAAGTTCAGCTAAAAATCATTTAATGGTTTTAACATACAATACGACAGCTATGGACTATATATGTAATATGGGAGGCACTCTGTGGTGTTCTCTGTGGCGCAGTGGTTAGAGTGTCTGACTTTTTTTTAGGTCGGACTCCTAATCTGAAGGTCAGTGGTTCGATTCCCCATGCCTCCACCTCTGCCAATTTGGATTTCCACCGCTGTGTATAACTTACAGCGTCATCAAAGGCCAGTTGCTCTCATACCATGTCTATGTGGTATGGGAGGTTAAAAATCCCTTGGGTCGGTAAAAGTGTAGGCTCGGGCTTTCTTTCAACAAACTGTCTAATGGTGAAAGCAAGTCTATTCAGACTTATCCATAATAGGCAGTATAAATCTTCAAGAAAAAAAAAGAAGAAAAGAAACTCCTTCCAAACCATGTAATTATATGGCGAAGCTTATTTGGGACTGGGCAGAGGAACACAAGATATGGCTAACAGTAGCACATATCCCAGGCAGTCAATATACTTTGGATTACAAGAAAAGCTGCCATTTCCACGACCATTTAGAATGGTCACTAAATCAGAGTATTTTTTACCACATTTGTCACAAATGGGGCAAACCGGGAATTGACTTATTTGCATCACGCAATAACAAAAAGTTACCTAAATATATGTCTTGGCATCCAGAACCAGAAGCCTGGAGCGTAGACGCATTTTCATTAATTCACAACCATGGCTAGCGGCAATAACATTAGCAGCAACAGACGTGCTCAGATTCCCAAGAGGAAGGAACAACCTGCAACATCAGGGACCACTAACAGTACATGGAGACGTGGCGACAACACCCCTTTTGGCATTCCTTTTTTTAAAGAAAACATTTAGAACAATATGGTTTAGACAAAATTACAAAAGAAAGACTTATTTCACATGCCTGGAAGAAAGGAACAGTGAAATTATTCACATGTTATCTAAAGAAATAGGGACTTCAGTGCCTTCTAAAAGGAGTCAAACCATTCAAACCTACAATAGCCCAGATATTAAGATTTCTAAGAATCCTGGAGGATGAAGGAGTAGGATTTGGTGCAATCAATGCAACAAGATGTGGATTTTCTATTATTCTACCTAGAATCGATGGACAGACAATTGGAAAACATCAGTTGGTACATTGGTTTAGGGATGTGTCGATAGTATTTAAGTTATTCAAGTCATGGCCGAGCAATAGAAACTTATCTATGAAGGAACTAGGCTTTAAATTAGCAGTGTGATGGGATATAGAGGCCAAATGATTGTGGCACTTTCACTGGATGGATTAGAGATAGACAAGGATGAGGCAACATTCAATTTAGAGACATTACTAAAGTCGAATCGCACAGGGGACCCACTGTAACCATAACATGTAAATAGTTTCCGGAGGATAAACAGATATGTGTAGTTTCAGCCATTAGGGCATATATATTCAAGTCACGTGGAATTAGGAATTCCAGACAGCTGCTAATCAGCTTAATTAAATCGCATAAAGCGATCTCGAGAGACACACTCGCAAGATGGACCATCAAGGTGCTTAAGGAGGCAGGTGTCAATACTGGATGCTACGTGTCCCACTCAACACATGGCGCCATGGTTTCCAAAGGCAAGATAATTAGGGATCTCAGTGAAGAGAATCCTAGCACACGTGGGGTGGAAGATGGCTAGATCGTTTGCAAAACATTACAACAAATGACTAGAGAAACCAAGTGGCCTAGCGACCCGCCCACTCACCACCTAAAGACAGGTGAGAAACAAAATTAATATTTTGCACTACAAACAATAGTATGGTTACAACATTAAATTATAGAAGGATAAAAAATGAGATTACGTCAAATTCTCCCTGGGCTACGAGTAGCCAGAGACGTAGTACCGAGGTAAAATAGTATAGTTATACAAATCTTAGCTGGGTACAGATGATGGATAACTGTTGTTTTCCCGAGGTACTAGCCTCGGATAGTTGTGGATCAGGGCCCAGCCACCCTACCCTACCATGACTATCACGTTTTGCTAGAACCAAAACGAAAACACAATAGTATCCATAAAGAGTTAAGGTAATTTGTTATCCTATTAAGTACGTAAAAGATTGCTGGACCCGGATGTGCTTCCTTCTCCCTGCTCCACAAAATTCTTTAGGCATAGTCGTATATAGTGTAACTCACATAGTGACAGCGGTACCGGTGTTAGAAGTATACGAGCACCCCCACCTATTAATAGAGGCAGTCAGCTGAAAAAAACTCAAAACATAACCAGACGGGATGGCCGAATGAGTTAGAGCGTCCGTCTCCTGTGTTGGTAGTTTGTGGGATCGTGGGTTCGAATCCTGGTCGAGTCAAACCAATGACTTAAAAATTGATACTTGTCTCTTCCTAGCCAGGCGCTCGGCATTATTAGGATAGGGCAAGGAGCAGTGGAATGAGGAAGACCAGTCGTCTGCGACTGAAATTTCCCCTGCTTAATCAACTAATGTACCCAAAAAAAAACAACTAAACACCATTAATAATCCATTAGATATCTTTTCAGATGACGAGGTATGTATCTATCGATGCCTCCAATACCACAACACTGATTAACTGGTCTTTCCGACTAACAATACGTTTATGTTTGTCTAAATAGTTTTGTTAGTTTGTTGTTGGCCAAAGTCAGGTCCAACACAAAGTCAGTCAAGCCTGATAGTCGAATGTGTATAGGGTCTAGCACGGTCCGGTTCGCTTGCGCAGCCATGTGAATCTGGTCGAATTTCCTGACATGTCATTCAAACACAACTCATATACAAGGTGAGAATACAGACCACTAGCCTGACTAGGACGTTGGTGTTAGGCGACGCTCTGTTGCAGGTAGGTGAGGCTGTGTCAAGCATGAGAGTCGAATGCGTATAGAGTCTAGCAGGGTCCGGTCCGGTTTAGCAGCCGGTCGAGGCCGGTGCACATTCTAAAAAAGTCTGTTCCGGTTGAGCAGCCGTGCGAATCCAGGCCCCAGAGCCAAGCTAAAATAAGTGCTCGTTATGGTGCAGTTGAATCGCGAATGAGCCAGGCGGCAGTGGCGTGGCAGTAGCGGGGCAAAAGAGAGGCCCACAGTGAATATAAAGTGAAGAAATAAATAAGATAAATATAATAAATAATTAATTAAATACAAGCAAGGAAAAACTCCACCTCTTTATATATATATATAATAAATTATATTGTACATATGTATAATATATATATATATATATATATATTATACATATATATATATATGAAGAGTTCATGCGCAAAACTACATAAACGCCCATCCATAAAAGTAATGTGTTCTCTAGCAATTGTATCTATGGTACGAGGTATGCTCCTAATTCGGTAACTACTTTGGGGGCCATGGGGTGGGGGGGGTGCAGGTCAGGAAGTGCTTGGAGTTCATCACTAAATTCTTGGATACTCTTCCACCACTGCCCTGCCCATCAGCACATTGCTGGAGTTGTACGTCCTGGCAACATTTAAGGTCATATCAGGACGGTTACCGACTTGTGCCACTTATAGTGTTGTCCCACTGTGATACCAAGCCGTTGGCACCATGACCTGATATCCCACTCAGTCACATTATCCTCACACTGAGCTAACCAGTCCTTGCCTATCCTGCTAATGCTGAGCGCCAGGCTAGGTAGCGACAAGTATAAATTTTGTAAGTGATTGGCTTGACTCGACTCACTCAAACTCCTGATATTCTGTTTAGGAAGGCTGCGCTCTCACCGATTCGGCCCCCGCATCCGGTGCCATTCAGCACAAGTGGTACCGTACGCCACCTGGTTTGCAAGGTTGCTACAGCTCGATTCTCAATTATCTTAGCAGCCTTAATAATCTCCTTAAACAAAATGTGGTGTACGAAGATAAACATAATGATTTTGTTTTAGCGACCATACCTAGGCAGGCACGAGTGGGTAGATACTCCTCACCAGGCACCATGGCCTAATCGGTAGAGCGCGGACTTTGAGTCTGTAAAGTTGGGCGTTTGGTTTTCGGTCGAGTCAAGCCAATGACTTTAAAATTGAATCTTAATTGTCGCTTCCTAGCCAGGCACTCAACATTATTAGGATAAAGTAAGGACTGGTTAACTCAGAGTCAGGGTAATGTGACTGAGTGGGATATCAGGTCATGGTGCTGGTGGCCTGGTCTCCCAGTGGGGCAGCAAGAACAAGTTTCCATGAGTGTGCACTGCTACAAGTCGGTACCCGTCCTGATATGACCCTAGATGTTGCCAGGATGAAAACCGCCAGCAACCAACCAACCAACCTTCCTTCAATGTTAGTAAGGATATTTTACCTATTTACCATGAATGAGGTCACAATACCTTGTGCGCAGCAGTAGGCTACCATGATGTTTCTCTTAACCATAAACAACAGCCAGTCAAAAACAGTACTATTTAGTACCAGGCTAACGAGTAACGATAAAATAAAGTGTTTTCTGGAAAACACCATACTGGAACAAGTAAACAACTACCGATATCTGGGAGTGGATCTAGACAGACGCCTAAATTATTACCTCTGCATAACAAATACTATCAAAAAAGTAAACCATAAAATATGGCTACTGGCTAAACTGAGATACTACATGACTGAAAACATGGCAATTAAAATATATAAAGGCATGATCCTCCCCTACTTTGACTATGGCGATGTAGTATACATGGGAGGAAATACAAAACTATTAAACAAACTACAGGTGCTGCAAAATAGAGCCCTCAAAGTATGCCTTCAGGTGCACACAAGATATCCCACAATCGAATTACACAAAAGATGCAATGCAACACTACTAACGAGTAGAAGGGAAGCGCACCTCAAAATACTAGCACACGATTACACCACAAAACCAGGCTACACAGCAACCCCCCGTAGGGACACCAGGGAAATGGCGGTCCCAGTGCTACTGACAGCAATAAGTAACACAAAAATTTATGAGAGAAGTGTACTGGCCATGGCGGCACATGCCTGGAATAATCAACCACACAACAAGGGGCAATCAAAAGCCTGGACCACTATAAAAGGTTCTTAAAGAAAACATAATACACAACCACCTACTGAAGGAACAATATCTCACCTGACCGTGGGCGCAGTCACTGCTTACTGTGTTCTGGCACAAAAAGCAAAAGACAGGCCAGAAAAGATGGTAGATATTACAGATACGGAAACTAGCCCTACTAAATACTAAGGAATTCGAAATGGCTATCACCATAGGGTGCAGTCCGTCTGGGTATGTGTACTGGCATAAACCAAAGCAGAACCGGGCCGGCCACGTCATGCATCCGATTCACCCTGAAATACAAAATGGCTAACCATACAACACAACCATCCCATCTAGTCGCAGTCCTGAAGGGTCCAGGGGTGTTCTGGCACACTGGTGTACTATCTAAGGACATGGCGTAGGTGAAAGGATGCTGTAACAAACCACAATGGGATGGGATCCTCTCCCGCAGGCCTGTATGTCATCTGCGTAAATGTACATAGTAGGCTAAGTTATCATATACAGGTTAGGAAAAAACTTTGAAAATTCAAAAAAACTAATATAAAAACTACTAAGCGCAAAAGGTTGGCCCGAGAAAGATCAGGTAAACACTCCTGAGTGCAGGACCAGACCAATCCAGTATCACAGCTCTCCAGCATTGAAAACAAGCACCCTCAAGGGAGCTTACACGTTATAGGAAGAATAAAAAACCTTGTCACAACAACAACAAAACAACAACAACAAAATTCGACTTTTAAAGTCTATTAATTTATTCACCGTAAAAGTGATTAGCTATGATAGATAAGTATTTTTACAATATAGTTAGCATATTTGATTGTAAAATCCAGTGATTATTTCTATAACCCAGCCTTCTCACACCTTTTCCTTTGGGGTTGTTTAGGAGCCCTGTAATACACGTAGATATAGTGCTTAGACCTAATATCAAATACAAGCCAATGAAAACTCGTTGGTTTGAGATTGAACCCATGTCTGCCCATGCAGTAAATTGATACAACTAGCCCACCCCACTGTTAGTTGATAGGATGCCGATGCGTACACCGTGACGATCCTAGATTTCACACCAGGTTAGATAATAAAACAATGCCTATTGAAAGTCACACCTGCAGTTAGTGACACCTTGGTCACCGGTGCGCAGTCAGTCCTGTAAATACATTCTCATGAATATGGCTTTAAAACTCCACACTCCGTTAAAACCATCAAATTCCCTAAAGCGCCTGTCACACCTTACCGGATTGAGCAACGGACAAAAACCGGACAAAGAATTGTCTAGTCCGGTGGTATTCGGTATCAAAATGTATCGAGATGTGTCGAAATGTTGCGCAATCGCATCAACGGACACTGGACGAATGGACATGAAACGTACATGAAACAGACATGAACGGATAGCCACCGGATGATAACCGGACGGAACGTACATTAACGAATAGCCAACGGACGATAACCGGATAATAACCGGACGACTAACGGATGACAAACGGACGGACCAAACATCAACCGGATACGGTCAGTCCGGTTGTGTCCGGTACAAGTTTTGTGCATGTTCAAAACTTCCCACCGTACACACCGGACAGATAACGGACACGCCGGATGCCAACTGTATAAAAAACGGACATTGACTTATTTCACTGGACAGTGTCCGTTTTTTAGCCGGTACCCCAATCCGGTGATGTGTGAAGGGCCTTAAAACAACACCCGTTAATATAGTGAACTACTGATTTCGTGCGCAAATACCGGACTTGGAGGCCGAATTGGTACAGTGCAGGCTTCCAATGCCTTACAAAATTGATACTTGTTGCTTCCTAGCATGGCGCTCGGCATTAACAGAATAGGGCAAGGACTGGTTATCTTAGTGTCAGGATAATGTGAGTGAGTGCGATATCAGGTCATGGTGCCGGCGGCCTAATTTCGAATATTCATTAAATGGATGCCGCCAGACTGACGTCTACGGTTCTTGTCCGTTTTGAGTTCGTTTCGTCCGTTGGCTGTCTATTTCATGTCCGTTTCATGTCCGTTCGTCCGGCGGCCTTCGCAACACTTTGACACATTTTAATACATTTTGATACTTATCTGCACCGGACTGGACAATTCTGTCCGTTGCTCAATCTGGTGAGGTGTGACTGGGCTAGGGATATATTGTCAAATCATGTGACCAGATCTTTAAAGTGCCTGTCACACCTTAGCGGATTGAGTACCGGACACAACCGGACAAAGCATTTTCTAGTCCGGTGGTGTTCGGTATCAAGATGTCCCGAAATGTGTCAAAATGTTGCAACGGCGCCAGACAAAACCGATACTAAATGGACAAGGAACGTACATTAACGAATAGCCACCGAACGATAACCGGACGACAACCGACTGTCAAAAGGACAGACCGAACATCAACCAGACTGTTCACAGACCCGCCGAAAACATATACTGACCAGATTGTATCGTTCCTGAATGCACCAGATTGTATCATTCCTAAATGCACCATATTATATTGTTCCTAATGCACCAGATTGTATCATTCCTGAATGCACCAGATTGTATCATTCCTGAATGCACCAGATTATATCATTCCTAAATGCACCAGATTGTATTGTTCCTGAATGCACCAGATTGTATCGCTCCTGAATGCACCAGATTGTATCGTTCCTGAATGCACCAGATTGTATCGTTCCTGAATGCACCAGATTGTATCATTCCTGAATGCACCAGATTATATCGTTCCTAAATGCATCAGATTGTATTTTTCCTGAATGCACCAGATTGTATCATTCCTAAATGCATCAAATTGTATCGTTCCTGAATGTACTAGATTGTATCGTTCCTGAATGCACCAGATTATATTGTTCCTAAATGCACCAGATTTATCTTCCTGACTGCACCAGATTGTATCGTTCGTAAATGCACCAGATTATATCGTTCCTGAATGCACCAGATTGTATCATTCCTGAATGCACCAGATTGTATCAATTCTGAATGCATCAGATTGTATCGTTCCTGAATGCACCAGATTGTATCGTTCCTGAATGCACCAGATTGTATCGTTCCTGAATGCACCAGATTATATCGTTCCTAAATGCACCAGATTGTATCATTCCTGAATGCACCAGATTGTATCGTTCCTAAATGCATCAGATTGTGTCGTTCCTGAATGCACCAGATTGTATTGTTCCTAAATGCACAGATTATATCGTTCCTGAATGCACCAGATTGTATCGTTCCCGAATGCACCAGATTGTATCATTCCTGAATGCACCAGATTATATCGTTCCTAAATGCACCAGATTGTATCGTTCCTGAATGCACCAGATCGTATCATTCCTGAATGCACCAGATTGTATCATTGCTGAATGCACCAGATTGTATCATTCCTAAATGCACCACATTGTATCATTCCTAAATGCACCACATTGTATCGTTGCTAAATGCACCAGATTGTATCGTTCCTAAATGCACCAGATTTATCATTCCTGAATGCACCAGATTGTATCATTCCTGAATGCACCAGATTATATCGTTCCTGAATGCACCAGATTGAATCGTTCCTGAATGCACCAGATAGTATCATTCCTGAACGCATCAGATTGTATCGTTCCTAAATGCACCAGATTATATTGTTCCTAAATGCACCAGATTGTATCGTTCCTGAATGCACCAGATTGTATCATTCCTAAATGCACCAGATTGTATCGTTCCTAAGTGCACCAGATTACCTCGTTCCTCAATGCACCGAATTCCTGTAACACTGTCAACGGACTATGCAGGAAGCAAACCAGAGACATAACGGATGGGTAACAGACATGAACCGGACAAAACGGACACCAACCGTACACGTCAGTCCGGTGGTGTCCGGTACAAGTTTTGTGCATGTTCAAAACTTGACACCGTACACACCGGACAGAGAACGGACACGCCCGATGCCTACCGTATATAAATCAGATATTAACGTATTTCACCGGACAGTGTCCGTTTTCTATCCGGTACCCCAATCCTGTAAGGTGTGACTGAGCCTTAATGCCTAGTTGTCTCTGTGACAGGGCTGATAAACAACCCTATAGAAAAGAGTGTCGGATTACTGGGTTATGTTAATAATCACATGAGTTTGCAATCTAATCTGCTAAATATATTGTTCAAACATGTATATATTGTAGCCCACTACTTTTCAGATGAATAATCTATTTAAACATTTAGATTAATATACTTTAAGTTGAATTGATAGCTTCCAGTGGCCGCTATCTTGTTTTCTTTGCATTCTCTCCCAATTCCTCAACACTATGCCAATGTTGGTAAACATTGCGCAATGGAACCTATAGCCGTGTTTACACGGGCAATTCTAAACCGATTTAGACAAAGCCATTTATATGAAGCGATGTAGTGGCACGTTTACACAACAAATTTGAAACTGTGTCCGCGACCGGGAACCAGCAGCCTTAGTGGTGAGCCTGTAGCCGGCGAGCACTGCTATTTGTTTAGTTTACATTCATCAATTCACAATATGAATAACGACGCCGATGTAGCGGCTATGTTAATATCGCTTGGAATTTAGGGTTAATTTAATTAAATTTCATTATTTGAGTATGTAATTCTGTTAAATATGATCACATTCAATAGATTTCGGCCTAATCGGTCCCTAACACTGCCGGGTACCAGTATATAGTTACAGCTGAGCCTGTATCCAGCGAGCACTGCTATTTTACACTATCGCCGCCTGGCAACCAGCTGTAGTGATTCATATAAACCACCTCATGATGTGGTTTACATGTCCCGATATATATGAATCGATTCAGCCCTAAAACGCCACAGTGTCGCGTTTACACGGCAAATGTAAATCGATCTAGACAAGAGGTTTTATATGAAGCGTTTTAACTCGCCCGTGTAAACACGGCTAATGACTCCACAGCTTTTTCAAAGGTGATTCATACCGAGGCAGTTTTTGCTCGGATTTAGACTGTAGGCCTACTCTAAACAGGAACGAATCTTTTATGTATTTAATGCCCAGCTCTAACTGTGCCGACTGCAGTAGATTTGGTATGATTATGGTGGGGTATTTTTTGGGGGGGGTGAGAGGGCTCTTTAGTTGTTGTAAATATGTTTATTCATCTGAACATACATTTTGTTAGAGCCAGAGCATTGGTCTTCCAGCCATCGAAACAATCGCGTTTTGGTTATGCATACTGATGAGGCAGTGGACTAGGCTGCATTGTGTACAGTTTGATACAACAGAAGGAGGGAGAAGAAGCCTATACTGCATAAGTGTACAGCATAAGCACTCTATATAGTACAGAAATGGGTCATTTGTGCCGAAATGTGTAGAGCAATGTAGATTAAATGAACATTTTATGATAATAGTTCAATAATATGCTGTGGTTGTATAGCAGTGGTTTGTTTTCTTTTTACTTTTTTATAAGTGAGGTGTTATGCATATGATGGTTCAACAATTTTTTTTTCCACAAGTGTTTTACATGTACTCTGGAATTTTACACGTGGTTTGGGAGAGTATCCTGTGCTGTTTCTGTGCAGCACAGGACACTTTGTATATGTGGAGTGTTGGTTGGTAATGTGGCTGCCCAGTAGTGTTTGTGGGGTTTTTAACGTTATTATGTCATCAGGTAAAGGGGCTGTCACATTAGGGTTTTTTGCGGGAGCGTACGGCAGCATAGGTGCTTTACGTCATATACGTCGGCATACGCCGTCATATGCCGCCATACGCTACGCATATGCGTAGCGTATGCTCCGCATACGCCGTCATGTGCCGGCGTATGCCGGCCTATGCCGCTGTACACCGCCATATGCTTTCTCCCGTCCGTCCGTCCAAATTTGTTTGTGCATGCTAAAAAAATCTCATGTAGCGTATGGTTCATACGCTACTCATACGCTTCTCATAAGCCAGCATACGCTCTTCATACGCTGGGGGTACGCCGGCGTACGCTACTCGTATGCTCAACTTGCGTCACGGGCGTATCTCGGGCGTATCTCGGGCATATGCAGCGTACGCAGAACCTACGAGTTGCGTATGGGAGCGTATTCGTAGCTTATGCAAAGCGTATGAGTAGCGTATGGCGGCATATGCCCGACCTATGGTCTCGGTATATAAAGGCGACGCACGCCTTCTTCGGTCATTCCTGCTCTGCTGCTCATACAGGATGGATGCCCAGGCACTGCAAGTACAGTTCCAGCTTTTCTACAGAGTTGCCCTTTATCACCATGAGCTTGCTGTATACCTCATGGTTCTTCTGGCGTCCCATATCGAGAGACGAAGGAGGAGGGAGCGGCGGCGACGATCAGTGTGGGTCAGACCCTGGATTGGGAGGCGGCCACAGTTTGGCTTGTTCGACAAGCTGATGGTCGAGCTCTACAGCGAGGACACCGCGTCGTTTGTGAACTTCATGCGGCTGCCTCCCCAGTTGTTTGACGAGATTGTGCCGCGAGTGAGACCGAGGATCACCAAAAAACGGACCACATTCAGGGTGCCGCTCGAGCCGGCACTGAAAATAGCACTTACTCTGCGGCACCTGGCATCTGGCACAAAATACTCCTCCATGAAGTTTGGGTGGAGGGTGTCCCATAACACACAGTCGCTGATAGTGCGTGAAGTCTGTAAGGCCATCGTCGACGAGTATATGGCCGAGGTCATGACGTGTCTGACGACTCCAGAAGGGTGGTGTGCCGTCGCGGACCTCTTTTCAGAGAGGTGGAACTTCCCCCATACCTGTGGCGCTCTGGATGGGAAGCACATCGCCTGCCGGTGTCCTCCAAAGAGTGGGTCGCTCTACTATAACTACAAGGGCTTTTTCTCCGTGGTCCTGTTGGCGCTTGTAGATGTGGATTACAAATTTATCTGGGCAGATATTGGCGGTTTGGGCTCCGTGTCCGATGCCCAGATTTACAACGCCTCCGAGCTGAAGGTGGGCACAGAAGGTGGCACCATCGGCTTTCCAAACCCTGAACCGCTCATCCACGGCCAGAAGGATGTGCCTATTTTCTGATCGGTGACGACACCTTTGCCCTGCGGCCGACCATGATGAAGCCGTATGGCAAGAGGGGCTTGACCAATGACGAGTGACTCTTCAACTACCGGCTTTCCCGAGCTAGGAGAGTGGTGGAGAATGCCTTTGGCATTCTAGCCAACCGCTTCCAAGTGCTGCTGATGACTATGCAGCACCACCCCTCCAACGTGAAGATCATCGTCAAGGCGTGCATTGTTCTGCACAACCTCATGAGGACACGCTACCCAGCGCTACAGAACATGCAGCTGGATCGTCCCGAGACAGCCAACAACAACTTTGTGCCTGGAGGTTGGCGAGAGGGCCACAACCTTCCTGACATTGACGTTCTACCTGTTAACCCCAACACCGCGTCCAAGCTAGGAAAGGAACAGCGCAATCTAATTAAAGACTGGGTCGTCTCACCCGCCGGAGCACTGTCATGGCAAGACAGGATGATCTGACAAAACATTTTATCAGTCTGTATGCGCTGTGTCTGTCTACTGTTTTTGCAAACTTATGTGCTTTTCTTGACACTGTACTGTTATCGCTTTTTACATGTCTGTGATGTTGTGACATATCTCCTGTTATATGAGATGCTAATATGTTTATATGTCTAGTAAAATAAACGATATCATTTTATAGATATGAAAACACAATTTTACATGTCTGTTACGTTCTTTCGCTCCCTAATTTAAAGTCATCTAGTTAATGTAATTGTAATGAATCTCCTCTCTTTTTACATGAATTAATCTTTTACATACATACTAAGAACACAGGGAAAAATAGAGTGACACAGAGACAGAAAGGGGGAGACGAGTTAGAGGGAGGGAGGGAGGGGGAGAAGAGATAGAGGGAGGGAGGGGGAGAAGAGATAGAGGAAGAGAGATAGAGAGAGGGAGGAAGAGAGATGGAGGGGGAGGGAGGAAGGAGATAGAGGGAGGGAGAGAGGGAGATAGAGAGGGAGGAAGAGAGATAGAGAGAGAGGGAGGGGAGGGAGGGAGGGGGAGGGAGGGAGGGAGGAGGAAGAGAGATAGAGAGGGAGGAAGAGAGATAGAGAGGGAGGAAGAGAGAGGGAGGAAGAGAGATAGAGAGGAGGAAGAGAGATAGCGAGAGCGAGGAAGAGAGATAGAGAGGAGGAAGAGAGATAGAGAGAGCGAGGAAGAGAGATAGAGAGAAGGAGGAAGAGAGATAGAGAGAGGGAGGAAGAGAGATAGAGAGAGGGAGGGAGTGGAGGGAGAAAGGGGAAGGAGAAAGATTATTATAAATATTTTAAATTTAAAGTTTTTATTCATGTTTTAATTTTAATTGTAATTTTAATTGTACTTTAATGTATAACAACTAAATGATGGCATACCTTTACTGAACACGGACACAAAAATTAAAATTGACAGTATATTTATTTATTTAAACATCTTGACATATAAATGTACAAACAATATATAAACATACAATATATATACATATTATACATACAAATGTACAAAGATAAATAAAAACTAAGACGACATATATACACATATTTACAATCACTTCTCTCCCTTGCCATTAGAAGTGGCATCAGCTGGCGACTGTGTGGCTGATGAGGGGAATAAGTCCAAATTTGCGCCCAACATGCCAGATATCCCGGACAGCCCCGACAAGTTCAATAGTCCTTCTGGGCTGGCCGACTCAGACAAGTTCACTTGGGTGGGGTCGCCGCGTGTCGGAGTCGCGATGTCTGCGGCAGCACAAGTCCCCGGCCATGCCGCACCCACAGTGGGCGGAGCACCCGCGTGCACCACGACTCCGGGAGAGCCCCTCGTGTGCCCCGCCATCCCTAATGTCCGTAGTTGTCCAGCAGTGTGCGGCGGTGACGGCCGTACCACCAGCGGAGCTGCGGCCGCCTCGTGACCCACGGAGGTTGGAGGTAGAGGCTGAGGCGGAAGACTTGGCAGAGGCGGCTGTGGCTGTGGCTGATGAGGAATGTGCGGCTGCCCCATATAGCGCTGCACATACTCGTGTGTCTGTGAAGCCCATGGTGATGCCGGTGGTGGCTGGTGAGTCCACTGGTGGGGTTGAGGCTGGTATGCCTCACTTGCAGACACACGAGCAGGTCCAGGAGCAGGTGCAGGAGCAGGTGCAGGAGCAGGCACACCAACCACCGGGCCCAAGAATGTTCCTTCCTCCTCCTCCAGATGGTGCGACACCATGCGGTTGAGTAGACCGCAAACTGACACAAATCGCTCCTCCGGCATCGTGAGGATCTTGTCCCTCACATAGTTGGCGAATGCCACTCGCTTCGTCACCGTCGGTGTCGGTGTCGGAGGCGGCTGCATCACCTTGAGGATGTCGGCAGACTCGTCGAACCTCTTGTGGATGGCAGCGAGGAGGTTGTCGTCGACTGGGGTAGATCGCTTCCCTCTCCCCTTTCCCCACTCTTGGGATGTAGCAGAGGGAGTGGGTGGAAGCTCCTCGTCCATCGCCACCTCCACATCAGTCGGGAAATTCTCCTCCACGCTGAGATCGAGCTGCAGAGCCGTGACAGGAGCGGCCAACTGCAAGACAAAATCATAAAATAACATAAGTAACATGAACGCAAATCGATATTTCGACAAAAGACACACCAAGTCAACAGTAAATCAAAAATATATAGAGCAAAAATAATTAACGTTAAATGCAAACATGGATTTATAATGATTATATCTCGATACATCTATTGTCAATATCTCGATTTAAGAACAACTACACAACAACTCAACATTAAAGAAATAAATAACATTTAACAAATTACTAGAATATTTACATAAATACAACAAAAGCATAACATAACAAACTTAGAATACGAGCGGTTTTACGAGAATACTAACGGCCGCACTTGTCAGAACGATAAAAGATTATGTACTTACACTCCTGCAGGGCTCCGGTCGGTGACGGACGACGGACCGCAGGAACCCGAACTTGCGCAGGATCCACTGCTCCCGCTCAGTCAGGTCAGCGGCTCCGTCCCCGCTTTTTTTCTTGTGGAGCCGCGTGTTCGTGTCCCTGAGCGACTTGAACCACTTCTGGAGATGGACTGTTGTGGTCCCCAGAAGTGTCGCCTGGTCCTCCCACATCTTGGCCTTTCTGTCTGAGCGGCGGTAATCCGTGAGCTTCATGTTCCACATGATGGGGTTCTCCTGGAGGAAGTCCAACATTTGATCCTCCTTGAAGACCGACAGAGAACAGTCGCTCTTCTTGGCCCTCCATCTCTTTGACGCGGAGAGGCCACCGGTGCTGGTGGAGGCGTTGGAGGCGGTGGTGGTGGCGGCGGAGGCGGCTGAGGCGGCGGAGGCAGTGGACGACGCCCGTGAGCTGCCCCAAGAGGCAGGAGATGGCGAGCTGAAGTGGGGACGCCAGCATTGCGTCGTCGACCTCTCCACTTCCATCTCCAGCTCCTCCAGTGGATAGTGGTGTTCTGGAGAGTGGTGTTCTGGAGAGTGGTGTTCTGGAGAGGGGTGTGGAGAGTGGCGAGGTGGTGAGGCAGGTGAGGAGGCTGGTGATGGAGAGCATTGTAAAGTCTGCCTCTTTCTGCCTCTCCCACGGCCTAGTCCTCCTCCTGTAGTTACAGCAGCTCTGGAGGCTGGTGTAGTAGCAGTAGTACTAGTAGTAGTAGTAGTAGTAGCAGTAGCAGAAGCAGCAGCAGCAGTGGTGTTCCTCTTAGCAGGCAAGGTGGCAGAGTGAGGGGAGACTGTTGCTGCAGGCTATATATACCCAGGAGCCACCAGGCGGCGGACCGCGGAGAGATAACATAGGTCGCGCATGGGTTTCACATACGCTCCTCAAACGCTCCTAAAATAATCATACGCTCCTCATACGCTCCTCATGCCAATCAAAACCGTCAAAAAATGTCACAGCACGCTCCCATACGCTCCTCGTACGCTCCTCATAGGTTCCACATACACTCAAACCCACCCGAAAGGTCACTAAAGGTCATTATAGGCCGGCACCCGCAGGACTTACGTAGGTTTTCAATACGCTCCCGCCATACACCGTAATGTGACAGGGCCTTTAGTCTTTGCTAGGTTGTCATGGGGGAGCAGAGGAGAGGTTGCCGACAACCATTTGGCTTACACTAGTCGAGTAGCTAACAGCTTAAAGAAATAAGATGGTGCGCCCATGGATCTATTATTTGAGGGAGATGAGACTGTCGACATTGATTGGAGTTTTCTTGTACCCAATCCGCCGAATGTGTAAATATTAAGCTATTATTTCCCGATATAGGGTTTGAATCCGACAGGACCCTGGATGAGTATCGACTGAGGTATAAGTGCATTCCAGAGCCCTGTGAGACGTAAACCCCATATTATGGTGATGTAATGTTTATTAGATAACACTAGGTTTCAAATTTTAGCTATTTATTGGAGCATAAACTAATATTTAAATGTGCCAAAAACCAGAATACCAGGCTGGCGACCACTGGGTTCGAACCCTGGCCGAGTCAAATCAATGACTTAAAAAGTTATACTTGCCACTACCTAGCCTGGAGTTTGGCATTACTATGATAGGGCAAGGAGCAGTGGAATAACGAAAGCCAATTGTCCACGATTGAAATTTCCCGTTTAATGTATCAAAAAGAGGGAGAGAAAAAGATTACATAAAAACTCATGTGCTTGAAAAGAAGTTGTGACCCAGATTACTATTTCGCCATGGTCACTGTATATCCTGACCGACTGGGCATCATGGAACATGTCTAAAGCCGTGTTCACACCTGGGCGTTAAGTCGCCTCAACTAGTTCGCCTCCTATAGTTCGGCTCACATTCGCCGTGTGGACGCGACGTTGAGGCGGATTAGGGCTGATTCGCCTCATATAGTTCGCTTCAAGTAAACCACGTTGCGAGGTAGTATATATGAGGCGAACTAGCTTAAGTCAGCGCATCTTGCTTGTGTGGATGGTAGAGGTTTACTTGAAGCGGCTTAAGCACGTCACACGCATGCGCAGTCGAGACCTGAGTTTGTTTATTTTCCGGTCGATCAAAAGCGCATATTATATAATTTGGTCTATGAACCGGCAAGAGGTGCACAGATATTTTTTTCATGATTTATTTTAAGGTTTTCATTGCCCAGCAGAAGTTTTGACCCTTCCAAACCAATACGATTCAGTCCATACATATCTAGGTCGAACCCACACTCTCTCGTGGCGGTGGTGGCGAAACTGGTGCTGGTTAGTATGGACTTGCTCATGCACAGATATCGATTTCCGGCTTAAACTGCCCCAAGTACTGCATGTGTGGACACGACACCCTTTCACGCCTAGTTCGCCTCCTCTAGTTTGGCCTAAAGTTGTGGGTGTGAACACGGCTTAAGCTACACATGCTATTTAGTATTAGGGCAGGAGATCGTGAGATCAACCTGCTTTTTGAGCAGGGTCCACCCCCCCCCCCCCTCCTCCTTTATAGCTTTCTCAAAATAGGGGTGAAAAGGCCTGGTCTCCTAAATTCACCGATTATCCCTTCTATTCTGCCCAAATTATTAGTTAATACACCAATAGCCAAGTTGGAGATACAGGATCAAATATAGTTAAGTTAACGCCACACCTTTAAATGACACACCTTTAAATGTTTCTGATCTTTGTGGAACTGTGTGCTTAATGTTTAGGTAAGATATACTTATATTGGAGGATCTGGTAGAAAGTATCAAACCTTTCCCAATTAATATGAACGTTGTGTCTTTGTAATGTTACTAAACTGAACTTTCAGAAACAGTTAATAGTGAAGGTGGGGCGGGGGGGTAAATAATGGGGGGGAACAACTTTCCTTGCCAAAAATACTACCTTTTATTAACTTCCTTCGATAGCAGACTACACTGAGTCAAGAGCAGACAACATTTTAAAAGTAAATGAGTTAATGTGCTCTCATATCAGTTAAGGCCCGCGTTATGCAATCAGAGAAGCATTTGTGTATAATCTCTTATAATACTAGGATAAACCTCACAAATTTGACTCAAACTATACACGAAACAGCAGATGGTGAAATACAAACAGATTTTCTTTTATGTAGCATATCAAGATAACATATGTTGATAATTATAGCTGATAACACATTAAATAATCCTAACAAAATATTTAGTTTTTTTAAACACGTAGCATTCATGAGAATATGATAACCAAAACCATAAATGAGTAATACTGGGATTTCCTGGTATTTCTTTCTTTTGTGATAAATACACAGCTTTACTGAATTAGTAACTTGAATTTCAACCACTTAATATAATACACAAAGTACCTAACGTTATTTGCAACTTGATCAATCCAACTAAATGGCAAGACTAACAAACAAACTGAGGAAGGTAGCCTCAGATAGTCGAGTACCCGTATCACTTTAAATCCACATAAAACACCGCAAATATATCTGACCAAAATAAAGTTTGTGCTGCAGTTAAGCATTTGTACTATTTATAGTTTCACAATTAGACAACTTATCTCGGCAGCCATATCGGTATGGTTCAAATCTGCATAGCTTAAAGTTTTTTTTATAAAGATAAATGTATTAGGTTGATCTCTATAGCAGAACTTTAATTTGAGGTAACTTCTGGCTAACTTTAAAGATACTTGAAGTCAAAGCTGGCGGAATGTTGGGATGCATGTCAAAATCAGTCTGTAGGATTTCACGGTAACGATCGTTACCGGTAACGTGTCGTCACCGTGCTGGGGAAACTATGGAACCAAAATTGCGTTTCCCATGATATTAATCAAACGCAAGGCCATTTTTGAACAAAATTGTTAATTAAATGCTACAGACGGTTATTTTCATTACATAGTAGATGATTAAAGGTATATGTACAATTATTCACAGGTGTGTTCAAAATATACTCCTACTAAATTTAATTAACTGTTTCAAGAATGGGTACCCATCACCAATTTTACAGAACCAAAAAACAGTTACCCATGGGTTCCCATGAGTACCAGACCTGGAACCCAAAAAGTGTTTCCCAGGAAATGTGAAATCCTACAGCCTGCAAAATGCTAACGCCATATAGGCTTCAGCAATAACTAGTTCTATTAAATTGAGTTAATATTGCTCCGGTCTGTGTCAATAAATGCTTACTAAGGGCATCAGAAACCAAGTTGGATATGCAGAATAAAATCTGAATAAGTGTTTTGGTTTAGACAATGTTGTATTTTTATCAGATTAGGGAGCTTTAATATTACTTTTTACTCAGCGACCGTTGCCAAATGTGGAACTACAGCATCAGGGGCAGCAAGACCATGGCAGCATATGCCACCTCATTCTCCAATCCATACGAGACGTCAACTGTCCCCAATTATTGAACTTTACAACGTTTCAACAAAGCACATCGCCATTCAAAACAGCAATATTAAACTATATATACATATATTACTTAAATTTCTGTCTATAATGCACCTGTCACACCTTACCGGACTGAGTACCGGACACCACCAACAAAGAATTGTCTAGTCCGGTGCTCTCCGGTACACAAAATGTATCGAAAAGGAGTGTAATTGGGTCAATTGCCGCCGGACAACCAGATAAGTACCGTACATGTACCATACATGTTCCGGATGAGAACCGGATGAGAACCGGACACGTAACAGATGGGTACCAGACATGTACCAGATAAAACAGACACCAACGGATGGGTACCCGACATGTACCGGACACCAACTGGACACCTCAGTCCGGCGGTGTCCGGTAGAAGTTTTGTGCATGTTCAAAACTTGTACCGGACACCGCCGGACATCACCGTCACAAGTCGGTACCTATTCTGATATGACCTTTAATGTTGCTAGGATGTAACACTCCAACAAGTACTGTATTACTGAGCATGTGTAGGTGTTATTTTGGGGCATTTCTCTGATGTGGTCGGTGACAGTTCGATGTAACACACACCTTACACATGTGTGTAGGTGGTTACGTCAGTAGGCAATGGGAAAGCAGATTATGCTCATAATCAGTCTTTGATCCATAATTAGGGATTGCATTATTTACCAGCAGGAGAGGCATTTCTCATTTCCAGTAGAGGCATTGCTCATTTAGAAACTTGTAAGTTGTATGCTCTTTTGGCAAACATGTCTCTGCTCTATTTCACCTGTTTGAAATGTACTTTTCTTTTAGTCTAAGTAACTTTTATTGTAGATGGCTAACATTGGAGATTTATTAAAGTGAAGATATGCTAAACTAATCTTTGGGATGCACTTCAAAATTCTGATTTCAGCAGCGATAGGTTCTATTAAATTGATTTAGCTACTGGTGTAGTATTAACCATTTGTTTCTGCATATATGGATATACAGTATAACCCCGTTATACCAAACTTGAAGGGACCCTAGAAATTTGTTTGGATTAACCGATCATTGGTTTAACCGAGCTTTGGCTTCGAGTTTGACTGACTTCGCCCCCCCCACGCCCCCCCGCCCCCCCACACACTACTGCCACAACACATACTCACTCTTCCCTGTCCGCTCGCCACCCCTAGTTCTCCCCTCCATCGCCGCCCCCCCCCCCCCCCCACACACACACACACTACTGCCGACACACACACTTACTTTCCCTGTCCGTCTCGCCACCCTACTCCCCCGCCCTCCCGCCCCACACACACACACACACTTTGCCCTTCCGGCTCGCCACCTTTTTTTTCTATTTTATTTTCTTGAAAATTTATACTGCCTATCATGGATAAATCAAGTCTTCTTTTCACCATTAGACAGTTTGTCGATAGAAAGCCCGAGTCTACACTTTTACCAACCCAAGGGATTTTTAACCTCGCACACCACAGACATAGTATGAGAGCAACTGGCCTTTGATGACGTTGTAAGTTATACACAGCGGTGGAAATCCAAATTGGCAGAGATGGGGGTCACGGGGAATCGAACCACCGACCTTCAGATTAGGAGTCCGATCTGGAGAAAAGTCAGACACTAACCACTCCGCCACAGAGAACACCACTCCCCTCCCCCTCCCCCCACACTACTGCCCACTCATACCACATTCCCTTCCGGCTCGCGACCCTACTCCCCCTCCCTCCGGCTCCCCCACCCACACTACTGCCCACACACTCACTTTCCCGGTCCGGTGTCATGGTATAAAACCCCGGCCCGATCGCAGCCCCTGCCGTGAAGACAGTTGACTAAGCATTTATTTTTGTAAAATAAATTAAAAAACTTTCATTGGATCGATTAAAAATATCTTAATGCGCGATTGAAGAGGAAGATCTGAAGTATTTAATGTAACCTAAGAGCAATTTATGCTGAAAGTATTAAAAACAGAGATAATAGTGAAAGTTGGGATATTCTGAGTGAGTGCAATCTTCATACAGAAAAAGTGAAATATCTATGAAACTTACACCACCTAGAAACAAACCCCCTGGAACATATATCGAAAACATATCCAACGAACAGATTATATTAAATTTATACGGTTAGGGTTGTGCATTTCTATTAATCTTTAATAGACACTGGCAGTGTGTATTCGTTCTGCAGCCGAGCTACGCCTGTTTACAAACTCTGCGCATGCGCAGAAGCCACGGCAGGGGCTGCGATCGGGCCGGGGTTTTATACCATGACACCGGGTCGCCACCTACTCCCCACTCCCTCCCGTAACCGCCCCCCCCCCCACCCACTACTGCTCCCACACTCACTTCCCTTGTCCCTTCCCCCAAACACACTATTGCTAACAATTATCCAAACAAGCGTGGTGTAAGATGCGGAGGGGGCTCAGATGACCTTATAACCACTGGCGTAATCGATTAATCAACTCGGGTCACCCGAGCCACTTTTTGGCGCATGCGCACATCCTACAGACTCGGGTTGAATAAACGAATACGCTCAGGGTGGAAAAAATGGTGGCTAAATCTAAAACTTAATATTTTTTTTCAATAACCGATATAAGTACAACAAAATAGGATTTAAAGTATTTTATGATTGTAGAAGCTGACAATCTGGGTTATTTAAAAAAAGCATTAAAATAACACGTAGGTCCTGGACGGGTAGCTGTTATTCTGCAGGTACCAGCACACATGTGATGTCATCGCTCCTAGCAAACCCCATCCAAGAGGTGGGTTACTCGGGTCGGGTTGTTTTGCACACGGCCCGTGTATTTCTCGAATCGACTCGTGGTGTTCGATTTGAAATTCTGACGACTCGGGTGACCCGAGTCGCTCGGGTCATGTTAATCGATTATGGTCCAAATGAAAGTTTAGTTTAACCATACCGGAAGTGGCCTGGGACCGACAATTTTGTTTGGATTAACCGATAATTGGTTTGGTTTAACGGGGTTATACTGTACTAAGTTGGATATGTAGAATTAAATATAGGCGTTTTTGTTTTGAAAACTTGATACTTTCATCAGGCTATGCAGCTTTAATAAGTGCACTAGTATCTGATTGGTTGGTTGTTGGAATCTTTACATTCTGACATCTAAGGTCATATCAGCACCAGTATCTAAGTTGGATATGCAAAATTAAATATAGATAAGTGTTTTGGTTTCGAAGATTTGATACTTTCATCTGACTATGTAGCTTAAAACAGGAGGATCCCCACTGGGATTAAAGACTATTAATCCATTCTATGGAGTTTGGATATAAATGTGATCAATTATACATGTCCATTGGAAAGCCATTGTTACATAGTGATCATCTTGCTACTGCACATTGGAGGGATGGATGGAGGAAGGGGGGAGGGGGAGGGGGAGAGAGAGAGGGAGAGAGAGGGAGAGAAACAGGCGTGGGGGGGGGGGGTTACATATGGACACTTGACCTACTAAATGTAATTCTACTCCGCCTAACTAATGTTAAACTACCAGACACACCCTGCATAATGGAATAGCAGGGTTGCCAACATTGGAAAAGGAAAAACCGTAAGATCTTTAGGGATGTTATATTGAGAGGGGGGGGGGGGAGGTCTGGGGATACTTCCCCAGAACATTTTTGACAAATAATGGGTAAGATTGATGTAATATTAGTATATTAATGGTATCGCAGGGTTGCCAACATTGGAAAATGAAAAACAGGAAGATCGGACATTAAATACTGTACACCTTGCAGCGAAACCATAAGGGTTGGCAACCCTGGAATAGCCTTTACCAGCTACATAGCTGCTGATCAGGGTTGTGGGGTACATGCTGATGCACAGTCAAAGGTTGTGAAGTATTTTCAAATCTAACAAAGAAATGGCGATGATATGAATTCAAATTTATGTTTAGTATTTCAAATTCCACACCATTTCAATATGGTTTTGTGATCAAATTTAATGAATATGTATATTTATGGATCTGCACAATTTTTCAAGTGAAAACATGCTAAAATTAATGTTGGCGTTCAGACCAAACTGCTGGAAATGCTTCGAGGATAGTACAGGAGCACCAATATGCAATAACTGTTTAATGCCGTCACCAGTATCCAAGTTGGGATATCTATGATAAAATCAAGGTAAGTGTTTTTGTTTTTTTAAATTCATGCTTTATGCAGCTTTAACTATTGGAAAGCCAAGAAATACATTGTTTATGCAACTTTAAAGTTGCCCCGTATGATCCACTGAGACAACAAACGAAATCGGAATGTAATATATGAATGACGTCAGAGGTGGAATTCCCTACATGACCAAATATGGTTCCCCACAGACCAGGGAACCCCTTTAGGTTGCACTTGCACACCAGCCATCATGGCACTCTCCCTCCACATATTCAGTTACACATGCTGAAACGGTGTGCTTGGAGAGCATTTGTCGGAATACAGTTCCAGTCTCAGAAGCCTATACCGAGTCCATTTAACAATTGGAAAGCCTAGAAATACATTGAAATGTACAACACATTTTCAAATGTTTTGAACTTGGACACAACATTGGTGAGTTTCCCTACAGGCTCAATGGTATTCCAGCATTAGCGGTATTCGCAGTTGAACACACTGGTGTATGTTTTGCTTATATAGTTGGTCAGCTGGGTGGTTGGGGATTAGTTCTTTTTATATTACAGTTCTTTTCCAGTCACACCAGGGCTACGTTCAGGGTATGCTGCAGAGTCAATCCCAAGACGGCTCTGTGACGTCTTTTTTGACAATTTGCATTCAACATATGACTCGGAGTTGACTCCGAGACATCACACTTTTCAAGTAAGAGGCGAAAACGCCTCCAAAATGGCCATGGGTATCAGCCAATTAGAGCTGCTCTTTCAATTGCAAATCGCCGCAGGAAGTGCATGCTATGGAGGTCGTCATTTTCAAGGAACACAAATGCTAAAACGCTGTTCAGAGTAGTACAGCATTTGGAATTTCTCCGAGTCGCCTAGTTGAACGCGGCCCTGGTTTGCAACAATAATAAAAAACAGGGTGGATGCAAAAAGGTCTCTTATTTGGTCTTCCCTGGTAACCGCTCCTGGTGACCATTTTAGTCACAAGAAGGTTGCAGGTGTTGCATGAAAACCTCCTTGCGACCAAAATGGTCACCAGGAGATCACCAATCATTTTCATAGATTGACACCATCACTGACTGTGTTACCACTGCCAAGCACCACTGCGACCACTCGGGGATTGGTCGACTATCAGTCCTGTGATCAATTGTATGACCAATCGCCTATTCTCTAAAACCAAGGAAGACTGGTTGGCGAGTGGTCGGGGTACTAATTTGTGACTAATCTGCAATAGAATGATAATCGGTCGCAAACCAGTCCCCAAGCACTCACTGACCAATTGCCAACCAGTCTTCCCTGGTGTTCGCCGAGCAGTTCCCAACCCTCATTTTGTCCATGGTTTTTTTTCGTGTTGCTCCCAAGACGGTTGCCGACTGAAGTGATTTGTTTTGGTCGCAAGCGTGGTGTTACTGGAATATTACCTGGACAATTTCAGGCAGTATTTTCCAAACATATGTTAGTTTCCCGAAGCCAAATTTGGAACATACGAAGATATCTATAGGAAACTTGAGGAAAGGCATGTAAATGGACATATCCATTTGGCAAAAAAATACCTGAATCAAATTCTAACATGCATAATGAATTACCAAATTGAAAACTGTACAAGTAAGATGCCTACCAAAAGGTGCTTTCTCCAAGCACTTACTAATATAGAACTTGTATTCAGGACATTTCCTGATAAGTGGCAGTTGTCTGCAATATATATTTCCTACTTACAAATATTGAGGAGCGAACTGACCCTCATTTCCCGGTTGATTACCTCGCTGAGTGGTACACAGTGCATTAGCTACATACACTGCAGCTGTTCCCGTCATTTGGCCCACAAAATTGCATAGTCCGATGGTTGACAGTTTTGTCAACTTTGCTGAGACGAATACATTAGATAAATGATCATTATAATTTAATTTACTTTAGTTTGAAGTAACCTATATTTTAAATGGCTAACTTTGGAGATATTTGAAGTGAAAACATGCCTACTTAATATTGGGAAGCACGCAAAAATTCGGACACCATAGGTTTCAGCAGTAACAGGTTCTATTAAATTGGCTTAATGTTCCCTTCTATACAGTGACAAATACTTAATGAGTGCACCAGTATCTAAATACGACACCCTCGACCATTTGGTGCGCATGGAGACCTTCATAAGAGATGCTTTCCTTAAGAAGGAGCACGTTGTGGCTGTCTTTTTCAACCTCGAAAAAGCCTATGACACAACGTGGCAGCATGGCATCATGGAGGATCTTCATGCAATTGGCCTTCGTGGCCACTTGCCAATTTTCATCAGGAACTTTCTAGCCTTCAGGCATTTCCGCGTCCGTGTCAAGACTACCTATTCCCGCCTACACTCACAGGAACTAGGAGTACCTCAAGGCAGCATACTGGCCGTGACCCTTTTCGGGGTCAAGGTCAATGGTATTGCTGCTGCTGTAAAGCAGGGGGGGTCTCCTGTAGTCTTTTCGTGGACGACTTTGTTTTATATTACAGCGGTGCTAACATGAATGTCATAGAGAGACAGCTACAACCAAGCATAAATGGGATCCATCGATGGTCAGTTCTGAACGGTTTCAAATTTTCCAAGACCAAAACAGTCTGCATGCACTTCTGCCTGCTGCGTAGAATACATGCGGAACCGGAGCTGACCCTGGATGGGGATCCCATTAAAGTCGTTGAGAAAACCAAATTTCTGGGCCTCATTCTCGACGCAAAACTGTCTTTTGTGCCACATATAAAGTACCTGAAAACAAGATGCCTGAAAGCGCTGGATATTCTGAGGGTGCTGTCCAGCTCAGAGTGGGGAGCGGACAGAGATGTTCTGCTCTCCGTGTACAGAACCTTGGTTCGTTCACGAGTGGATTACGGCAGCATAGTATATGGTTCCGCAAGGAAATCATATATTGGGCTGCTAGACACGATCCACCACCAGGGACTGCGCCTGGCCCTTGGGGCCTTCCGCACCTCACCAGTTCAGAGCCTTTATGTCGAAGCCAATGAACCATCACTTAACAACAGGAGAATCAAACTGGCCATGCAATATGTAGTCAAGATAAAAACTAATGCATTGAATCCTGCACACAATTGTCTATTCGAGCAACATGACGAATCCAGGTATGAAGCCAGGCCAAATTACATCCGGCCACTGAGGCTCCGAATGAAACCTCATTTGGAGGCCTTGGGCGTGGATTTGGACGTGTTGGAGGATGCCAAAGTCCCAGAACATCCCCCGTGGTCGTTGAGAAAGCCATCGGTTATCCTCCGACTCACGGAACTGAGGAAGTCTGGGACACATCCACTCGAGTACCAAGGACTGCATGCAGAGATTCAAGGCCAGTTTGCAGACCACCTCTCCATATACACTGATGGTTCGAAAGACCAAAGCCAGGTAGCTGCTGCGGCAGTCTGCCGACGGGAAAAATTTGGTGTACGTTTGCCCGATCAGAGCTCGATTTTCACTGCAGAGGCCCGAGCACTCCTTCTCGCTTGGAGTGTATCGAGGTATCCAACCACACTAACTATGTTATATACAGTGATTCCTTCTCTTGCCTCCTGGCTGTTGCTGGACTGAAAACGAATCACCCTATTCTAGCAACGGTCATTTATAAAATGAACCAACTGACAACAGATGGGTATGATATCCACCTGTGCTGGGTGCCTGGCCATGCTGGCATACAAGGAAACGAACGAGCTGATCGGGCTGCGAAGAAGGCCCTGAACTGTGATCTTGAACCGTGTCTGATCCCTCACTCTGATCTGAAACCACTAATAGCCACCCACATAAAATCCAAATGGCAACATGAGTGGGATGAAAACATCAATAAACTTAAAGAAATTGAACCATCTGTGGGAAAGCCACCACAGACTCATGCGGGAGGTCGGCGGGACCAAGTGGTCCTTAGCCGCTGCCGTGTTGGCCACTCGTGGCTTACACATGCTTTTCTGCTCAAGGGGGAACCTCCCCCTGAATGTATTGGGTGTCAGTCCCCACTGACACTCAAACACATTTTACTAAGTTGCGTTGATTTTTTGGCCCTGCGCCAACGGTTCTACACTGCAGGCAGTATGCATGACCTTTTTACTAAGGTAAAACAGGAAAACATTTTAGCCTTTTTGAGGGCAGCTGGACTGTACCACCTCATATAGTTTACTAAATGGATTCTATTAATTATTAATGAAACTTTTCTTTTTCTATGGGAATTTGTTTCCCTTGACCACAAATATATGATTGTGAGCTTTCTAATTTAATTAGTGTCTATTGGCACATAATTGATTGTCTGCTTTTACATGTAAAAGCAATGGTTTGAACAAAAAACAAACATTTCTCGCCGTGAATATGGCCTATGCTGCCGACACGGCACGGTATGACTTAGACTAGAATGTACATGTCCCTTTTTATTCAATGCTACCACCATTCAGTTGGTAGAAAAGAACTGTTGCTTCTAGACATTTCTGGTCATCTTGTGGTTTATTACAGGCAGATTCCGTCATAGAGCAAGGCCTTGGTTCCCAGCACTTGTGGGTTTATAACATCTTCTTAAGACTTTTTCCCACAAACTGCCTACTTAGATACGCAATTGTATTTATAGCCAGACAGAAAAGCACCTTGTTACAGCACAGGCTTTGCAACGCAAATTTTGGTCCGGCGGGTGGGGGGGGGGGTGAATTCTTATTTACTGTCCTGACTAGAAACTAGTACATAAAGATCTAACTAATACCACACTGCATAACATATCTTTAAATTATTATATATATATATAATTATATATATTTATTTTATATATTTATTTTATATACAAATATATCAATTATATATATGCGAGATAGGTAGTTGGTCCCCTAATGCTTGGTTTTAACCAACCTGATAAGCCGACAAAGATGGCTTGCTGATTAAATAATATACCCGACTCTGTCTGACTGTAACCTAGAGTAAATCTTCTTGCCGAAAGTCAAGAACTATTCTAGTCGGGCTATGTCGGCTTCTGTCCACTTGGTTAAAGCCTTACCATTTGCTACCCAGAGCACTATAAATAATATCAAAATATATACTTTAGGCAACAACTATAAAGCCATTGATGCCAATGACAACAGTAACCATAATACTTTGGGTAATTCTCTGAATCTGACTCCCTACAATAAATAAATTGTACAGAAATAAACATTAATATAATCAAGAGCAACAGTGCAATACCAGCATCTGTTGCATTTCAAAATAAGAAAGGGAAAATAAATAATATCACAATAAATCCGACGGAATATAAAATGAGCACAAAGATGCAAAAACAGTCACACAAATGTAGCACAATAAAGTCACACAAGAAAGCAACACAATGACATTCAAACAAGCAAACAACACAATGGTAATCAATCACACAAGTGAAAAACAAAATGGCAGTGACGGAAGTGAACAACACAATGGCAATAATGAATAAGAATGAAAAAGAAATGTATACATATATGGTAAACTGGACCTGTCGCTACAATAAAATCCTGAACAGACGGGATGGCCGAATGAGTTAGAGCGTCCGTGTCACGTGTTGGTAGATCGTGGGTTCGAATCCTGGTCGAGTCAAACCAATGACTTAAAAATTGATACTTGTAGCTTCCTAATCAGACGTTCGGCATTACTAGGATAGGGAGCAGTGGAATGAGGAAGACCAGTCGTCTGCGACTGAAATTTCTCCTGCTTAAACAACTAATATATAAAAAAAAAAACGAAATTAATAATCAATTATAGACCATATTCGCAAGTGACAGGTTCCCATTATCCCTTTATAAAAAAGTGCTACCACAAAAGTAAATTGTTTTTATAAAGAATTAGATGATTTGCTGTCATTTAAAGCTGCGAGTCCGATCGTTTTAAGTTTCTGCCCCCTTTTTTTAAAATAAATAAATATATTGGGTTGATCATAATAATCTACCTTATTGAAGTAACTTTTATTTTAAATGGCTAACTTTGGAGATATTTCAGGTGAAAACCTGCCAAATTAATGTTGACATAGATCAACATTCTGACACCATAGGCTTCAACAAGAATAGGTTCAGTTATATTGCCTTAGTATTCCCTTCCATCCAGTAGCAAATACTTAGTGCACCAGAACCTAAGTTGGATAAGTAGAATCAAATCTAGATAGGCGTTTTGGTTTCTGAAATGTTATGCTTTCATCGGATTATGCAGCTTTAATATATATTTGTAATAAATTATTTATTAATAATTTGTTAGATATACTAATAATATTTACTAAATTATTAATAAATAATTACCCTCGATATTATTACCCTCGATATTATTACCCTCGATATTATTACCCTCGTATAATTACCCTCGATATTATTTCAGGTATGAACATGTTCTCCGGGAAATATATTGGAAATGTGGATATTCCCCCATATGCTTAGCAATGTCAGGGAATCGCGGAAAATTTCCGGAAGTCTGGTTTCATATATATTGGTGTACAGCGTAAGTGCTGCACCATTTGAACCATGTGTTAGTAGTATATATGCTGGTAGTGCTGCGGCGTTTGGAGCATTTATTAGTAGTATACGCTGATAGCGATGCAGGGTGTGCACCACATATTAGTATACGCTGATGGTGCTGCGGGATTGAAAAATCCCGGGAATCTGCGAAGTCGCAGAGATCTTTCATCCCTGATTAATAAGAGTTGCTAAAACAGTTCATTTTAAGGTTTTCTACAACCCGATATATATGATATGATGAACACCTTAATGTGGGGAGAAATATAAGAATAATAATATCATCAATATTATAAGATTGGTTTTAGAAACAGGTACTTGTGTTTATCATTAGAAGAGAATGATTGACTCAGTATGGTACTGAAACAGGGACTGTTGTGTGTATCCGTCCAATTAGAACAGAATTATTGACTCACAGTATGTTACTGAAACAGGGATTATTGTGTGTACCATTACCATTAGAAGCGAATGATTGATTCTCAGTATGGTACTGAAACAGGGAGCATTGTGTGCCCCTGTCCAATTAAAACAGGGGCTAGCGTGTGTACCATTGCCATTAAAAGCGAATAATTGACTCAACGCATGGTACTGAAACCGGGGTTATTGTGTGTACCTGTACCATTAGAACAGAATGATTGACTCTCAGATATGGTACTGAAAAAGGCTTCGTTCAGGGTAATAACATGTAGATTCGCTGCATTGTATCTAGCCAAAGAATGGCGAGGGAGGGGGGGGGGGGGGGGGGGGAAGGGAAGGGGAGGAAGGTGGCAGGGGAAAGGAGGGGGGTAGTGGTGGGGAGGGAGGAAGGATGCGAGAGGAGGAAGGCGAGAAGGGAAGAGAGAGGAGGGGAGGGGAGGAGAGAGAGGAGAGAGTGGAGAGAGGAGAGAGGACAGAGGAGAGAGGAGGGCAGGTATGGGGATTGGATTGGATGGGATGGGGAGGAGGGGAGGGATGGCGAGGGGGGAGGGGAGGGTGGAGGGGGAGTGGGGATGGGAGGGGGAGTGGGGGAATGGGAGTGGCGGAGGGGGAGTGGGGGAGGGGGAGTCGGGGAGGGGGAGTGGGAGGGGGTAGGGGGAGGTGAGGTGAAGGTGAAGCGGAAGGGAAAGGGGAAGGGGAAGGTGAAGGGGAAGGGGAAGGGGAAGGGGAGGAGCATCACTACCCCGGGGTGTTTGGGGAGGGCCCGGCGCTCTTGTCACTGCTGGTGGCGGGGTGTGCCTGCGCCTGGTGCCGCAGCACCCTGTAGATGCGGAACGTCTTGTTGCTGAAGACCAGCTTGAAGTGCTTGGCGTACTTGGCCTCGCCGTTCCGCACGCGGTCACAGAAGCGCGGCACCCGCGACTTGACCAGGTGTGCCAGCGGCGCCCCATTGTCCGGGATCTGCACGGCGACGGGTGGACAGAAAGAAGGCAGACGCATGAGATTAATTAAAGCTGCACAATCCGAACAAAGCAGCAATTCATTAGCAAAATAAAATGCGAAAATGAAACTATCATTAAGGCACTACATTCCATATAATGGTTGTTTGTTGGGGCTTTACGTCTTGGCAACATCTAAGGTCATAACAGGACGGGAATCGACTTATGACAGCGCACACTCATGGCGACTGTATAGTGCTGCCCCACTGGGAAATGAGGCCATCGGCACCATGACCATCGGCCCCTACTCAGTCACATTATCCTGACACCGAGCTAACCAGTCCTTGCCCTATCCTAGTAATGCAGAGCGCCAGGCTAGGAAGTGACAAGTATTAATTTTATAAGTCATTAGTTTTGAGTCGAGCAGGAACTGAACTCATGACCATCCGCATGGGAGGCCCGCGCTCTACCGATTCGGCCACCTCGCCTGGAACCAACAACAGTAATAACAACAGTGTAAGGGTTAAATTACCGCACTTACGACGCCATTGTCGATGTCGATCATATCTGGGAGGCGACAGTTGCCCCTGGAGGGGCCCATGCAGAGCGAGTCTTCCAGGATAATGTAGGTCACGTCGTACTTCAGCAGGATCTCGTGTATGTCCTCGGGCGTGCGGCGGCCGTACATCTGGTACAGCTGCAGCAAGATAGGTCGCGCCACCGTCACACAGTGGGCGAGTCAGTGGTGGCGGCATAACGCCATGTCGACAAGTTTGTTTGTTTGTTGTTTTACGTCCTAGCAAGTATCAGGATAGGTACCGACTTTTGATAGTGCGCACTCATGGCGACTTTATAGTGCTGTCCCACTGGGAAACCAGGCTGCCAGCACCATGACCTGGTATCCCACTCAGTCACATTATCCTGACACTGAGCACACCAGTCCTTGCCCTGTCCTAATAATGCCGAGCGCCTGGCTGGATCTAACAAACATGAACCGATGTCTGTTCAATGAAGGGCTTGTTAAATCGACCTAGTGGCCATGTCAAAGCTGGTCGGGTCTCCTCCTTTTATCAGGGTTCCCACTCCTTTTCAGGCTTCTTTTTTACTGAATTCTTAAGTACTTTTTAGGACCATTAAAACTTTTTTAAAGAACCAAACTGCAGAAATTCCACAGCCTTTTTGGCGTGCAGTAACTCCAGGCTTCGAGTATGCTCCACTAGTCCTATTGCCCATCATATGGGGAAACATTCCAATGTAATCTTTGGAGGACAGCAAAGGTTGGCCCGAAATTATTGTCTGTCTGCAGTAACCCTGAATAATTATTTCAAAATGACACCAAATGTCACCTTTCAAAGAACAGGTGTTCAACCCTGATATAAGGACAGATAGCAAAACAAAAATCCATAAGCCTAGCTAGAGTTACTGCATACAAATAATTAACTTGGCCTAACAACAATAATAATAATACCTTAAAGTGCAAGTGACGTGGTAAAAAAGTCAGGCTAAACAAAGTTAAGATTCCTGACATCAGCATGCTTGGTTCTACTTATGAATCAAATTTGCCATGTTTCGGTGTAATTTTTAATAACTTATAACACTTTTTGTATAATTGTAGGACTTTTCAGTACTTAATTTTTGTATTGTCAAAAGTTAGTACTTTTTAGGTTTTTTGTGATCAGTACAAACTCTGTTAATAGCATCTCATATCCCATGGCATGGTCGCAACTGACATGACACGAGGGAGGCCTCACAAAAAAAGACGACTGAACACACACGGCTACAGATCCGACGAGTGGCAGTTGCACCGTTTGACACCAGGTGGCAGCACCGTACCTCTTTGGTGCGCTGGCGCAGCTGTTTGTCCTCGTAGTGCGGGTGGTTGGTGACGGGGCGGCCGGTGCACAGCTTCACGCCAGCCAGCAACTGCATGCTGCCGGCCAGCGCCGCCGTCTTCGGCGTTTGTTCCCTGCAAGATGGGAGACAAACAAAACAGTTTGTTGGCTCACTGCCAGCGTAGGAACAGCTCATCTAGACAATGACAAAAAAAATGGTATAATATATCGTAGTGACTATTGTCATAGTCCCATGTCCCTAGCGCGAGATTCTATAGTCACAGTACCGTGACGCCAGTAGATTATGCTACAATCACTGTTCCGTGAAAAAATGAAAATTTATACATCGACACCATGCATATCAAAATGTTGTTCTGGATGTGTGTTTGATTTCCTTGTTAGATGAGTGATTTTAATATAAAGCTCAATCTTATAAGTTTAAAATCAAAAAGCGAAATCAGCCTTTTTGTTCAACTCTGACATATATATGCACAACATGTAAACCTTCATATGAACATGGATTCTGCTATTATTTGGAATGTTTTCTGCTATTGCTTGGAAGGTCTTCACTTTTGGTTTCCACGTCACGCTTTAGTGTCCAGTTTCAGAGAATGACTCAACTACATGAGTTCTTACTTGATCCAGTTCATGAGCTCCATCGTGTCGGGGTCATAAAATTCGCGCAGATCGTCCAGATCCTTTAGCGCTTTAGGCAGCACCTGAATCAAATGAGTGAGATGAATTAATTATTCAATAAAGTTTCACTTGTCGCTACATAACCCGGCAAAGTGGCATTTGATATTACTAGGATAGGTTGGATGGTTGTTGGAGTTTTATGCCCTGGTAACATCTAAGGTCATATCAGGACGGGTACCGACTTGTGACAGTCCACATTCATTGCGACTTTATTGTGCTGCCACACTGGGAGACCAGGCCACCAGCACTATGCCTGATACCCCACTCAGTCACATTAGCCTGATACTGAACCAATCAGTCCTTGCCCTACCCTAATAATGCTGAGCGCCTGTCTCGGAAGCAACAAGTATAAATTTGTTAGTCCATGGTTTCACTCGACCAGGGGCGCGTTCAAGGTCTGTCTCGGAGGCACCACGGAGAAGTCTCCGCGATGCTTTTTGGCCTATTTGTGTTCAGAGTGCGTCTCGGCGACGTCTCAGAGACGCCTCCCTTTTCAGACTGGAGCTTTTCCATTGCAAATGGCCGCCGCCTATGGGGGCGGCCATTTTCGAGACAACAAACTGCTTTTGCCGTTCAAACTAGCGTGACGTCATGGCCATCTCCGAGGTGCCTCCGAGACGGACCCTGAACGCGGCCCAGGGTTCAAACCCGTCGGTTCGAATCCCACGATCTACCAAAACGGGAGACATACGCTCAACTCATTCGGCCATCCCGTCTGGTTACTAGGATAGGAAAAGGACTGGTTTGCACAGTATCAGGATAATATGACTAAGTGGGATATTAGGTCATGGTACATGCATCCCAGCCTACCAATGGGACAGCACTCTAATATGAAGTCGCCATGAGTGTGCACTGTTGCAAGTCGGTACCAAATCCTGATACGACTTGAGATGTTGCTAAGACATAAAACCAATTAAACAAACAAAAATTATTAAAATTTATATAACATATGATGTACCTTTTGTATAACACAACAATGTGACATAATACCATAACCCAATATCCCAAGGTCACCTTATCCTGATACTGAGCAAACCAGTCCCTGTCGTAGTAATGCCAAGTGCCAGGCTAGGTAGTGACAAGTGTCAATTTTGCAAGTCATTTTGTTTGACTCGGCCGGGGTTTGAAACTACTACCTTCCACACAAGAAGCCAACCAGTGCACATACTGATTCAGCCATCCCTTCAGTCTAATTTATAAGAGGCATATAATTCATAATACTATAATATTAATGTTCAACAAAATGTTCAACAAAATAATCTTCCATAAAATTGTACGTTCGATACAAGATATTAATAGGACAATTCATTTCGTATATTGTTTTTTGATCAATTATTTAATAGAACAAAAATAAGCTTACCAGGTGGAGAAAGCATAAAAAGACGGCGATTGTCAGGCAATGCCGAACGGCAGCAACCTGAAATGTAAAAATAGACCATTAAGTTTTTGAACAGCCATCAACAAACACCCCACTTCATTTTTAGAGGTCATTTCTTTTGTATTCATAGCTTGATTAATTTTTATAGTAATTTTACACCTTGTCAGCAGCAAAAGTCATATTCAGGCCCCAACAACCAACCAACCAATCATATTCAGGGCAAAAGAAGTGAGTCAACTTTTTTCTGCCAGTCGGGTCTTCTGAAAACAATTTATCCATCTCATTCAACCTATAGGATTTCACAGTAGCGACAGTTTCCGGTAGCATGTCGCTACCATACTGGAAAAACAATAGAACCGAAATATTGTTTCCCATAAGTATTCTATCAAGACGCGGTTCCCATCACCGGCTTCATGGAACAAAACTTCTGTTACTGATGGGTCCCCCGTGAGCCCTGGGAATGGAACCCAAAAAGTTTTTTTCACCCATAAAATTAGAAATCTTATAGGTTGGGCCTAATATATAAACTCACATGCAGTATGTGTGTTCCGAGTTCTGTTGGTCCATGAGGAAGGACTGAAGCTGTGACCCAACTTGTTTGTGTCACAGCTTCAGCTTATATGCCAACAATTATGGTATGTGCCCCTCCCACCCATTACCTTCACAATAGGCCCAATACTTTAAACTCACTTAGCACATCAGGGGCCAAATGTATGAGCCACTATTTATCGGCTGCGGGGTTAAGGGCGGCCGGCGGGTTAGCTATCGTCGGTGTTAATATATGTGTCACGGGAAATGTATTTGACCAAAGCGCTGCTTGGTTAGCTAACCAGTGCGTTATTTATAGATTTGGGAAATCCCTCTGCATTTGTAACCATATATTACGAAATAAGTGAAATTTGATCAATGTAACCCTAAATTTGACGCGTTATTAAGGCTACCGCCGCATTGGCGGTGATATTAATATTTATATTTTCGAATAGACGAACGTAAAGTAATCAAATCGCCGCCGCCTCCGCATCGACGTCGCTTTCCATACTGGCGGCGGCGCCGGTTTGTTTACTGTACGTTCGTCGATTCGAAAATATAACTATTAATATCGCCGCCAATGCGGCGGTAGCCTAAAAAACGCGTCGAATTTAGGGTGAAATTGATAAAATTTCACTTATTGCGTATGTAATTCTGTTAAATATGGTCGCATTGAATAGATTTGGCCCGCATCGGTCCGTAACCTGCACGTTAACCCAGGCTCAACTTGGGGTTAGTGAAGGTGACGTTAACCCTCGAGGCGGTAGCCTAACCCGTGCACATACATTGACACTTTGGCCGCTAACCCGGGAAATCCGCACGACGCGTGGGTTACGAGCCCTAACCCGCCCTCATACATTTGGCCCCAGGTGTGTCCCAGTGACAAAAATCCAAAATCCCTGAAAAAATACTATGGGGGGGGGGGGATCTGAGGGGATGCCCCCCCCATCCGACATTTTTAAAACCTTTAATACTTCAAGACTAACAAACAATCAAAAGTAAAAGTTTTTTCGCTGACAGGATTTTTTCCTGCTGATTTAGAAACTTAGTTTTCGCTGAAATCAGCGATTTCGCTGAGAAATGGGATCCCGGCACCTAAAACCAAATGCCTCCTGATGACCAAACTTGGTAGCTCTTTTGTCATACATTTTATTTCTAATGCAGATTGCAGTGAAATTGTCCTAGCAAATATTTTACATGAGATAAAATACAACTTTGTGCATGTGTATTGTACCAACTAACCCCCCACCCCCACCACACTTTACACTGCGCAAGCTGAAGCTGCGACCTGGCGTGCTGGGTCGCAGCTTCAGTCCTTCCTGGGGGACCAGTAGTACTTGGAATATCCATATTATGATATTGTAAGGTATAAACACTTATGTATATTATTAAATATGTACTTATTTTTAGAGTGAAGTATTGGAGCACCAAACTCAGAACTACACTGGCACCTACAATAAACGCTACTGCGGTGTAGGTGTGAAATCATGATAGAGTTGCACAGTAGCATCAGACTCAAAGCTACACTGGCACCTGTATAGCTTTCTTGACCCATTTTCGGTGTAAGGTTTGCAAATTGCAGCAGTGACAAGTTCTACTAAATTCACTTAATATTCCTTCTATGAAGCAAATATTTGATAAGTGCACCTGCATCTAAGTTGAATATTTAGTTTCAAATCTAGGCAAGTGATTGGGTCTATTTTTGAGAATGTTATGCTTTCGCTGGATTATGCAACTTTAAACATTGAACTGGAATGTGATGAGGTCATGGCTCACCGCCTTGGTTGATGTGACACTGCAGCGTTCGAGCAGCCATGTAGTGACCGCCTTGTCGCTTACGCCCACAGCGGCTAACATGCACATGTAGGGCGTCCACAGGTATTTCATGCGTAGCGTTGACACTGCCAGCATCCCAAAGAACACCGTCTGGATAACATGGTAGGCCAATTCTGGCCGGCCCTTGAAAAAGTGATCCTCCATAGCCGCCTTTACTGGTAAGTTGGACAGCTTAGTGCTGCAAATTGTAAGGAAACTAGGTCAGGGGCATCAACAATCCCTAGGACAATTAGGTCATGATAGCTGTAGATTTACTAAGCTGGCATTTAGCAGGTAAACTAAGCTTTTATGTTTTTATATTTTGTATTTATAATATATTTAGCCATGCTTTTGCTGATTTTAAATATCAACTGGATTTCTTTGATTATTATTAACATAGCCTTTTATTCAAGGTTGGGTAACCTGGTCAGAATCCACCTTGGATAGACTTTTGTTGAGTAACAATCAGGACAGTTACCTAAATATGCTTTTATGCTAAATTAACTTGGGTGAGTAACACTAACAGCCATGACAGTTACCTAAATATGGTCGTAGTATCGTGCCCTCATGCTAAACTGGCTTTGTTGAATAACAGAACAGTTACCTAAATATGATTGCCGCATCTAATTAGTTATATCAGTATTAAATATGACATAAACCTATACATACCTTGTTCGCTGTATAAAGGCTATGACAAGAATGGCGACCATTACCGCATGCACGTAGGCATAAATGGGGAAGACAAGAGTTCGCGTCATTCTCTCAAACATGTCCTGACCAATGAAGGCAAAGGCTGCATTACACAGGTATAGCCGCACGTCAAAGTCTCGCTGACTGCAAAGTCAAACAGACAGCAAGGTCAACCTTGGATGCACTAATCTGAAGTGGGATAGGAGAGTAAATCTGAATACACGGTCAAACAGACAGCAAGGTCAACCTTGGAAGCACCAATATGAAGGAGAACAGTAAAGTAAATCTGACTACAAGGTCAAGCTGGGAATAAACATTGTGAGGTAAAACAGTGGTGTAATTCTGATCATGTCATCATCATCATGCTGTCGGTCGCGATGCGACAAAGACTGCTTTCATTACTTGACTGCAGCTCTCCATTTAGCTCTCTGCTGTGAGAGTGATGTCCATGATCATGTGAAACTGAGAAATACAAATTTGGCCCTACGGTCAAAGTGGTAAATGCAATGTGATGTGAATCATGATATGAAACTGAATACTAAATCTGACTTCAAGGTCAAACTGACAGCTATGTCAAACTGGGAGGCACCAATATGAAGTAGAACAGTAGAGTAAATCTGACCACAAAGTCAATCTGACAAGTGGCAATATGATATTAAATTTGTCACCAAACTGCAGTCACTGACTACAAGGTCAAACTGAGAAATAGAAGTGATATCAAAGGTTTTTTTGATTGATTGATTGGTGGTTGCTTTACGCCGTGTCGGCAACATAGGCCATATTCACGGCGAGAAATGTTTGTTTTTGTTCAAACCATCGCTTTTACATGTAAAAGCATACAATCAATTTTGTGTCAATGGACACTCATGAATTTTGTAAACTCACAATCATATAGCTAAATAAAAGTCTAAATGATAGTATTATTCACTGATGAAATTTGTTTAAAAACCTATATGAGTTGGTACAAACCAGCTGCCGGTAATATCAACTGCAGAGTAAATCCGACTACTATGGTCAAACCACACTGCAAAGTGGAACTGAAAGATAGTAATGTGAAATATAATAAACATAGTAAAAAGCGGTTTAAATGGGAAATGTCGAGATAAAATAAAATAGCAGCCAAGCAAAACAAAAATCATGATTAATTAAATATCTCAAATGAACAAAGGTCAAATAGACTACAGAATAAGTAATATCCAGGTCAACTAACAGCAGGGGAAAATAAACAGTAGTGTAAACCAGATTTTAATGATAATTAGATAACGGGTTCAATCGAGAAATTATCAAGTGAAATAGATAGTAATATTAAACTTACTTCAAGGTTAAATAGAGAAAAAGGTGTGAAGAAGTTGATGAAGTGCAACAAGTTACTGCTACTTTTCTATTAATAGAACTAAATCTAATAATACTAATACTATTAATCATCATCATCATCATGCTATCGGTCGCGATACGACAAAGACTGCTTTCATTACTTGACTGCTGCTATGCAGTTGTACATTTCATGAAAGCTGCCTGCAAAAGTGTTGAAGTGCTGCTGGCTTTTGCAAGTTACCAGCGGCACTCTCTCGGGGAGCAAATAGAGGTTTCACACCGACAAGAACATGTAGAGACAGGTGCAAAACTATTTGTCCCTGCAGTGGCTGGTCAGGAGATGTTGGGAGTTCCATACATCAACCGCCCTTGATGCTGCCACAGTGACATGATTTTCTGTTCAGGGTTTGCTCCCTTAGCCTTCGGTTCTGTCAAGAACCTGTACCACAAGGCAGTGGTTTACAACTCTGCAGGGCAGGGGCATCAAACTCCCTGAGGTATTGCAACACCTAATACATTGTAATAATAAACTCACCTTTGCTCCCCATAAAATCCAAACTTGGTGAGGACAAATTTCCCGATATGCTCGTCCGCCTCTTGCTGTGTTATGATCTGCAGGATAATTCCAATTGTTTATTATTATTATTATTTATTTATTTATTTAGTTCCCTTCTGGATCTTCTCCACTCCAAAAAGGGTGAAATGAGGATTATATACTCAATAAATGTTACGCTATTTAAAATTTCATAATAGCAGCCCAATGTCAGTTTCAACTGCTACTGAATTTGGGTTAATGTTATTTTCATGTGGTTTTTATTTTTGTTTTACCATAGCATTACAATTAAACTGAAATGGTGTCAACTGCAGACTATGCTTAGTCAGTGCGAAAGGCATTCTAAGGTTAGTGGTGAATGGATTAAAATAACTAACCAAATATAACATTTGTTTGTCGAGATTTTACGTCCTAGCAACATCTAAGGTCATATCAGGACGGGTACTGACTTGTTAAAGTGCACACTCATGGCGACTTTATAGTGCTGCCCCACTGGCAGTCCAGATCAGATGGCCTGATATCACACTATCCTGATAGTAAGCAAACCAGTGCTTGTCCTATCCTATTAATGCTGAGCAATAGCCTAGGTAGCAACAAGTATCAATTTTGCCAATCACTGGTTTGACTCGGCCAGGGGTTTGAAGAGATAAACTATTTTGTCCACTTTTTTTCTTGTAAGACATAATCTTTTTTGCTTAATTGCAATCAATAAAATTTTGTTTGAATTTGTTTTGTGTTGCATGAAATCAAAATATGACAAAAGAATTGCAACTCTGACATCTGCACACTTTGCAAACCTTCATATGAACATGGATTCTACTATTATTTGAAATGTTTACACTTTTGGCTTCCACGTCACACATGTGGTACACAGTTTCCGGTTGGTTGGTTGTAGTTTTACGTCCTGGCAACATCTAAGGTCATATCAGGATGGGTACCGACTTGTGACAGTGCGCACTCATGGCTACTTTATAGTGCTACCCCTGGGAAATCAGGCCGTGAGCACCAAAACCCAATATTCCACTCAGTCAAAATATCCTGACACTGAGCTAACCAGTCCTCGCCCTATCGTATTAATGCAGAGCACCAGGCTAGGAAGTGACAAGTATCAATTTTATAAGTCATTGGTTTGACTCGACCGGGAACCGAACCACAGTTTCTGAGAACGACTCATATGCGATATATGCATCATACACCACGGACATTTTCCCGCTTCTGCCTATGAAATGCTAGCTTTAATTTTAAAAGCCCATTAAAATGCCTTATGCTGGAAATAGTTACCTTAGCCGTCAAGTTAAAAACTGCCATCAGTAGGAAAACAAGGATGATGTAGCCAATTACTGCCAGGCTGTTCCGTATCACTCCTTCCGGACACACCCTCCGCTGGAAACAAGGGGAATATTGAGTGATTGGGGTTGTACGTCCTAGTAACACGTAAGGTCATATCAGCATCCATACCGACTTTTGACAGTGCGCAGTCACGGCGGTTTTAGTGTGCTGCCCTACTGGGGCACCATGCTGATGGCAGCATGACATGATATCCGTCTGAGTGAGATTATCCTAATGGCTATTAATATTATTAAAGGTACTTTGATGTCATAGAGTTTACTTGTTTTTTGGGTATTACGTCCTGGCAACATCTAAGATCATATTAGGATGGGTACTTGTGGGCGACCTTATAGTGCTGTCACACTGGGAGTATAGGCTACTAGCACCATGACCTGATATCCCACTGAATCACATTATCCTGATACTGAGCTAACCAGTCCTCACCCTATCCTAGTGATGCCGAGCGCCAAGCCAGGAAGCAACAAGTATCAATTTTGCAAGTAATTGGTTTCTCTAGACAAGGATTCGAACCCCCAACCTTCCAGATGGTAAGACTGCGCTTATCTGATTCGGCCACCACGTCTGGTCATACAGGGAAGAGTGAACTTACATAGGTTATAAAGCGTACTGAGAAGCTTTCAAAGTGAGAGCATGGTTTGCATTACCTTCCAAGTCTATCATATGCCATAGTCTACGTCACTGAGGACATTCATTAGGACTGAATGACACTGATACTAGTAATAGCCACACCTTGACCACAGAGACACCCAGACCTTGGTTGGACCCTAAATAACTCTTAGAGAATAGTTTTTTTCAAGTTATATACATACATTATGATAGTAATATTTGATCATAATAAAAGTAAATAAATAAAGTTGTTTTGGTCATGTTACCTTTTTTTCGGTTTTTTGTTTGTTTGTTTAAAGTTACATAGTCAGATGGTTTAGAGTTTTTGCAATTTTCTGGATAACTACATTAAATTCCATCGCATCATCTTATCCATAAATAGTTCATATGCACCATAATTGTTAAGGCCGGAAGACCAGCGCCTCGGTGCTGAAAAAAGATGTTATTCAACTGGAATAAAAATTTGAAAAAAAAAAAAAAAAAAAGATTATTATAATCTACTTTAGTTTAGCTTGAAATAACCTTTAGTTTAAATGGCTATTTTGGATATTTTGGGAGATATTTGAAGTGCAAATATACTAAATTAATTTTGGCAAGCACGCCAAAACTCTGACACCATAGGCTTATGCAATAACAGGTTTAAAAAAAATTTAAATTGACTCAGTATGTCCTTCTATGTCGCAACAAATGCTTAATAAATGCATCAGTATCTAAGTTAGATATGTAGAATCAAATTTAGGTGACTGTTTTCGTTTTGGAAATTCGATGCTCCATCGGACTATGCAGCTTTAACGACCCCCCATCACACAAAGTAGACATCGGCTATAGACTGCATCGCCATTCCAGCAGTGCGGTGCATTGTGGGATGCGTGGAAGATAAACAAACCCCCGCGAAGCACATGGCACATGCTAATACACTGGGTGCAGCTATGAAATGTGCTAGTTTCAGCTGATCTCAGCCCTTGTTTGAAACATAGAATACCAACTAAAAAAATATATATAATAAGTAACCACATAGACAGGTAGGCGTGGGGAGTGTCTTGATATCAGGGAGCCTAGGTGGTGTAATGGTTAGCACACTGGCCCGGAATGCAAAGAGATGTGGGTTCGAGTCCCGCTCTAGGCACAATATTTCCCATTTTCATCACCCCCACAACACTGGTGCCGTGACCAGGATCCTGTACAAGCTTTGCGCTGTATGGTTGTTGAACCTACCCTGTGTATGTATCTGTTAGTGCATTGCCTGTTTGTATGTAATTGTAAGCATTACAAGACTTACAATTCCAGGGGGACGAGTGTAGTGGTCTGCACTGACCTCTCAGGCAAGTAACCACATAGACAGGTAGGCGTGGGGAGTGTCTTCATATCAGGGAGCCTAGGTGGTGTAATGGTTAGCACACTGGCCCGGAATGCAAAGAGATGTGGGTTCGAGTCCCGCTCTAGGCACAATATTTCCCATTTTCATCACCCCCACAACAGATGTTAACCTTTTATCTAGCATTGCATTTACATCAATATAATCAGCACATATTATGCCATGTGCATTTAGATTTAGACAAATCTGGGCACTCAGACTGGTGTTAGAGACATAGCCAGAGGCAGTTTTACTTATTTTATTCATGTTTTTATTTATATCCTATGGTTAATGACATATGTAGAACTAGAAAATGAGTAGGGTTAATCAGATATTCGTTATATATTTCTCTTAGAAAGGTGTCTGTTGACACATTTGGCATTTTAATATTTAGAACAAGAATTAATAATAGTGATGTGGATAAAGTGACCGATTGTTTGGTGTGGAAATGTATGTTTCTAAGCTCAAAGTGTTTAACTATGGCTAGTTTTGTGTTAGTTATATTCATCAGATCATTATATTGCATGTATGCATACATGTTTATGACAAATTGTTATGTATTTCTATTAATTTTGAATAAAATCAAAGTTTAGCCCTACGCGTATCGGTTAACTCAATGGCCATACGCATTTGCTTTGCTGCCAATGCCGTTTTCAGCGCATGCGCAGTCAGTTTGGTTGTTTGTTGTTGTTTTACGTCCTAGCAACATCTAAGGTCATATCAGGACGCGCAGTCGGAACGGTGATCTCGTCTATTGGGGGTCATACAGAGGTTTAAACATTTCCGATTACAAAATTACAAGTTATTATTTGTTGTTGCTTCCGTCACATTATCCTGATTCTGATCTAATTAGTCCTTGCCCTATCCTAGTAATGTAGAGCGACAGGCTAGGTAGCGACAGGTATCAATTTTGTAAATCATTGCTTTTTTAAAAACAATTCAATGGTTATGCTACAGACCATAAACAAACAAAAAAAGAGAGATACCTGGATGTACATGACGACAAGGGCTGCGGCAATGAAGCTGATGCAGGGGCCTGACAGGATCATCGTGTTGCCGAACTGGAGCAGCGCCACCATCAGCAGCGACCCGAGCTGCATCAGGTACAACACTTGCACCTGGCACGACAGACACCGCGGACGCAGTTAGAACACTCAGACAGGCACAGGAGGGTGGAGAGACAGCATTATGGTAAGCTTGTCAGAACCTACAGCCTCACGACTAGACAATAATCCACAAGTTCCAAGTTGTACAGACTGCTACGCTTCTTCAGGATTTTATCGTATTTGTTTCCTTTGTATCTCTATTAATAACATTTGAATAGGGAAGTGATACAACAGTAACAGTGGTTGCAGTGCAGCTATAACAGTCTAAGGATGGTGTTACTACTTTGCATCCATATTTCTTCCAGTATGTCTAAATCCTTATCATTAAGTATGTTTCTTCTATTCGCAGAAAAGATCATATAGACTCTATTCGCAGAAAAATATAATGTAGACTATGATTTTAGTGAATTTTAAAACAAATCTGATTTGAATTAAAATAATTTAAAAAAACGCCGGCACCCCTCTACAAAACGAATATATTGAGATATTTTGTAGAATTTTGAGCGCCCTTACAACAGCAAACATAACCATGGTTACCTTGGGGAGAGGAACGAAGCCAAGGACTTGGACGGCAAACAGAGCCATCGCCTGCAGCAGCAGCACAAACTGGTTGAACTGCCACGTGACACAAAACAGGAAGGTGCACGTCCCGATCGCCAGGAGGAGCCACTGTGGAAATATGCATGGACACCGGAAGTGAGAGAGTGTGGGGATGGGGGAGGGAGAAGAGGGGGAGGGGAACTCTGGAAGACACGGTCACGATAACTTTACCAGCAGAGATGGGGTGAGGAGTTACATTTGGGGAGGCATAGTTACTTTACCATCAAGGGAGAGGGATTGGGGAGCGGGGGGGGGGGGGCACTCTTGGAAAATATGGTAACTGTGCCAGCAAGGGAGAGGGAGCAGTGGTAAATCTGGTCAAATGCAGTAACTTTACTAACAAGAGAGAAGGACACATGTGGAGGGGGGCTGACATTCTGGGAAAATATGGTAACTTTGCAAACAAGGGAGAATGAGTGGGGGGTAAATCTGGTCAAATACAATAACTTTACCAACAAGGGAGAGGGGCATGGGTAGGGGATGCACTCTGGGAAAATAAGGTAACTATTCCAACAAGGGAGAATGAGCACAGGTAAATCAGGGAAAATATGGAAAATTTATCAACAAGAGAAAGTGGGTGGAGACAAAGTGTACAGGGATGTCATTCTGATGAGAAACTACAGTAACTTTACTGTAAATTTATTAGCAAAGCGAGATGAAGCGCATGGTGACTGGGTGTATGTTGGGGCAGGGTACTCTTGAGATTTTAAAGTGACCTCACCGTCGCGTCCCCTGCCGGCCCAGACTGAGCAGGTTTGTTCGCTAATGAATTAGTAACCGAGTGGTTGGGCAGTGGGTGGGTGTAGGTTGGTGTGGGGTACTCTTCAGATGATAGTGACCTTACTGTCAGTCGAGACTGAACAATCTTGTTCGCAAAAGGAAATTGGTAATAAAAAGCTGTGTAGTTAGTGTTAGTTATGAAAGCGGCATATTACAAACAGCAAAGACTCACCTGTACTCGATAGTACACGTATGGTTTGAAGTAGATGGTGATGAAGGCGAGTTGACCCCACAGGAAGGGCAACGCGAAGCTTTCGCGCAGCGGAATCACAAAGCTCACTCGTGTAGTGTCTTCCCTGCAAGTATAGATGACACAGTCAAATACAATGGCCACCGTTAGCATTGTTTGAAAATACTAAATTAAATACCGTACGTTCTCCACTTCAAGCCAAGGTTTATTACAATAGGAATATCGGATCATGGTACCAACAGCCTGGTTTTTCCAGTGGGACAACACTATAAAGTCGCCATGAGTGTGCACTGTCACCAGTCGTTATCCATTATGATATTACCTTTGATGTTGCTAGGATCTAAAACTCAAACAAGCAAACAAACAAACATCTGGACTGAAGCCGGCTTGTGATGGCATGCACTCATTGCAACTTTATAATTATAGTACTGCCCCTACTTTTAGACCACGCCACAAGCACCATGTCTCGATATATCATTCAGTCATATTATCCTGATACTGATCAAACCAGTCCCTGCCCTACCCTAGTAATGCAGAGTGCCAGGCTAGGTAGCGACAAGTATCAATTTAGTAAGTTATTGGTTTGACTTGGCGGAGATTCCAACCCACAACTTTCTACATGTGAAGCGAGCGCTCTTACAGATTTTGTCACAGTGTATCACCATCACACAGTCTATTGTCATCCAGTCTAATACCATCAAAAGACATGGTTTTACATCAGGCATACTCATATATGTATAGGATAGTTCAAAATGGGTGGGTGCAGTGATTTAAAAAAGAGCCGAACCATCTGAAATCATTCCGCCAATACGTGGGGAATATTTTGTTGCATAAAAGCATGTAAAATCATGTCATTTGTTTTTTCATTGCACATACACTCAAATATTTTGTTACTCACTATGGAACTATACTTTACTATGGAACTATATACAATCCATCCATGTTACTTATCCTGTACATGGTAAACAAATTATGCAAAATTCTGATTAGTTGCATGTCATATATGTACAATTCCCAATGTACAATTCGTATTTTTTTTCTTTTTCTTTAATCGGGGGGGATTGGAAGCAGTTAATGATTTTCGACATCATGAGCAGTGTTTTCCCATTATTATAATATAGAAGGGACAAATTATATACCTGCCACTTAACAAGTGGAATAATCCTTGGGAAACACTTATATAAATTATGTTTAAACAAATGCATTTAGGGCCTAGAAAAGTTACCAGAAACAACAAAGATTGTATCATGGGATATAAACACACAAAAAGGTAAAAACAAGATGTTGACTGTTTGCAATCACAACCCTTTAAAAAAAAAAATTCACGATTTTAATAAAATTGGACTAGTGCTACCCAGCGATGAAAATAAGTGCTACCACACTTATCCGTTATGGGTAGGGTAAATAAATTCATCAAAGAATTTGTAATTAACATTTTTTTTTTAATTAAAGAAAAGTGCGTGGAGTGGAAATCGAACCCACATTTTTGCCATTCCCTGGCAAGGGTCCTAACGATTAGCTCTCTGGTGCAATCAACCTACCCACACCTTCCTGTATATGTGACATTTCACCTGGGAAGGTAAGTGCAACCCACTACCATTTAAAAATTATATTAATATTAAAAACTGAGTAAGACAAGTTAGAGTGACGCAAAGGACATCATGCCTAGACTGGGTCTCAAACTCACATTTATGCCATTCCAGGTCGAGTGTCCTATTTACTAGAAGATTTAGGCTCTCTGGTGTAACCAACCTACCCATGCTTACCTGTTTATGTGGCATTTCACGTGGGGAGGTGAGTGCAACCCACTAATTTTCAAACAATTCTTTTTTTTTTTAAATAATGACAAGTGAGGGTAATGCAAAGAAAGCAATCATGCCTAGAGATAGATAAAAGATTCACCCGGTATTTGTAGTACACGGGTGAATGACAACGTAGTCTAAATACTGGTGAAAATAGGATTAGTATGGAACATGAACTAGAAACTGTGGCTCCAGTATCAAATGGTTACTTATATCGGCACAGATTTGGTGAAATGGGAGAGAATGCAAAAAGAAAAGATGGCGGCCGCAGAACACCGTCGATTTCACTTTTAAATCTTATTAAACTAGATATTATATTATATTTTTCAACTCAAAGGTAGTGGGCTATCAAAAAGATATATGTAAATAATAATTGTTGCTTCTTAGATTGTAAAATTAGGCTCTCAATTCTTTGACCCGCATTTTCGACAGCTTTTACATAGGGTTGGTTTGCACCCCTACTGCAGCAGTACGGGGTGAATCTTGTATCTAGCCTAGACAGAGACTCGAACCGACACTGCTGCCATTCCGGGGCAGAGCGTCCTAACCATTAGCATATCTAGTCCCATGCCTAGCTACTTATGTGGCATTTCACTTGGCAAGATGAGTGCAACCTACCACAGATTTTGGATCAAATCATTTTATTTTAAAAATTCAAATGAAGACAAGTTAGTTGGTTGTTGGAGGTTTGCGTCCTGGCAACATCGAAGGTCATATCAGGACAGATAACGACTTGTGACAGTGCGCACTCATGGCAACTTTATAGTACTGCCCCACTGGGAGACCAGTCCACCAGCACCATGACCTGATATTCCACTCAGTCACATTATCCTGACACTGAGCCATCCAGTCCTTGCCCTATCATAATAATGCTGAGCGCCTAGCTGGGAAGCGACAAGTATAATTTTTTAAGTCATTGGTTTGACTCGACCAGGGTTCGAGACCCAGTCTAGGCATGATGTTGTTTGCGTCACTCTCACTTGTCATAATTAGTTTTTAATAAATAAATAAATGTTTAATGGTAGTGGTTTCGAACCCCACGATCTACCAAAGATAACGAGTAACTTGCTTGTTAAATATGTAGAAGGCAGCGGTGAGGAGGCCGGCGAGCCAGGAGCCGCTGAGCAGCCACGTGATGCCGTAGAGCGCCCCGACCAGCAGCCCGTGCAGAGCGAACACCGTGTTGATGTAGAAGAAGATCGGGTCAAACATCTGCTGTCAAAACAAACCTTAGTCAGGACCTGTGAGGAGGCCAGGTCAGAGCAGGGGTGTGGTGTGGTTGTGTATGTGGTTGTGTGTGGTTGTGCATGTGGTTATGTGGGTGGTTGTGTATGTGGTTGTGTGTGGGGGGGTGTATGTGGTTGTGGGAGGTGTGGTTGTGTGTTGGAGCTTTACGTCCTAGTAACATCCAAGGTCATATCAGGACCCATACCGACTTGTGATGGATAACCGGTGTTTTCCCGAGTTACTAGCCTCGGATAGTCATGGGTCAGGGAGAAGGAAGCACATCCAGGTCCAGCAATCTTTAACATACTTAATAGGAGAAAAAATTATCTTAACTCTTTATGGATACTATTGTGTTTTTGCTTTGGTTCTAGCGAAACGTGACAGTCGAGACAGGGTTCTAGATAAATAGCTCTAAGTTCTAATACATTTATGTGATCGGAGATTTTATCTTCCATCAAATGACCACCTGTTTCCTGTTGGTCTCTATGAGCCCCCAGCCTTCTAATGAAGCATATGTTGTAACTGCAGTGTTAGGCTCTCCCATCCTAATGGGGTTGGGCGAATTGTTAATGTGTGACATCCACCACATAATATCATTTTGGCCTTCTGACGAAATCATCATGGGCCACTCAAAGTTTCTTTTTTGTGTTTGTTGTTGGTTTACATCCTAGCAACATCTAAGGTCATATCAGGATGGATACCGACTTATGACAGTGCGCACTCATGCCAACTTTATAGTGCTGCCCCACTGGAATACCAGGCCGCCAGCACCATGACCTGATATCCCAATCAGTCACATTATCCAGACACTGAGCCAACCAGTCCTTGCCCTTTCCTAATAGTGCCGAGCGCCAGGCTAGGGAGCAACATGTAAATTTATCAACATATTTTTGTTCTGTTAATGAAATGGTCATTTCTGTGGTGTCAATAAAAAATCCCAGAAACTTTAATTTGTTTGTTGGTATTAGTACTGATTTAGGTTTGTGTATGTAGAACCCTAATTTTGTAAATGTTTCACATAATTTGTCTACTGCTGTCTGGCATTGTTGAGTTTGTGCAACAATAAATGAATCATCGATATATGGAAAAATAATATGTCCTTCCCTAGCCATTTGGGAAAATATTGGTTTAAGTAACTGTGTGAAAATGCGTGGACAGCGAGGTAGTCCATTTGGCATACACGTGAGCTTATAAATTTCATCGTTCCAACAAAATCTGAGATATTTCTAATCGAGTTTATAGATAGGTACTGTGTAGTATGCATCTTTAATATCTACACTGGCTAACCAGGCGCCTTGCATTACTAAGTACCTTGCTGTGTCCAAGGAAAACATTATAAAATGTTTATATTCTACAAATTTGTTAAATAATGTTAGATCTAAAAAATAATATGTCCTTCCCTAGCCATTTGGGAAAATATTGGTTTAAGTAACCGTGTGAAAATGCGTGGACAGCAAGGTAGTCCATTTGGCATACACGTGAGCTCATAAATTTCATCGTTCCAACAAAATCTGAGATATTTCTGATCGAGTTTATAGATAGGTACTGTGTAGTATGCATCTTTAATATCTACACTGGCTAACCAGGCACCTTGCATTACTAAGTCTCTTGCTGTGTCCAAGGAAAACATTTAAAAATGTTTATATTCTACAAATTTGTTAAATAATGTTAGATCTAAAATTAATCTTACATCTCCATTTGATTTGGGTCTAAAGAAAATATTGGATATGAATTCCCCAAACACATGCAGCGCTGGTTCTATAATTCCTTTCTCACAAAATTTTCGGACTTGATTGTCTAACGCCTCACGTTCTGAACCATGAAATCGATAAGGATAAGGTATATTCTTTTGAATAGGTTCCTCTATCAAAGGGATTCTTACCCCCCTCAGCTAAACTAAGAATAGTTAGATTATACGTAATGTCATTCCATTCCGGTAGGCAATTATTGAGGTGACCAGCTTGAAAATTGCTTACTGGTGTCTGCATTGCCGACTCTGCTTGTTCCCTGGGTGGGGGAACGGCTTCTGGACCTCTTGAAGGTCCGGTTCCCGTTGTTTCAGCCGACCGACTGCCTTTGGCCCCTTCCCCTGGCCTAGAAGCTGAAGTTCATCCTGAACCGGCCTCCTCGTTGGCCGGTTTGTCGGCTTTGAAAATCCTGCCTCATCTTCTTGAAGCGGTTAGGATTCGCATCTGTGGACTTCTTCTTGTCTGTCTCCATGTGTTTGCCACACTTGGAGCTCGTCTCCACTTGCTTAAACAAGTACTGGAGTTGGCCACCAAACATCTTTGTTTTGTCCAGCGGTTTCCCCTTAATGGGCTTGGGGGCAATGAATAACGTATATTCCTTCCCATCATTGTCTGTGATCTTCTTAGACCTGGCTACCTCTTTGCCTGCATCCATGCAGATCGCCTTGAACACATTCTCAAAGCGTCTGTACGAGAGGAAATTGCTAGTCATGGTTAGCAACGCAATCCCCCCATTTATATCATCGCACAGCGACGAGAACTTGTTCTCGGCCATCATCCTATTTGCAATAGGCGCGATGGCCGTGAGGGCCGAAGGAACCCTTTTGTGCACTGGATGCAGGGCCACCTCAAACTTCTTTCGCTCCTCGCTGAGCTTGACCTCCGGGTCCATTTCCTTAATGGCGGATTCCAGGATCCCTTTGATCCCTGTGAATTTCTCAGCCATTTTGTTGATCACTTCGGCCGGCTTAAATGTGTTGAAGTGCCCCTGGATCGACTTTGTCATAAGTGTCGTTATGTGGAGTTTCTTCCACCTCTGCACCTTGCACTTTTTGGCTTCCTTACCACAGGATTTTGCCTATTTCCCCACGTGTTTGGTATCAGAATCCAAACTCGTAGAAGACGAGGCTGACGAAGAGTCAGAGGAAGATTTATACTTCTTCCTTTTCTTCGTCTTCTTGCTCTTTTTCATGAGGGGCTTCTTTTTTTCGGGCCCTCGTGTACTCATCCCATTCTGACGAGTGCTCCTTCTTTTTGTTTTTGCGTTTGCGCACAGACACAACCACTTCCTCCTCTGACTCAGCGTCAGATGAGGCCTGATCTTCAGGGAGGTCCTCCCATTCCGATTCATCGGAATCCAGCACCACTTTGGATCTCTTTTCTTTGTGGCCGCCACTCTGGAGGGCAACATCTCCTCCATCTTCTGTTGAACCAATCTAGCGGTATCGTACCCCCCACCTCATGTAAATTTCTTTGTTCATGCGAGGGCGACCTTTGTACCCGTGCCGGCGGTGAGCAGTCTTCATCTTCACTGAGCGCATGAAATGCCTCTGCCTTACTTCGCTTCGTAGCCATGGCTCGGAGACTGTGAGTAAAAACAAAAACCAATGGTCAGGCATTGTTTAGGCTGAATAACACACTGATAATTAGAGTATAATTATACGAGGCGTTATATTATGGTGTTAAAAACAGCATTTAACACAGGCATTTGGCTAATACAGTCGCATGATGAGGGAATGGTAAACCAACTGATCCAAATTAGGGGTAGGGACCAGTGTAGCAGTACCCTCCAACATTCTAAGAACCTATAAACCTCTCCCACCTGTGGCTTTCTTCGCCACCAAGTTGAAAAAAATACTATAGGACGAGAAGTACGCCTTAACGCGAAAACAATCGGGGAATCTTAACAAAACCCAGGAATAAATCCTAGCGATGTAAATGGCTCCTGCCAAACATCTCTCCGTTCAGCAACGGGCAGCTTGATTAATAACCGAACAATGGATTTATTGTTCCAACAATATGTAAAACGATCGAAACTATGCTGTAAGACAGCAATAACTTAATGAAAAGTTTCAAAAAACTTTGTACGTGAATGCTAGCATGAACTGAACCAACGTATCGATTTTGAAAGATATTAATCTTGTTGGTGTTGTAGTTAATGTAGAAAAACTGCCAGAGCTGCTCACAAACGTCCTCCTGCTGTGAGCTGATTATGCTACTTGCTGGAGCCGGATGTGCTTCCTTCTCCCTAGGCTACGAGTAGCCAGAGGCGTAGTACCGAGGTAAAATATATATACACACACACACACAAACTTATGGATCAAACTCTTCATATACAGTGCGGAGAACCATGCAACAATTTCTAATTTGTTCACCGAGGACACGCTGGAAACCATAACAAAATATCTTATTAGGTCCATCTCTACAATTTGACAATGTCCTAATTAGGCTACCAAAGTTACACGCCTGGAATAGGGTTTTTGCTGCACACACAGCATTAAATCAGCAATCATTCAATCAATCAGCCAAGGCTTACACCATGATCTTAATAGTAGTGTCGTTGGAGTGATAATAATGTGAAATATTGCACATAGACCAGGAATCAAACCAGCATCTCTTGCATTTTGGAATAGTGTGCTAACCATTACACCACCGAGGCTCCTTGATATCATCACCCTATCTATGTGGCTCCATGCCTGAGAGGTCAGTACAGAGTACTACGCTAGTATCGCTCAAATACCAATGCTGAATTCATGTTTATATAACTAGGAGTCACTACCACCCCTTTTACCCCCCCCCCCGGCCCCCCGCTCACTGCCGATTCTATTCTTCTTTCACCTGTTGTAACCTGAATGTCCGATAGATGGCGGCCAACACGACCTCCTGGTAGATGTTCATCCGTGCCAAGATGTTGATGGTCCGCCCGTGTTCAGTCAAGTTGTCATGCATCAGGTCATGCACACCTAGAACAAAGCAGCCAAGATGTACATCTTCAGGCTGCATAATCCGATGGTTGTGAGTTCTTAGCTTTTTTTTCTTTTTCCTTTTTTTATGGATAAATATATTAGGTTGATGGTTGGTTATTGGAGTTCTACATCTTTGCAGGTCATATCGGGATGAGTACCAACTTGTGACAGTGCACACTCATGACTTAATAGTGCTGCCCCATTGGGAAATCAGGCCAATGACCCAATATCCCACTGAGTCACATTATCCTGACACTGAGCTAACCAGTCCTTGTCCTATCCTATTAATGCCAAGCGCCAGGAAAGGAAGCAACAAGTATCAATTTTATAAGTCATTGGTTTGAATCGACCAGGAACCAAACTCCCTATTTACCACATGCGAGGCCCGCGCTCTACCAATTTGGCCACCGCGTCCGCTGTATATATTAGGTTGATCATTATTATTTAGTTTGAAGTAATATTTATTTGAAATATCTAACTCTGGAGATTTTTCAAGTGAAAACATGACAAATTTATTTTAGTTGACATATAAAAGACTATTAACAAATTCAAAACTTAGTATTCTCCCACAAAATCACGTGACTATTTTGATCTCAGACCTAATATGGGCAGAATAATACAAATCTCTAAACACACAGGTATTACTCTGCTTCAGTTACTATTATTTAACTTTTCCCTCTCCCTCTCTTCCCCCGCCCCCTGTTTCCACCCTTCCTTCTCCCCTTTGTGTCTCGGCCTCCCTTTCACAGCCCCTTTCTCTCTTCCCCCTCTATCCATCTCTACCCTCTCTATTTGCCTCGCTCCCTCTTTTTGCCCTATCTCCTCTCGTTCCCCTCCTCCCTCTTTCCCCGCCTCCCTCTTCCTTCCCACCCTCCCTATCTCTCCCCTCCCTTTCTCTCCCCTCCCTATCTCTCCCACCCTCTCTTTCTCTCCACCTTCTCCCTCCCCCCCTACTCCTCCCCCCCCGCTCCGTCCCCTCTCTCCTCCTCTCGTATCTCCCCTCTTTTTCTCCCCCCCCCCCACCTCTCATTCCCCCTTCCCCCTCTCTTTTAAATCAGCATAGTATTGGGTGGCGCTGTTCACTGACCCTGAGTGAGTGATGAGGTGTGTACGAGTTGCTTGAAGTATGAGTAATAGAGACCAGACTCTGTACGGAAGGATATCTCACGCTCCATCTCCTGTAAACAAAGCAATATTGCATAAGTAAACATGTAACAGTGCAATAAGTCTTATTCTTAGCCACCTTAAAGAACTGGCCACCTAATTTTACCATATTATTATGTCTTACTCATAGCCACCTTAAAGATCTGACCACCTGATTGTTTTCACTTAAAAAATCTTCAGAGTTAACCGTTTATAATGAACTTACTTCAAATTAAAGTAAAGTAAAGTGCCTCATACCAACCACCCCTTTATCTATCTCTTCTTTTTTTCTAAGGAAAAAAAAGATAGACGGCAGAAACTCAGAACCAGGAGACTACGCAACATTAATATTCTACTTTCATCGGATTTTCCAAATTTAAATAACAAAATAAACGAGAATCTGATAGGTTGTATCTTTACATAACGTCCATTGGTTCTGCAGTAAATATAGTTTGGGGAGAACTGTTCAGGCGAACTGTTTGTGTCGGGGGTTTTACATCCATATCAGAAGGGGGTTTAGCTGAACTGTATGAGGTTGTTCCGACGTGTTACTACAATGTCAACTGAACACAGCAATAACTAACAAAACTGCCACCACAGTAAAAACTGAACACAGGTATCCCATACAGCTCCCAGTTATACTTATAGCTATTCTTGTAAATAGTCAAACCCAAACTGATCCACTAATAAGAAGGCCCTATTTGACAGACACTGAGTCCTACTCAGATACATCGCGGACTAGAAGGCAATGAAAGGAGTTACCTTTATACCACTGAAGAACATCCAGTTATCATGCAACTGCTTAAAGTATCCAGTAACACCGACCACGCATAGGGAGCAAAGAGCAACGCCGGTCACCACTGACAGCACTGCCCAAAGAATAGGTCCCCTAGGACCTGTCCGAGCTACTTCCAGTACCGCCCGACGTACTTCCGCCTTAAATCGACTTACTTCCGATCTCGCACGACGTACTTCCGCCTTAAATCGTCCTACTTCCGGTTCCGCCCTACCTACTTTCGCTTTAAATCGAACTACTTCCGGTCCCTCCTGACCTACTTCCGGTCTCGCTCGAGCTGCTCCCGGGTTTTGATGAGCCGCTCTTCTTGGTTGTATCTGGGCTGTTCCCGACTGCATCTCGACAATGCTTAATGAGGATCCTGCATCATGTGAAATACTAACTTTCCTCCGTTTACGGGCAGGCATCTTGTATTTGTGCTTATCTGATACAGTGTTCGGGTTCGCAAATTGAATTCCAATGGCGACAAGCAATTGCTGTTCCGTTAACAATGCTGCAAAGATATACTGTGTAACATACACATTCTGGCAGCTCCAACTACTGGAAGCCCTGCTACAAACACTCTTATTTATGTTATTAACTAATCTTTAGAAAATTATATCTGCAGAAATAGACATGTCGCTACAATTTCCAAATAGATGCCAGGTGCCAACTAGATGCCCTTAAGAGTGATGCTTGATACCTCCATCTACAGCAGTCTTGCAGCGTGCGCCAATAATTATAAATGATCAAACTGCATCCACAGAAATATGTATGTCGATACAAACTCACAGACACGAAATGATTCCACCTACAGTATGATTGCTGACACTACAATAACTCTGCTGCATGTGTTAATAATTATAAATCATCAAACTGCATCCACAGAAATATGCATGTCAGTGCAAAGTCTTTATGAATGCCAAGTGACTACACCTTCAGAATGACTATTAGCACCTCCATCTACAGCAATCCTGCTGTGTGCGCCAATAATAATTATTATAAATCATCAAACTCCATCCACAGTAATATGCATGTCGGCACAAACTCCTCACGGGCATCGAATGATTGCATCTACATTATGATTGCTGACACCTGCAATCCTGCTACGTGTGCTAATAATTATGAATTACCAAACTGTATCCATAGAAATATGCATGTCGGCGCAAAGTCCTCACAGATGCCAAGAGCAGGTGTTAACCAGATTGAAGTAGCCCACAAGAGTCAATACGATTCGGCCATCACTATTATTACGCGTGTGAAATGCAGGGGCAATGTATGCGTGTAGTTAATCTTAGATTCTCCTGGCTAGTATCGCAAATTCTCAGGTCCATGCGTTCATAGCTATAAAACATCAATAGGTACTGAATAAGAAATGAGCATGCACCACGCTGTCTGCTATAAACACGCACGCACGTGTACTATGTATACACGCGCACATGCACGCACACACGCACATCCCACCAGAATCTTTATCCACGGAACCTCACAGCCTAAAGAGTGGTTTTAAATTGTTGTCTGCTTGGGCATAATGTCCTTTGAGTAGAGCATATTTCACCAAAATGGTGCAAGCTAATTTAAAAGAATATTTGTAAACACCATTCGTTCTCTGATACAAGTATTGTAACACTGTCAGAAAGGGGATATTAAATAAATGCCAGATCCTCTTGGTTAAAATGTATATAATACGCTAACTGCCACTCTACATGACATAAAATACAATTCATAAGGAACAAGTAAACAGCCCCATGGGAAGTCAGACACACCAAATTAATTAGTGATAATAAGGTTGATGTGGATTGATTGATCTATCTTTAATATCTCTACCAATAGGACGAGTCATGCCTTGCAAAAGTGTGCACGCCTAGTCCTAGAGGCTTTTCAGTGCTTCCAGAGTAGCATATAGTGCCACAAGCATCAGGATACGATATCTCACTCAGTAACATTACCCTCAGTCACACTGAGCCAACCAGTCTTTGCACTACCCTAGTGAAGTAACAGGTACCCCAAGTAGAGCAATTAAGTCAGTGGAAAATGCCTGCAGGCACACACAAACAGAAAAATCTAGGTTTTCCCATTGATCCTATCTCCTCACAAAGTCACTCCAGGATTAAAATATTTATCTCAGAATAAAGCTCATGTTCTCAGGTTTCCATTGATGTATAATTTGTTATATTTACTTAATCCACCGACCTATCAAAATGAGATTTATGTGCTATATAATTTATTATATGAATATTAATTAATTAATTCCTCGCTATTTATTTGTTGATATTTGCTGCAGGCCAGAACCCACTCTGCCTGGCTGGCACCACTCCATGAAACCATAGCCCAACCAGCGTGCGTCACGATCACATGAACTCCGAATTTTTTCCTTTTTCTTTCTAGGTAGGGCTGTTTATTGCTCGACCATATGGGCCTCGGAAATAAATTTAGGTTTCCACCACTCCTCGTCTCGTCTCTTTATTTTATCCTCCTCAGTCGTAGCCTATTTTATACAGCCTAATTATCCACCCATCCAACTCTGTAATCACTTTTGTTCTGGTCAACCAGCATAGAAAATGTCAATACTCGCAATTATTTAATATGCGCTCCGTGTTGGTTGGTCAGAGGTAGCCAGCCTCTTTTGCTTTCCCACAACCAAGAGCTAGCGCATGGCTGGTGAATGAGACTGCTTTCAAACATGCTGAAAATTGGCCATTTTTTTGGCAAATTTGATCACAATCATTGTAAAATTAAAATAATTCACATATGTCAAAGAATATTGTATATATTGTAAATAGAAAGACCATATTGATGATAATAATGCCAGAAGATTTCATGCAATTATCTTGCACAGGTGATTTATCTGTGTCGTTTTAAACTTGCTCAAAATTGGGCATTTTACCAGATTTGATCATAATCATTGTAAATTTAAAATAATTCACATATATCAAAGTGTATTGTGTATAATGTAAATAGAAAGAAGATATTTATTGAGCCTAATAAAGCGATGTCATGCAATTTTCTTTTACGGGTGATTTTCTGTGTCATTTCAAACTTTCTCAAAATTGTGCATTTGTTTACCAGATTTTATCACTTGCCAAATTGAGCGCTGGAGCATTTTGGACCTATGTCTATAAACTTTTCCCAATCGTATGCAGTCCTGAAAAAAAATAGCGGTGAAAAGGCTCACCTATAGGTCAGGGAGAAATAAGAATAATCCATCTGGAGTGCAATTTATTTTCCACAAGCACACCTCCAAAAGTGCTCCACAGCTAAATTTGAAAAATGGCGAGTTATGGGAAATTGCTTTTGAAAATCCATGTCTTGAAACGTAACCATCTCATTCCACTAGATCTCTATTTTCTATTTATACAGGCCATGGAATCACCAGAAAAAAAGCAGTAGAAGTGAGATCGAGTGATTAGTTTTAATTTTGGGGACCATAAAAAATGCTATCTTTTTAGGTTCGGATGGGCCTAATTAAGTAACAACCTAAAACGCCCAATCTTCCTGAATATTAGAGCAATTTTGACAAATGAAGTATCATTTTGTTTGAAATTAAATATCCTAACAAATGAAATCCATTAAATTAAGCTCAAACCTGTTTTAAAACATCACTTGGGATACCTACTAGTAATGCCAAACGCCAGACAAGATAGGAACAAGTATCAAATTTGGTTGATAAGAATGGTTGGCTTATTGGGGTCTAACCTCCTAGCAACATCTAGTCATATCAGGATAGGTGCAAATCTGTTACAATGCACACTGGTAGTGGCTTTACAGTGCTGTTTCACTGAGATGCCATATTACTGGCACCATCACCCTATAGATCTATCCTAAATAGCAGGACTTGAGCAGCAGTTTCCAAAAAGTTTCTTTAAATATTTCGTCAATATTTGAAGTTCAGATATACCTCTACCCACGAACAAACGATGTTAACCTCTTGACAATTTCATGCCCATAACCAGCCATTGTAAATGTAATACAGTTAATAGTTCGAGAATTTGAATATTTTGTTCAGTATACAAAGAATACATGTTAAAATCAGGTGACCAGACCTTTAAGCTGTGTATTAAATATATATATATATATATATTTCAATTTTGATGCTGTCCGATCCCCCACAAATCCGATATTAATTATTTTTATGTCAATTTATGTTATTGTTATTATCATTATTATTAGGTTGGTTGTTATAATCTAGTTTACTTTAGGCGTTGTTTGCTCGTTGTCCACTGTATCAACATAGCACCGGAAAAATAAGCTGCGATAAATGGTTAATGATTGCACGAGAATCTAAATTGGATATATATAGGATCAAATCTAAGTAAATGTTTTGGTTTCGAAAATGTTGTTTTCATCTGATTATAAAAACAGCTTTAAATAAAAATTCCATATAATGAATTCTGAAATAACACCAGGGTTACAGATCAGTAAAATTGTTCACTTGTCCATAGCCATGGGACAAGCCTGGTGTGATAATTTTACTTGTCCACCTAAATGTGCACTTTTAAAAAATCTGTAATCTTCCATATTTTATACACACATAATTTGCTATACATCACATATATATATATATATTTTATATATATATATATATATATATATATTATATATATACATATATGTAAGAATAGCCCGGCAACACAGTATTGGTGGGTACATCGTTTATTTACAGGAAATGACAATAGTATGAAATAGTAATGCACCTGGCTGGGCCTCAAATGCCCTACCTGAATTAAATGAAGTATAAGAAAAAAGTTTGAAAGGCAGTGTGGACGCTCTGGGTGGCTGTGACACACTGAGGCAAACAATAACAACAGGGCCGCGTTCAGGGTCCGCCTCGGAGGCGCCGCGGAGACGTCTCGGCAATGCTTTTTGGCCTAATACCATTCAGAGTGCGTCTCGGCGATGTCTCGGCGATGCCTCCGTTTTCAATCAGGAGACAAAAAGTGCCTCGAAAATGGCCGCTGTATCCAGTGGTTTCATCCAATCACAGCACAGCTTTTCCATTGGGGGCGGCCATTTTCGAGACAAGAAACTGCCTTTGCCGTTCAGACTAGCGTGACGTCACGGGTGCCTCCGAGACGGACCCTGAACGCAGCCCAGGCGTAGGGAGGTCCTGGTCCCACCTGGTGGGTGTGCAGGGTACTATCCTGTGAGCCCCCCAGGAGCCCCTGAGTGGCAGCACGGTGCAATTCAGTTACATCCGCATATACGTTGTATATACGTGGGTGTAAGAATAGCATGGCAACAGAGTATTGGTGGGTACATCGTTTATTTACAGGAAATGACAATAGTATGAAATAGTAATGCACCTGGCTGGGCCTCAAATGCCAAAGTCAGAGACACACAAGACAGAGAAGAATTAAAGCAAGGCGGAAAGAGCTGTGGCGACCTTGATATCCGCAACGATCCTGTTGGCTAGAGGTCGAGCAATGTATTTATAGACGCAGTCTGAGGACCAGTCGCCGCGCACCTTAATCTCGTCAATGGCGGCCCCTTGTAGGGCGAGGAAGGTACATCCTCCCCTGCGGAGCGAGTGGCACGAGAAGGAGGAGGCGTTTGTTTGTTGTTGTTGTTTTATGTCCTAGCAACATCTAAGGTCATATCAGGATGGGTACCGACTTGTGACAGTGCGCACTCATGGTCACTTTATAGTGCTGTCCCACTGGGAAACCAGGCTGCCGGCACCATGACCTGGTGTACCACTCAGTCACATTATCCTGACACTGAGCACACCAGTCCTTGCCATATCCTAATAATGCCGAGCGCCTGGCTAGGAAGCGACAAGTATCAATTTTAAAGTCATTGGTTTGACTCGACCAGGACTCGAACCCACGACCCCACAATCTACCAGCACGGGAGAGACGCTCTAACTCATTCAGCCATCCCGTCTGGTAGGAGGAGGCGTCTAGACTGGCCTCTTCAGAGAAAATGTTTATGGTTGCTGGAGGGTAAGATAATCTAAGGGCCTATAGCCCCCGCGAGCAAAAGGAATTTGGAAAACAGGGGAATCTTGGGCTACTTTAACCTGCTGAAAGTGTTTTTCGACCCAGAATACCGCGCACAGCTCGGTGTTTGGTACTCGGGCCACCGGGATTAAGAGCTCTCTCTTTGAACTGGATCGTCTTGGACCTGCGGACTGAGATCACCATACCCCATTTAAAGAATTCAAAATCAGAGCGTCTTAGAAGTGAGTCTGACTCCGTAAGTTGGCACTTGCAGAGTAAAGCTCTGAAGCCTGTTAGGATAGCCGCGCAGGCGCAGACGTAGACGTGGGCCTCGTGGTCGGACATATGGTCAAACATCAGAGTCAGTTCCTTGGGCAACAGGGGGGCGGACGGCTTGACCTGGCAGCCCAGGACCCACTTAGCCCCTCCCATGACGGTTCTCACTTGATGACAGAAGTCAAACCCAGGAAAACCATGAGATTTCAAAAAGAAATTTAGTGCGCTGATGTAGTTGAGTATTTCATTGTTCGGGAAAGCCAAACCACATACATAGCGACCTGGGAGGAGGGGCAGGGCAGTGGAGACAGGAGGCCGCGGAACTCCTCAATGAAGGAGAGGTACTTCCGCACCTGCATGGACCGAGTTGTCCTCGAGTTGGATGAGTAATATTGGTCACACATGACTCTGACCTGTCCCTCCAGCTCGGTTAGACCTGTAAAGATAGAGTTAATTACTAAATAAATGCGCACAACACAGACGGCCGAGATGATCAGCGCGAACAATGTGGCACTTGCTAGTGACATCTTGCCACCTACTCAAGGCGTCACAGATAGTGTTGTCGGCGCTCCTAATATAAACAGACTTCACGTCAAAGTTAAATCTAACCGAGGTCCAGAAAAGCTCTTTAACCCAAACCATGATGGCTTTGTTGATGCAGCGGCCCGTATTGTTATCAGTAACAAACACAACACTTTTGTCTTGCCAAAGATGACCCCAACGGCGATGACGGCCCACATATCCTTTTGGTTAATATGGGTTTCAGGCCCGACCCCAGTCGCCTCGGCGTGGTGGTGGCCGACCTCGGGGGCCAGATCCTGCTCTTTTGAGTGAAAAGAGCCGACCAGCCAGTCGTCCGAGTGGGTCGCTCCGAAGCCCCAATCAGAGGCGTCACGGTAGACTGAAACGACAGCTGCATGGGGGCCAAGGATTTTTGCGTACCCGTTGAACATGTCAACGTAGTTAAGCCACCATTGGAGCTCTGACCGTAGTTCCTCGTTAAGGCGGAACATGTAGTACGGTTTACGCAGCTGCCGGATTGCGTCATAGACCCTGGTTGAGAAAGAGCGGCCCCCCCGGACGACAGTAGCGCAATGGGCTAGGCGGCCCCCTAGCCTCTCGAGGTCTTTACGTGAGGCCTTGCGCTTGCCGAGAAAACCGGATAGTACACTTTTGAGTTTAAGGATCTTATCTCGGGGAAGGCGGAGCTGGAGAAGGACACTGTCAATTTCAATACCGAGAAATCTTGCGCACTGGGCATGCGCACGGAGTTTGGGGTAACTTAGATAGAAACCCATCCTACGGAGGATGGCAGCAATTTTTTGCTGGTTAACTGCACAATCCTCAAACGAGGAGCCTATAACGGCAAAGTCGTCCAGATAGTTTACACATCCGACTACTCCATCGAGCCTGCCACAGCGAGCAACAAAATCTGATATGCGGTTGAAGATATACGGGCTAGAGGAGAGCCCCATACATAGGCGGTTGTCAAAAAAAAATTAGGGTCCGCCCCCCGTTCCGAAGTCCCATTTGATAGCCTGGAATGGGCGGTCGCTGGGATGGATATTAATGGCCCTATAGGCGTCCTTGATGTCTATGGTAGCTATGTAGTCTCTGCAAAGGAGCTGGTCAACTAGATCGCCAATGCCTTGGTAGCAGAAGGAATGCGACACCTCGTCGACAAAGCTGTTCACCGACCGGTTGCTGGGCTTACTGCAGTCGACAATGGTGCGCATTCCCTCGCCACTTGACTTGGGGACAGCAAAAACATTATGGGTGCAGAGTGGGGCTGAGTCGGCCCGACTAATGTAGCCACAGCTGAGCTCAGAGCTGAGCTTCCTGTTGATAAAACTTTTTTGGGCACCATCTTGAGGCCGAATAGGTGGAGGTGCAACTGGGGTTAATGACCTTGAAGCCAAAGAGGGAGCCGTATAGTATAAACTCCCAGTCATAAATGACAGATCCACGAAAGAAACATTCACAGATAATACGACAGGGTTTAAATTGAGCCCTGTTGGGATCAATGTAATGAACACATGTACAAATGGCATTCTTGCAGGCAAGGGAAACAATTAATACAGTAGGTTTGCCTGAAGAGCTAAGTTTATCGACAGCAGTTACATGAACGATACCCTCCACCCAAGACAATGTTAACCAACTACAAGCAATTAGCGGGCAATGTGGCATGCCGCTAATATGGGGCTCGTCAATGTTAACCCGCGAGTCAGCACCAGATTTGTCAGTGAGAGTGCGGTTGACAGCCGTGCCACAAACGCGGCCATTACAATGAGGGGCCCAAATTAAAGGGGCCAACAAGACTATGTGAACGGTCGTGAAGTACATCACGAGAAACCGGTTCGTCAGGCGGAACGGGTTCAACAAGCACAGAGCCCGGGGTCACACATGCGGGAGAATTCAGTGGCGGGTTGTCGGAAGTGGTAGCCGGAGTCGGAGAGGCAGCACAATCTGCCAGAACGCTAGGATCTAACTCAACAATGGTATAGCGATCCCCCGAACACAATTTCGGGACGCGCCGCGCCGGACCGCTGACAAACCCCTAATCCTTTGAGCAGTTGCTCCTTATGTGCGCCTTACTACCGCACCTGGAGCACCAGTGACCGTAGCTACAGGTGCGGTCGTCCCTGCTGCAGCCCTCGTCCTTATTGAACGAGAAGCAAGGCTTCTTCCCATCCCTAACGAACAACTGCCTCGGCCGACCCTGGCTACCACTGCCCGAGTGACTACCTCCCCCACCACCCTGCTTCTTCATGTGCTCGAAAGCATAGTACTTCAGGGCCACTTCGGGTTGCCCGTGGAGAAGGCCGCGTATCCTTCCGAGACGGCAAGCTTGCGGATGGCACGGTCGTAATTTACGTGCATTTTTTTCTTGGAAAGTCCCCAACTTAGCCTTGCCCGCGATGTATCCTAGATGTTGTAGGATACGCAAAAGCTTACTGCCGTCCATCACCTTAGAGGCCACCACCCAGTTCACGGTTGGCTCTATCAGTTTGAATAGCGATAGCTTCTTTACATCCCTCCCATCCTCCGCGTGCCTACGCAGCGACCACTTACTTCTAGCCTTCCTCTCTCTGCTAGCAGAGCGGTCGTCTGACGACGTAGAGCTAGAGGCGCGATGTCGATGGTGACATCTTCGATGCGGGGACGATGATCGTCTTCGTGTCGTACTGCCGCTTACGAGTGCGAGCTGTCTTGCCGGCTACTGCTTCATGCCGTCGTCCCGTCTGGTGGAATGTCGTCCGTCCGTTTCGACGTCCGTGCAGAAAGTCGCGCCACATCGTCAAGCAAGTCCCGTTCCTCTCTTTCGAGTTCAGCGAGGCGTTTCCGTTTCCGCAGCTTGACGATTCGAGCTCGGATTTCCCGTTCCTCGTTGTCTTCGCTGCAGTCATCCCCACCCCGGACGACCTGGTCGATCTCAGCTTCATGCTTGGCCGCTATGGATTTCTCGCCCTCCGCCATCTTGTTGAGTTTCGACGTCGATCGGGTCGTCCATTTTGTCGTTTCCCGGTGCCTGCAGCCGTCGTTGACGGGTTCAAGCTACCAAACGTGCAGTAGTCCTTTGGCATCGTCCGGACAAAAATGGCAGAGATTACCGTATCGACAGTGGTCCGGCCGTATCGACAGTGATCCGTGTCGACATTAAATCCGAATATGTACAGAAAGTCAAATTAATCATGCCAGAGCTTTACTGTCTTTAGCGTGTACCGTAGTTGTTGCCGTAACCGTTCAGCGTGTACTGTAGCTGTAGCCGTAACCGTTTAGTTTACAACAGACCGTTAAGACGAGCCGTTACGACTTTCCCGCCAAGCTAATTTGAATGAACCGTATCGACAAGTCTAGTTTGACAAAGAATTCCTAGGCAAAGATTACCGTATCGACAGTACAATAGTATGTTAACCGTAGCGTTAACCGTGGAGCCGCCTTGTTGTGATGGTTCGGACTGACCGTTAAGACGAGCCATTACGACTTTCCCACTTAACAATGAACCGCGTCGACAAAAAAGTTAGTTTTAGCTCATGGTTTCGTAGATCGGGCTTCTAAGTGTTGGTTGAATGAAGCTGTAGACGTAGAGTGATCCGTATAGGTAGTCCATAGGAAACCGTAGACACAGGTAGCAAGTAGACTGTGTACAAAAAGTTTGACCTTATCTCTATCACCAGTGATAGAAATAAGCAAAATTTCCACTTGCCCAACATAATACCATATTCACATTGCCCATGCCTACTCGCTTGGCTCGGACAAGCGATTACACTTTATTTTGAATGCTGAACACCCACATACATACACACACGCCACATGCGCTCACCTTGATGTTGGAGAACCAGAGGTCATTCTCGTGAATGGAGATCATGTAGGTAGTGTGAATGACACTGGCAATCAAGAGCATGACGACGCCTAGGCACTTGCTGATCCACCCTACGATAGCCGGCAGCCCTGACCAATGCCTCCCCGGAGCCACATCGCCAGGCCCCGGGCCGTCCCCGGAGCAGTTCAGCACGTCGTCTAAAGGGCGAGGCTCAGTGGGAGGATCGGCTGTGTGTGCCCTCCGGGTCGAGGATAAGGGCGGCCTGTGAGGTTTCTTGCGATGCCTTACTTCACTTTCCATGGTCTTGTCTCACTGAAATAAAACAGCAACCTAATCAACTTGGATAGAAAATGTGGCAGCTGTGTAAATTTGTCATGCTCGTACACTATCGCAAATAGAGGTACAAACAAATAAGCACATTCATTGGTACAAACAAATGAGAAACTCACCTCTTTACAAACTTGTCTCGGCATTCAAAGGTGCATCAATAACAAAGGATGCTTTTGGCCATTATACCATTATTTACAGGTAACCGTGGGTTGTAAAAAAGTATATACAAAATTAATGTTAAACACCTTAACTCACTCACATTGTACACCCATCCAATCTTAATTAGATTATGTCTTGAGACTGTCATTGGTTTCCAGCATCCAGCAAACTCTAACGCTTTATTTTAAAATAGATGTAAATTAATATGGTTTTACTTTTACTTTTTTTTAGCATGGTGTTCTTGACATGAAAATAATTAATATCAGATCTGTCATATCATTTTGAGATCGGAAATACATCTATCTTGGCATCATATTTGTATTGGTAACTGGCATCCTCCCAATGTTTAAGTGCTGGGAAGCGTGTCACTGATAATACATTTACATAACATTATCACCGTCAGTGATAGTATATGGGACCAAGACTACCTTAGTTATAAGTATATCTTTTAATGGAACATCACACCTGTGTGTCCGATCTCGCAGCTTTCAGTGTTTTCAAACCTACTTTCCGTATTCTTGAATGACTTTCAATAGCACTTCTACCATTAAAAATAAACAACTGCACAATATTCACAAGCAAACTATCTATGCATCCCACAACAAGGACAACACTAACCATTTAAAATAGTTAACTTTGGAAATATCTGACGTGAAAACGTTGTCAAATTAATTGCCTATACAGCAACAAATATTTTGGAGCCGGAGATTCTGTAACGAAACAAGCACAACTGTATTTCCGAATTCAGTTTTTGAATCCGTAACATACACAGAAAAATGTGGGTTTCCATGGCAACCATTATACAAAACTGCCTGACACCTACAATACCCTGCCAGGTTCTAGACTTGCGAATCCAGTTGGTCATTGTATGACCATTTTTAGGAAGAAAAAATGCTAAAGATTCACAATCTAATAGCTAGCATGGACATTCCTGGCAGTCTTCCCCCTGAATTTTGCATCTGAAGACTTGAATAGCTTAGTAAAATGCCTTTCAAATGTTGTACAACAATGAAAATAGTCTATCTTTGCTGAGATCTTTGGCGCTTCAAAAACAGATCAAACAATAAGGGTAGCCTACTGCGCATGAGTCTCGGGTGGGTGCCTTTTCCTGACTCTACTCTGCCTGAGATGAGGTCGCAAGAAGTTGTATAAGTTTATTGGTCAGGCGAAAGCAGTGCCCCCGGCGGATTGGGGGTAACTAACTAGTAGGTATGTTGACATCGACGCGCTGCGCCGCTGCCGTGTTGTCCCCGATCGCTGTGATCGGGAGTGCGCGAATGGTTCTCAACATCTCTACCCAAATCGCTTCTCATAGGCTAACGGGTGGAGGGATCGGGGAATCACGATCATCACATATAAAGGAAAGCTTTCTGAATGTCATAGTTTTCGAATTTTGGATTTCTGCTGATTCGTTCATTCGTGACACAATTTTAAACATTTGCACTCATTTGTGGATGCTCAAATCAGTTCAAAATCACTTTGGCCATAGATAAAAAACATATGGCCCAGATTATTAATGTCTTTTCTCACATTATACCAAATATTATCAAGGTCCTATACTTCGAAAATGGTTAATTTTGAAACGGAAAGTGTCATGGGTTGCGTGACTTTGGCACTATAGTGACAGGCTCACCTCTGTCTTGCACTCATTTTCGGTTCAAAATCAGTTCAAAATCACTATGGGGATAAATAAAAAATATGTAGCCCAAATTATATAGGTCTTTTCTCACAGTATACCAAATATTATCACGATCCTATATGTCAAAAGTGGTTAATTTTGAATCGGAAAGTGACATGGTTGTATTCCATGCACACCAACACGCACACGTGCTTAAGGTCACACCCATTGCCTTTGTTTCAGTCTAATTACAGGACAAAAAAACATGCGATTTTAAATATTTAAAAAATCATAACTTTCTTAATACTAGACCAATATGTATGACCTTTGTGCCATTTAAAAGCATTTGTTTGGCTCTTTTCAATGCTATGAGTATCATTTCTATATGATAAATTAAAAAAAAATTCCAACATACCTATAACTAGTGGGACAGCAGTGCTAGTTTCGCCCACTACGGCCTAGTGACACTGGACAGCGTACACTGTACTACTACTACTATGGTACTAGTCTACAACTTACAAGTACGCCCTACTAGTACTTAGTAGTCACTAGACTAGTGGGACTTCTGAGCCTGAGTCACTGACAGTAGCGACCGCAAACGGCGACGCTGCGCAGCTCTCTGCGCATGTCAACACGGCCATTGAAAACTTGGGAGCGGTTTTGGTGGCAAACATGCTCGAGTAACCAGCTTTGCATTGCATTCTGGGAGTACCTAAGTTACTGCTGATTTGAATTAACGATTCTGAAGAGTCTTCCCAAGTGTTTCAGTCCCAAAACAAGCATATTTGAGCATTTCTTCTGAATTCGGCAGACAGATTAAGTTTGTTACCCTTAAATCTACATCATACCTTGTTTAACAGAACTTAACATTGTATACACCGATTTTATGGCCTGTTCTCTTTTAAACAATGTTTCAGTGAATTGCAGCTATGTCACAACTTCCTTTATAATTGTCACAGGATGATAATTTAAGTATCATTAGAAAGGTCTTTCCAATACCTTTGCAATGATATATTTTGTTGGATCTGTTGACTTTGAAATTTTTTGTCATCCCCAATTAGCATGTGGTTTCACCAAGTTCCCCCATAGGCTGACATAGCCCCATAGGCATAGACAAGTGTCCAGGAATTAAGACAAAAGAGTGAAATGAAAATCATCATAACTATTTTATTAACAATGCTATAGAGCTAAACAAAAAAAAAGAAAAAAAAAGTGTATTCAACTCAGAATTGGAAGGGCTTCAATTCTGTACTAATTATGGTGTTCTAGACCTGTTTTAAAATGTTCGTGTGTGGTCCCTACTGACAGCGTCAGTGAGTGAGGGCCAGACACCAGTCACTGTGACACTGAGTCAGTGTATTCGCTCACCGCGTTTGTTTTGCATCATGGAAGTTATAGTAATACTTACCACGCCTTCAGTTTATGAGTGTAATAATTATTCCGCTAAATTGAGAATGCAATTTTTCCTCAAAATGCACAAACTAACCAATTTTATAATGTCTGCTGGGTTTGAGTTATAAAACGGAAGCAGTTTCTCAAAGTAAAGATTGTAGCCGCTGTACACACGTGTTCGTGGTTTTCTGTTAGGTGGCGCCACCATACTGTTCTTATGGAAAGCAGCCCTTTCATGTGATTGCAAATCCTGCTACCACCATCCACCAAAAACTGGTGGAAGGACACGATGAAGAAGAATGAGCCATTTCTCTCGTTATGCTCTTGGTGGCAGCACCCGTTCTCGGTCGAAGCAAATCGGTGTGTATTTTGATCCATTGGCAGGAAACTAGTTTCAGCTCATCTCAGGTCTTGTTTGAAAATAGAATATCAACTAAAAATATATATATAATAATAAGATGTTTATCTTTTATCCAGCATTGCATACAAATATGGGACCATACGGGATGGCCGGATGAGTTAGAGCGTCCATCTCCTGTGCTGGTAGATCGTGGGGTCGTGGGTTCGAACCCTGGTCGAGTCAAACCAATGACTTAAAAATTGATACTTGTCGCTTCCTAGCCAGGCGCTCAGCATTATTAGGACAGGGATACCTTGTCATGGTGCCGACGGCCTGGTTTCCCAGTGGGACAGCACTATAAAGTCACCATGAGTGCGCACTGTCACAAGTCGGTACCCGTCCTGATATGACCTTAGATGTTGCTAGGACGAAAACCAACAACAAACAAAACAAACAAAAGACAAATCTGGTCACTCAAACTAGTTCACACGTACAGCGTAAAGGGCCTGTCACACTACGACCTATGTCGGTAGCGTATGCGGTTTTCGAACGATACGCCGTCATAGTGTAAAAATATACGGATTTTCGGTTTAGAATTATATATTGGCAGAGAGCATTCTTATTCTTGGATGACGGAGTGGGGACAAGGTAATGTAAACTAAAAGCAATGATGCCCCACTTACATTATGACATGATATAAACTATGTGAAATATATGTCCATACATGATGCCTAAGATTAATGAAGAGCTGTGTTATATAAGAAACAGTTCAAGGTTGATGAAAATGTCCTCTATGTAGTCAGAACGTATGCCATTGGAGAGGAAGGACATTGACAATATATATATATATATATTTGTAACTGTATACAACTACCTGCCGCCAGGGTGCTGATGGGTAGCACACCAGCCTAATCTGCATATACACCGAGGCACCACCTGCGGCTGGCGTGGGAGGCAGCCACCCCTATTGGGGGTTGCCACCCTCCCGAGGCTGTGAGGGGTGCCTGATTGGCTGACTGTGGGATGTCCAGTTGCCCTTGCCCTTCTTAGCTTCTGACCTACATGAGACACACAAGATTATGCAAATGAAGGACCGATGCTCCCGTCACACGGGACACCGCCACTCTACTCCTGGCTCTTGAGTGAGTCACACCTACTCTTGAGCAGGAACCCCAGACACTCTGTCTGATGCTAGCAAAATTCTATATTCCAATTGAGTGTGTACACAGCCCCTAGAACTGACTGACAAGCGTCTACCTGAATAACAATGGGTTTCTCGGCATTATAGTACGCTAATACAGGAGCGGTTCTCAACTTTTCTTTGAGTTTGTCATACGCAACTTGTTGTTCGCTTTGCCAGTGCCACGCGACATCCTTAGCAAGGAGTGTGCGCAGTGGTTTAGCGATCTCGGACATATTTAGTATGAACTTGTGCACATATCCAACCATGCTCAGGTACCTCTGCACGCCTTGTTTGTCACACATCTCTGGCATGTCTACGATCGAATGTATTCTGTCTGGATCTGGCTTCATGCCTTGTTGGGTAAGTTGATGACCTACATACTTTACTGTCGTTTTGCATATCAAAGATTTTGACTCGTTTAACTTAAGATTTACCAACCTAGCTCAGTCCAGCACTGCCTTCAGTCTGTCATTGTTTTCCTCCACGGTTGACCCAAATACCAAAATGTCATCTGTGACTATACCGATACCGGGTAGATCACCCATGACACGTGCATTTCCTGAATAAAATTGTCATAGGCTGGTTTGATGCCAAAAGGCAGACAGGTGTACCTGTACCAGCCCCATGGAGTGTTAAACGTGCACAAGAGTGAACTTTCATAGTCTAATTTGATGTGTGAATACCCTGTCATAGCATCCAAAACTGAGAAATACTGTGCATTTCCGTCTTAGTGATAATTTTGTCAATAGTTTTGGTTGGGAATAGCCCTCTCTTGATAGCTTTGTTTAATTTAGTCGGATCCAGACAGATCCTTATCTTATTCGTTTTCTTTACGATTGTTATGGAATTTACCCACTCAGTAGGTTCATCTTGCTCAACAATTACACCTATTTTGACCATACAATTAAGATCGTTGTGTACTTTGTTTTGAATGGTGTAAAGATCAACCATCACTCTCTGGCATGTGTGTTGTTATGATTTATTTAAGACAAGATGGCCTCCAACCACCAGAAGTAGTTCTGGTGGCTAACACTAGTTGCGTATCTGGACATCTTCCCCCTCATAGAACAATCTGACTCTACACATCCATTTAGTTCTGAACACAAGGTAGAACTGAAAGATAGAGATAATGTGACAGTTTACCGTCAAAAGTATATGTATATAGAGAGATATAACAAAGATGACATTTGTTATCTACAGATTTAACCTGTCTACCGGTCTAGTGATTCTTGAGGATCGCCTGATCTCCTTGGTGACTGGTGTTCTGACTACTTCCCCTCTGACCGGACTAGTTGCTTCTGGATCCTGATCCTGTGGACCTTCACCAGCTGCCTCACGTGTGACCTCCTCTGAGCTTTCAGTAGGAGCGGTCTGACTAGGCAGATCACTGTCCCTGACCCCCTTCAGTTCAAACCTTTCATTAACTTTCAAGAGGTGACGCCTATTGCGTCTTATGACGTTACCCTCTTCCGTCTGAATCTTGTACGACCTGGGTCCCACCTGCTCACTGACCCGGGCCGTCGAATCCCAATGAGTACCTCTTACTCTGACTACATCACTTTGACTCAGTGGGGGTAGGTCTTTGGCTGTCTCATTGTACTTTTCTACTTGTTTTTGTTTTATCTTTTCCTTTCTGCTCCCCTTTTCAACACCCTTGTATCTCTTATCCAGTCGTGGTATTTTCCCGTTTAGCTTACGCCCCATTAACATCTCCCCCGGTGACATGCCTATCTCTCTGGGGGCCATTCTATAGTTTAGAAGGGCCAGGTAGGGATCCCCCCCACTCTCTTTCGTCTTATTTAGTAGGGACTTTATTATTCCTACTCCCCTCTCTGCCTGCCCGTTTGATTGTGGGTATCTGGGACTTGATGTTCTATGTTCAAATTAATAGGTCTTTGAGAACTTCTTGAATAACTCAGAGCTGAACTGTGGACCGTTGTCGCTAACCACTCTTCTGGGTATACCATGTCTGGCAAACATACTTTTTAAGTGTGTGATGACTGTATCAGAGGTCGTTGAGCTCAGCATGGCTATTTCGGGATAGTTGGAATAATAATCTATGCATATTAGATAATCTTTTCCCCCCCAGTGAAATAGATCCATGCCGACTTTTTCCCACGGTCCCCACTTTATTCTATCTTCTTCCCTGCTGTGCGTTTCTTTGGCCTGTGCCGGCCTGTACATCTGACAGGCCCCACACTTTTGAACACTCCCTTCTATGTCATTATTGATGGTAGGCCAGTATATAGCCTCCCTTGCCATCCTTTTCTGTTTTTCTATGCCTAAATGGCCCTCATGCAATCTACTTAGCATTTCTCCTCGCATACTAACTGGTATCACTATCCGGTCCCCTTTTAGGATAATTCCACTTATCAGGCATAGTTCCTCTCGGAATGGTGCATAAGCTGGACAGTCCCCATTGTTCCACCCACTTAACATGCAGGTCTTTACCGTGGTAAGGACGTCATCCTTACATGTTTCTACCGCTATTTTATCTAGCTGTGCCTGGGTGGCTGAGACTGAATTATATATCATGTCTACCTGGGCTTCGACTTCTGTAGCTACTTTTATATCTTTCTCTGACCTAGCCCTGCTGGCATTTTCTCGGGACAGGGTATCTGCAAGGTAAAGGTATTTTCCAGGGGTCCACCCCAGGACATAGCGATATTTTTGCAATTTTAAAATGAGTCTTTGTATGCGGGGAGACATGTCATTCAAAGGTTTGTTTGAGAGGGGTATTAGTGGTTTATGGTCGGTCTCCAACTCCACTTTGTCCAATCCATATATATAACAGTGACATTTTTCACAACCATACGCAAGCCCCAGACACTCTTTTTCTATTTGAGCATATCTTTGTTCACACTCCGTCAAGGATCTGGCCCCATAGGCCACTGGCTTCCAATCCTGGTCATGGCACTGAAGCAAAACCGCCCCCAACCCATCCTTAGACGCATCGGTTGATACCTTGGTGGGCAGCCTTGGATCATAGTATGCCATGACAGGCTTGGACGCCAATGTGGACTTCAGATCTTTCCATTCGGCCTCATGCTCAGGACCCCAGAACCACATAATTTTCTTGCACAGTAATGCCCTGAGATGAACACATTTGTTGGTGAGATTTGGAATGTACTTCCCCACATAATTGATTGAGCCTAATGCTCTCTGAACATCTTCTTTACAGGTTGGTGTTTCCATGTTTACAATTGCTTCAATCATATCTGAGGATGGGCTAATCCCCTTGTCACACAATGTCTCCCCTAAAAATGTTATTTGTGTTTTGTTAAGCTGACATTTTTTCCAGTTCATGTTTAGTCCATACTGCTTTATTCTTTGTTTCACAGCTGACAGTCTTTCGTTGTGCACTTTTTCACTGGCACCCCACACAAGAATGTCGTCCATGAATACCCTCACGCCCTCTAGGTCCCCAAACATTTGTTCCATGGACCTATGAAACACTTCAGGGGCAGAACAAAGTCTGTATGGTAGCCTGTCATAGGCATATCTTCCAAATGGTGTATTAAATGTGGTGAGGGCCTTGGACTCATCTGACAGCTTTATCTGCCAGAACGCTTGCGATGCGTCAAGTTTACTAAATACCTGAGCTCCATTGATCTCCGCAAAGATCTCCTCCCTTGTAGGCAGCTGGTAGTGTTCGCGATGTATGGCCGCATTCAGATCTTTTGGATCTAGACAGATCCTGAGTCGGCCATTTGGTTTCTTTACCACTACCATGTCACTCACCCAGGCTGTAGGACTCTCTCTCTTGTGGATCACACCTATTTTCTCCATTCTACTCAGTTCCTGTTTCAGTTGATCCCTTAATGCTATAGGGACACCCCTGGCTGGCCTGATCACTGGTCGGGCATTTTCCTTTGTCAATATGTTATATACAAAGGGAATGGATGACAATTGACCCTGTGTGTCTGGCACTGTGTACTGTTTGACATCCTCCACTAACTGACTGTCCACTCGTCCTTGTATGACATGGATACGTTTCACCAGGCCGAGTCTCTCACAGGCTGCTGCACCAAGAAGACTAGGGCCATTTTCAACAATTACAAACATTACTGGATACGTCTTCTTCCTTACAGTTACTCGCAGCACAGACGAGCCCCTCACCTTTATTTCAGCATTGTTATAATCGGTCAGGCGCACATTTGCTTGTTTCAGTTTGGGTCTGTCTCTCAGTTTCCTGTACTCACGGGCATTCAGGAGATTAGCACCAGCTCCTGTATCTAACTTGACCTGAATTAACGAGTCGCAAACCTCTAACATATGGACCCACTGACAGTCTTTGTTAACACATACCTCATTGACACTTGCCCCTATACTCCGGATAAACACGTCTTGGTCTGAGCCATACTCTCCTTCCTCTGCCTGTTTGCTGTTGATCACGTTCACTTTAGTGTGACACAAACGTGTGTAGTGACCTCTGAAGCCACATTTTCCACACCTCTCTCTGAATGCTGGGCACTGTCTTACTTTATGTCTGGTCGCGCACCGCTTACAGTTGAATTTGCCATTGCCGCTCTCACCATGAGGTCCCGCTGTGGCTGCTGCTCCGCGCGACTTGCTGTCACTCCAGGCTCCTTTGTTCCTACTGTCACTGCTGCGTCGGTTGCTGTCATACCTCGCTCTGACAGCACATACCGGCTCCGTCTCCACTGGGTTGATGACTTTCATGTGTGCTTTTATGGTCTCGGCCGCTTTGCACATGATTATCGCCGAATCCAATGTTAACCCCGAGTCTCTCAGCATTTTCTCTTGCAATCTTTTGTCTCTGATGCCGACCACTAGTTTGTCCCTGATCAGTGACTCTAATAGATCCCCGTACTCGCACGTGGCTGCCTTTAGCCTGAGGTTGGTCACGTACACATCAATCATCTCTCCTTCTTCCTGCTCCTTTGTGTTGAACACAAACCTCTCATATATGAGGTCCTTCTTGGGCAGACAGTAAGCATCAAACTTTTGTACAACCAACTTGTAGTCCATATTATTCTCCTCTGGAATTTCCATTTCGCCCTCCTTTCTGGCTGGTGCGTATTTGAACGTACGATACACTGCCTGTGCCTCTGCTCCGGCAACTGTTAGCAGTAGAGCTACTTTTCTCGCTCCCTCCGGCACATTTATCGCCACCGCATACCATTCAAATTGTTCCTTAAATCTTTCCCATTTCTCCGCCACATTCCCATCTTTCATACGAAGAACTTCAGGTGGCTTTAATGATTCCATTGTCCGCTAATTCCTTTTCACTCCTGGCACCATGTGAAGATCAACCATCACTCTCTGGCATGTGTGTTGTTATGATTTATTTAAGACAAGATGGCCTCCAACCACCAGAAGTAGTTCTGGTGGCTAACACTAGTTGCGTATCTGGACAAATGGCATACAGGATCCTCCTCGGCAGGTCAACAACAGGTTGCACAGATTTACCAATATGAATGACAGCATTTGATTTTATGAGACCTAAACCTTGAAAAACATCTTTGTATTTGCTTACCAGATCTTCGGCTCGCGAGCAGTGTTTGTCGCTCGGGGTGGAAATGTTTGTCAGCACGCTAGAGTGCACCTCGTCAATGCACGCCAACAAGTTCAATGCAACACAAGCCTGGTTAGCCAAGATGGGCTGGCAGTTCCGCACTACTTGGAATGTGAAGTTTCTGCCGTCGATCCCGATCACTGCCTCACCATCGGGAGTGATCCGATCCCCTGTCAGAAGCGAATAGCAGGTGTTTGTCAGCTGGCCTGGTGCTGTTCTGTCAAAGATGTTCCTCGGAAGAACGTTTGCCTCCAATCCTGTGTCGAGCTTGAACTTGACTGGATGACCATTCACTCAGACGGTCGAATACCAGAGTTTATCATCACATCCGGTGCTGCGGTCGATGCCACCGACAAACAGATCCGTCGTCAAGTCATTGACTTCTGCCGGATCCGGGAGTTGCTCAGCGTTGTGAGGGTCGGGTTCTTCCACGGTCAACTCATTGACTCTGCCCAGTTTGCAAGAAGGCAGTGCACATCTTGCCTCTGGCTGGGCAGACTCCCCGGGGGTAGCCACAGTTTTGACAGTGGATCTTGAACTCGCCTGCACCGGTGCCGCCAGCTTTCCAAGATAGCGACTTCCAAGATGGCGGCCCAGACGGACGAACCACCGGAGCACCGGTATGTGCAGTCGCATATCTATTCAGAAAATTGATTTCCTTAACTTCTACGTCTGATTTCTTGTCCTCCAACTGATCAAACCTGAATTCACTGAGCTCGCACATGTTTATGCACTTTTCCAACGTAAGATCGGCTGTCTAAAGCATTTTGTTTCTCAAATTTGTGTTTTTAACGCCAGCCACCAACCGATCGCGCAAAAGCGATTCCTCCACCGGTCCATACTCGCAATCTTTCACTCTATCTCTCAATGCTGTAATATACGTGGACATGTTCTCCGTAGCTTGGTTATGAGAATTAAAGCAGTAACGTGTTATTATTAAGTTACATTTACCGGTACAGTATGCTTGAAACGCGTCGGTGAGCAGTCCCATCTTGTCTTGCTCAGCGAGCGCGATGGACATGTTGGCGAAGACCTTTTGAGCTTCTTCGCCCGCGACATGAAGAAAGATACAGCATTGTACCCGTTCTGTCTTCATTACAACTCCTGCAGCTGTGGCATATATGTCATATGCTATGATCCATGTTTTCCAGTTCGATCGTGCATTGTTGCAGAGGATGAGCTGTCCTGGTGGCCTGAGACTCGGCAGTGTGTTAGCGAGCGGCATCATCCTTATCTGACACCATGTGAAAGTATGACGTCTGAACACTTTGACTTCTGGATACTGAATGCTTTATTCACCGTCCAGGGTCCTGAACTGCCAGCACCCTTTGTCTATGATATCATCTCATTTACATATCATTTGTTCTCCACATGTGCCTGGATGTCTTTTATGCATATATTACAGTAATCACCCACATTTTCTTTTGGTGTGTGGGTGTGGGGAGGGGACCAGGAACCCCCCCTGCGTTTGCCCCATGACCAAATAAATCTAGATGGAAAAACTAATGTTTATTTCAACATTCAAATTTTAATTAGATCTGTACGTGTGTGTATCAGCATCTTGCATCACTTAGGAGTGAAAGTGGATGAAAAGTAATTGATATAATAGAGGTGTGTCTCTTAGCAGTTATGACTTATAAGTTACACTTTAGTTCTCAGATTCACTTATTTGATTATATAGGGTCATTTTCTGAAAGTGAGCACTAAGGCAAACGTGAAAACCTTCCAAATAATAGAAGAAAACATTTCAAATAATAGCAGAATATATGTTCATATGAAGGTCTATATGTTGTGCATGTTAGGGTTGACAAAAATCTATTAATTCTTTTGATACAAAAAATAAAATTGAAAAAATGTTATGGTAAAGGCATGGTGTCGGTGTGTACTTTTTCACTTTAGCAAAAAATCATGCACACAGAAACAATAACTATTTGACTTGTTACCGATAAAATACAGAATTAATTATCACCATCGTAACGTGGAAACAGAATATGCGGTGCCCAGATTTGGTCGTAATGCGAAGCATTGCGTTTGATGCGAGGAGAGGAAGAGACCCTCCCCCGCCCCGGGCTGTCGCGCAGCGTTCTCGCCTCACGCGACGCCGCCGCCCGCCGCTCCCTCCCCCGCCCCGGGCTGTCGCGCAGCATTCACGCCTTGCCCGACGCCCGCTGCTCACCGCCCCTCGCGCCCTCCCCCGGGCCGGCAGCATTCACACCTCACCTGCTGTGAGGTGAGGCTGCTCCACTCCTCCCTTATAAGGTCGCCCGCCGGCCTCCCTCAGGCACTCGCCCTCCAGCAGCCTTCCTGCTCTCTACCTTTTTCCTTTGGGAACCTACACCACGCCGCACCGACTCCACCTCGGACCGCTGCTACTCCTCAGGCCACACAATGCCAGGACAAGGAAAAGGCAAAGGATGCAAGGGCTCCCGGGCGACCGCCCTGGCCACCCCGGGGCCCTCCTCAAGCCCGCGGCGGGACGAGTCACCCGTCTCGGCCCCGGCGTCTCCCTCGGGGCCCTCGGACCGCACCTCGGGCGCCGAGACGTCGGCGATACTGGAGGCCCTGCAGCGTCTCCAGACCGAGCAGCGGCAGACTGCCGCCCGCATGGACGCCCGGATGGACCCCCTGGAGGCCGGGGAGCCCCGGCCGGCACCGGTGACGCCCTCACCTGCACCCAGACGCCAGGCCGCCTATGCTGCCGCGCCCACCCCGGCACCTCGGGCGCGCGCCGCGTCCGGGGCCCGGCCCCCGCTGCCACCTCGGGCGGCCCTGCCGGAGGCCGCGCACCCCCAGTATGAGCGGTACCAGCACCTCACCAGCCAAGCCGCGCCTGCCCCGTCGTCCGCCTACTACGAGGAGCCGACGCAGCACACCCCAGCCTCCGCGGCCGACGCCGTCCGGAAGATACTCTCTTCCGCCGAGGCGCGGCACTCAGTGAGGCGCCAAGGTATACCAGTGGATTACATCTTCCCCTCAGACCTGGTAGAGAGGGGGGCTGAGAGGAAGCCGGTGAAGAGGGGCGAGGCGACGAAAGACGAGTATAGCCTCGCCCTTCTCACCCTCATCGACCACCCCGACTTCCCCGCCCACTCCGCCCAGGGACTACACCACCACCACCTCACCGTACTGAGGGACAACCTGGTCTACCCGTGGCCGACCGTCCGCCGTTATTCCGAGATGGTTTTCACTTGGATAGCGGACGGGAGGCTCCCTCACGGGTGGTACGACCCGGTTGCCCTCAACCTCCTGAGGGTCGAATCCCTCACCATGCCCGCCCACCAAGCAGCCAACACACCAGCCCGCCCACTCGACCCAGCAAGACCCCGGCCCCAGCGCCGCGCCCACACCGACACCCGGGTCCCCTACAGCAGGGACCTCCACGGGGCGCCCTGCTACTCCTGGAACCGGGACCCCACCTCCTGTACCCAAGCTACCCCGGGGGAGGCCCACGGCCAGGGGGCCACCAAACAGCGCCACACGTGCGCATACTGCGCCAATGTGCGCAAAGTGCTCACCATGCATAGCGAGGACGCATGCATGGCGAAGCGCGCACGTGAGCGCGCGGCAGCCCCCACCTCGCCGGATTTTCAATAAGCCGGCACCTCCCGACCGGCCCGGAGGCCCCTAACCGGCCCACCTACCATAACAAAGCCGCCCACTACACCAAGACCCCTGCCAGCCCCCCCGATACCGCCCACCGGAGCACCATCAGCTCCCCCGAGGCGCGGCCTGACCACCGCCTCGGCGCCGCCGACATCACCGGCACCACTCCCTCAGCCGGGGTCCAGCACCCCGCCCTTAAGGCTCTAACCGCCTCCCAGCACCCGCTGATCACCAAAACCCTCGACCCGGACGTCCACCTCGACCCCGGCGACACCGCCTTCCTCTACCCCCCCGACGACCACCCTCCCGACCCCCCGCCCGTCCCCCCACCCCCTGACCCCCCGCCCACCCCGCAGGACTTCGCTGCCCCCCTCGCCCGCCCTCGCCGCACCTCCTCCCCCTCCCCGCCCCGCCCCGCCGCCCACACCGCCCCGCCGCCCACCCTCCACGAGCCCACTACCGACGTCATCGACCCCCACCTCCAGGCCACCCTCCCCGCCGCCCCCTCCTGCGGCCCCACCCCTTCCCAGTACCGCCCCACCATCCTCTCCACCTGGCCCCACACCTCCGGCGAGGCGTGGGCCGGTACCCCGCCTTCGTCCGCACCTACACCGCCCTCCGGGAAGCGGGCCTACCTAATTTTTTGGCCGCCCGCATCCCCCTCCCCTCAGGCCTCCACATCCCTGCCTGGCGCTCCCGCCTCCAGGACTACCCCGACCCGGCCGTCCTCGACTTGCTCGAGTTCGGCTTCCCCGCCAACTACCCCGCCTCTACCCTCCCCCGCCCCTCCTTCTCCAATCACCGTGAGCCCCCCGAGTACCTAAGCCACGTCCAGGACTTCGTCGACACGGAGCTCGCCCTCGGCTCCCTCATCGGCCCCTTCCATGTCCCCCCCTTCTCTCCCTGGACCCAGGTCTCACCTATGATGACCCGCCCCAAGTCCGACTCAGGAAAGAGGCGGGTCATCGTCGACCTGTCATACGCCCGAGGGGCCAGCGTGAACTCGGGCATCCCCCGACGCGAGTACCTCGGGGAACCACACAGCTACACTCTCCCGTCCGTCGCCGACGTAGGCCGCCGCCTCATCACCCAAGGCACTGGGGCCTACGTCTGGTCGGCGGATATATCCCGGGCCTACCGCCAGCTCCGCGCCGACCCCCTCTCCTGCCCCCTGTACGGGATCTGCCTAAACGGGAAGACCTACGTCGACCTTGCCTTCCCGTTCGGATGCCGCTCCTCCGGCGCGGCCTGCATCCGCGTCACTTCGGCGGTGGCCTGGATCATTCGGCGCGAGGGTTTCCACGCCCTCGTCTACGTCGATGATTTTATCGGGTGCGAGGGCTCCTACCTGAGGGCGTGCCAGGCCTTCGACGCCTTCCTCGCCCTCACCGCAGCCCTCGGCCTCGAAGTGGCACCCGGAAAGTGTCACCCGCCCGCTGTCCGCCTCACCTGGCTCGGGTTCGCCCTCGACAGCAAGGCGATGACCATCCGGGTCGCCCCTGACAAAGTCCAGGCCCTCGTCGAATACTGCGAGAGCCGCATCGCCTGCCCCACCCTCGGGAAACAGGAGCTCCAGAGCCTCCTGGGCCGCCTCAACCACGTGAGCAGCTGCGTACTCCCCGGCCGGAAGTTCATGGCCCGGCTCCTCGGGGCGCTGCGCAGCTGCTTCGGGGGCCCCACTCTCACCCTCGCCGACGCCGCCCTCCGGGACCTGAGGTGGTTCGCCGCCTACGGGCGGATATCAAACGGCCTCTGCCTCCTCCGGGCGCCCGAGGGTCGCCGGTTGGTGATAGAATGCGACTCCTGCCTCACCGGCGGAGGTGCTTTCTCCCCCACGCATTTCTACGCCCGAGGGTACTCTGAGGACTTCCGGGCGCGTTTCCCCACCATACACAAGCTCGAGGCGGTGAACCTCATCGTCGCCCTCCGCGCCCTCCCACGGACGACGTCGCGGGGGCGACGGTGACGGTGAACACCGACAACATGGCCTCCGCCGTCGCGCTGGAGTCTGGACGCGCCCGAGACCCTACCCTCGGGACCTGCGCGAGGGAGCTCTGGCTGGTGGCGGCCACCGGCTCCTTCGAGCTCCGCATCACCCACAAGCCCGGGGCGGACCTCCTCCTCGCCGACGCCCTCAGCTGCGCCCACCTATCAGGGCCCTGGGCCGCGACGGCCCGCGCCGAGGTGGCCCGCCTCGGGCTCCTCCCTACCGATGCCAGTCATGATGCCTTTCCCTTTTACCCCGGCTTATAGGTTACCCCCCTGCGGAGGTCGCCGCCGTCACCCGCCTCCGCGTCGCAGCCCTCGCCCCGGCGACGTGGAAGAACCGCCGTCGCCAGGCCGAGGAATTCGTCACCTATGCGGTTGCCCGAGGCGCGGACCCCCTCACGCCCTCGCCCTTTGACGTAGCCGCCTTCACCGCCGCCCTCTTCACCCGTGGCATCGCCCCGGCCTCCGTGAAGAACACCGTCTCGGGAGCCCGGTCCTGGGTCGAGGGCGCCGGGGGCCTCACCTCGGGCCCCGCCTCCCTGTGCCTCGGGCCGCGCTCCTCCTCGGGTACTTCGGGATGCTGCGGCAGTCCAACCTCCTGGCCCCGAGTCCCGAGGGGTGGGGCGGCCCCCACACCCTCACCCTCACCCGCGACGACGTCCGCCCGCGCCCGGAGGGCTCCGCCTCATCATCAGAACTTCCAAGACTATCTCCGGGCCCTCGGGCGCGGTCGCCCTCTTCATCCCCGCCATCCCCGGTTCGGCCCTCTGCCCCGTCTCGGCCTGGTATGGCGCCATCGCCCTATACCCCGCTGCTCCAGACGCGCCCGCCTTCCTGATGCCCACCGGCCGCCCCCTCGACCCGCGCTCCCTCACCGCGCTCCTCAGAGGGGCCCTGCAGGCCCAAGGGGTGCCGGCGCCCGAGGCGTTCACCCTTCACAGCCTCCGCCGAGGCGCCGCCCAGGCCTGCCAGCGCGCCGGGGTTCCCCTCGCGGAGATCATGGCCCAGGGCACCTGGACATCCGAGGCGGTCCACGCCTACGTGCCCCGCCTCGCCCCCTCAGGCGCGCCGCGAGCCCTCTCCGCCGCATTGGTGGAGGGCTCCTCGGCACCTCCTCGCTGACCCTCTACAAACATTGACTCTGCCCCCTAAGGGCACCCTGTACATACTCTTGCTGTTGCTCCTCATGAGCCCCTCTCTTTTGCATTGCTCCTCATGAGCCTGTTTATTCCTTATCCTCTGTATACTGTTCATGTTGGGGCGTCAATAAACGCCCTTCTTTCCACTCCTGCCTTGCTTTCTTCCTTTTCGCGCATCGGTCGTAATGCGAAGCATTGCGTTTGATTTGCGGAGAGGAAGAGACCCTCCCCCGCCCCGGGCTGTCGCGCAGCGTTCTCGCCTCACGCGACGCCGCCGCTCCATCCCCCGCCCCGGGCTGTCGCGCAGCATTCACGCCTCGCCCGACGCCCGCTGCTCACCGCCCCCTCGCCCTCCCCCGGGCCGGCAGCATTCACACCTCACCTGCTGTCGCCCTCCACTCCTCCCTTATAAGGTCGCCCGCCGGCCTCCCTCAGGCACTCGCCCTCCAGCCGCCTTCCTGCTCTCTACCTTTTTCCTCCACCCACCCACCCGTCCCTTCTAAACCCTTTCCTTTCAGCTGGTGGAGGGCTCCTCGGCACCCCCTCGCTGACCCTCTACAAACATTGACTCTTCCCCCTAAGGGCACCCTGTACATACTCTTGCTGTTGCTCCTCATGAGCCCCTCTCTTTTGCATTGCTCCTCATGAGCCTGTTTATTCCTTATCCTCTGTATACTGTTCATGTTGGGGCGTCAATAAACGCCCTTCTTTCCACTCCTGCCTTGCTTTCTTCCTTTTCGCGCATCAGAGAATCACTCATATATGGGTCATTCTCAGAAACAGTGTACCACTTTTGTGACATGGAAACGAATAGTGAAAACATACCAAATAATAGCAGAAAACATTAAAAATAATAGTCGAATCAATATAAATAACGATGTTTAAATGTTGTGCATGTCAGACTTGAAACCTTTTATTTTCACTTTTTGATTTTGATCTAATACAAACTGAGAAAGCTGTTGAAATTAACCTTGTAATATCTATCTGTCCATAACCTCATTTTAAGACACATCCATAACATCATTTTAACACGCACAATACATTTTTGATTGATTTCACTTAAGGCGAGAGAATTGTTTCTTACAAGAAAAAGAGAATTGTTTCTTACAAGAAAAAGATTGAAAAAATGTTTGTGTAGATGTCTGGTGTCAATATGCAAATTTTGCTATTTTTACTTCAGCACAAAATCATATAGGCCCATTTTGGATCCATTTTGTGGGATATTTTGCTAACATAATTAAAACACAGAGTCAAGAATAAATATTTGACTTACTATCCCCCAAAAGAAGACACAATCATTAACAATTCACGACACGAGACAGAGCTATATTATGGAACTTTATTGGAGTTTGAGTGCATAGTGCATAGTAGTACAATGTGGGTAATCAATCAACAGTATGCAGTGAGCAATCAGAACAGGTGAATAACAGTCGATGGGGATTGGTCGAATCATTAGATAATCAATAGTCAAATGTCAGTAATCGGTAATCAAGAATCGTTATGCAATGAGAGATCAGAGCAGTAGTGAAGGTATAGTCAATAGGTAACGTTGGATCATGTAGATCATCAATAGCAATCAATGGATCATAGGTACATATAATGAGGTATCAGTGCAGTGAGGATCAGAATCAATGAGAACAATAGGTGAGTGCATCAGGTATGCGGACAGGTATGTGGTATCTGATTAGGTCGGGATGATAGGGGTTTGGGAGTGGTGTAGGAGGTGGTGTGGGGAAGTGGGTCTGGGAAGTGGGTCTGGGAGGTGCCCGAGTCAGAAACCCATGTTAGTAGTATATGGAAAGTGGGCAGTTAGCCAGGCTTACAAACACACATTGCACAACACCACAACTACTAGTCAGCTTGTACAAAGTACATCAACAACACTCCGTATCTTGAGCAAAAATGGCAACCTACCAGATTCCACCACCTGCAATAATGTCTCTACAAGGGGACGTGGCGGAGAACTGGAAGGACTTTGAAACTGCCTGGAATTATTATTGCATCGCCACACAGCTGAACACCAAACTGAAAACAGCTGCAGGTAATCCAGATCCAGCTGCGGCGACACTCTGTGCAGTAATAGGTACAGATGGTCTGAAGGTGATGAAGAGTCTACCCAACCCAAGTCAGTCCATGAAGTGAAAGGAGACAATGTGGATTACGTGGATATCCCATTTCTAGGTGAAGTCAAGCCTCATTCAAATGATTTTTGGACAGCCGATCTGCAGGTCAACCAACGACCAACCACCTTCAAGCTAGATAGTGGGGCTGGTGTGACCATCATCGACAATAGAACGGCATGGCTGAAGGAGGTCTCCCTAATCCCAACTTCAAGAGAGTTCAGAGGACCAGGAGGTGTTCCTCTTACACACCGTCTCGTTGGTGAACTATCAAAGGCTCACCTGACAATCGGGGATAGGACAGTAGTGGAAAATATATATGTCATGACAGGACAGGAACACAACCTCTTAAGCAAAAATGCATGCGAAAACCTCAAGCTTCTAAAGCCAGCGGCATCTGTCTACAACGTTCAGATGATACCAGACTTGCATGCCGAGTTCCCCAACTCTTCAGAGAACTCAGATGCTTGACAAACAGCCATAGAATTTCACTTCTACTGGATGCTCTCCCTGTATGCCTCTATATGGCAAGGAGAGTACCACACCCTCTTCTAGACCAGGTGGAAAACGAACTGAAGTTCATGCAGAAGCAAGGGGTCATCTCTCCAGTCAAAGAGCCAACAGCTTGGCGCTCAGGAATGGTGTGCGTCCCAAAGTCAAATGGAAAGTTAGGATTTGTGTGGATCTGACTCCACTTAACAAAGTAGTACAACAGGAAGTTGACCCTATGGCTACAGTTGAAGGGTAGCCGGATCTTCTCGAAACTCGATGCTAATTCGGGATTCTGGCAGATACCTTTGGATCAAGAGTCCAGGCTACTAACCACTTTTGTGACACCCTTCGGCTGATTCTACTTCAACAGACTGCCATTTGGAATAAGCTCAGCACCAGAAATATTCCAACGCACAATGTCTCAACTACTAGAGGGACTTGCTGGCATAGTCTGCCACATGGATGACATTCTAGTCCATGGCTCTAACCAAGAAGAGCATGATGGGCGGGTCACAGCAGTTCTACAATGCTTACAGGATGCAGGACTGACGCTTAATGAGAAAAAGTGTGAGTTCTCCAAGACTCGGATGACCTTCTTGGGTCATATTGTCACTCCAAACGGCATCGAAGCAAACCCAGCCAAAACAAAGGCGATTCGAGAGTTCCCTGCACCAACCAATGTGACAAAGCTACAACGGTTCAATGGGATGGTCAATCAACTGTCAAAGTTCATCCCTGATCTGGCATCTATCAATGAGCCACTATGTCAACTCCTGCGAAAGGAACAACAGTGGATATGGGACAGAAAGAGGCATTTGAGACCATTAAGACCAGATTGGCATTTACAGACACACTGGCACACTATGACCCTAAGCGGGAGACTATCATTGCTGCTGATGCCTGCCAAAATGGGTTAGGAGCCATACTCTTTCAAGTGGATGCATCCAGTAACTGACAACCAGTCTGCTATGCCTCCAGGTCATTAGCAGATCATGAAGTACGATACGCCGTGATTGAGAAGGAGGCACTTGCAGCGACATGGGCATGTGAAAAGTTCTCTGACTACATCCTTGGTATGAGATTTGTCTTAGAGACTGACCACAAACCCCTAGTACCACTTCTCTCCACAACTGATTTATCCAAAATGCCACCTCGAGTTCTGAGATTCCGACTGCGGATGATGAGGTTCAGCCCTGCAGTAGTTCATGTCCAGGGGAAAGACCAAACCACAGCAGATGCCCTATCACGGGCTCCTGTCAGCAAACCAACATCTGCTGACCTCACCTTCATCCAGGAAGTTGAGGATTTTGTTTCACTGACAGAAAAGTATCTGCCAGCCACAGAGGTCCGGCTGAATCAAATAAAAGACACTCAAAACGAGGACACAATCTGTGCAGAGGTCAAGTCATACTGCAAGACTGGATGGCCTGGATACATGCCTCAAAAACCTTTGCTCCGTCCCTACTGGGAAAAGAGACACCACCTCACCACCCAAAAAGACCTACTAATGTATGATGACCACATCGTGATACCTCTATCTCTTCAAATCGAGGTACTGGATCAGATCCATCAGGGTCATCTGGGCATCAGCAAGTGCAGGGCCCGGGCTATTGGGGGTGTCTGGTGGCCACTACTCAGCAAACAGATTGAGACCATGTGCAACAGATGTCCTACCTGTGCAATATATCGATCTGCAAGAAAGGAGCCTCTCCTCTCATCTTCCTTCCCAGACCATGCATGGGAACGGGTAGGAACTGATCTCTTCGAAATAGAGAAGAAAACCTACATCATAGTAGTGGATTACTACTCAAGATGGATAGAAGTCCGACACCTGGCTCAAACCACATCAGGCCATGCCATCGAAGCTTTAAAGTCCATCTTCAGCACACATGGCATTCCTGATTACGTTGTGTCAGACAATGGACCACAGTACTCTTCAGACAGCTTTAAGAGTTTTGCAAGAGACTATCACTTTGTCCATGTAATATCTTCACCACTGTATCCAGTCAAATGGGGAAGCAGAATGTGGGGTACAAACAGCTAAGAACATTACAAAGAAGAATGTTGATCCACATCCTGGAGTTCTGGCTTACCGCACAGCGCCAATTCACAATGGTTACTCCCCAAGCGAACTCCTGATGAACAGAAACCTGAGAACGACACTCCCTACTACACAAAAGGTGCTCAGAAAGACCTTGGTTCTGGATCCAGTGAACCTAGGGATCAAGGAATAATGAATACCGGGAGACAGCAAAGAAGGACTACAACCGACGCCATCGTTCAGTCCCTCTTCCTTTCCTGTCCAATGGTGACACTGTCTGGATCAGGGATCAAAACAAGTATGGTTCTGTCCAAGAGAAGCTGTCCAGCCCAAGCAAGCTCATACCAAGTCTTGACAGAAACAGGTTCCTCCATCCGAAGAAACCGAGAGGCACTTGTACACACAGGGAGAAATGAAACAGAACCAACAGAGAACTGTTCAACCCCTGTGATGCCATCGCCAGTGAAGCCGTCACCACTCAAAACATCAGCTGGTGATGAGCAAACATCCACCAGATCAGGTCGTATGGTCAAACCACCTGAACAGTTAGATCTATGAGTTCTCCTGCTTGGGCATAATACTCCCAGAGTTCAGAGGTCAGTCTGCCAATGACGAACTCCTAAGGACGCTAAGAGTACTCAGTCTGATTAAGAACTATGAGAGTTCATGACAGTTAAGTCAAATGTATTGATATCCTAAAAAGGGAGATGTAGTATTAGCAGACTGCAGTGTGGTGCTGCCACCTGGTGTTGACTGTGAGAACCAATAAAGGTTGACTACTAACATGGCATCCAGAAAAGAATACAACAGGTCCTGGGGTATTTGTATCAACAATTTCACCATTTCTCCATTTGTTGTTGTGGTTTATGTATCTAATTTTATTACCAGGTTTTAGGACTCGTAGTGGTTTTCCTGCATGTCTGCCAAAGAACCTTTTTTGTACCATTTGTTTGTCGTTTAACAACTTTAGTTTTGAACTCTGTATTTGTGGTTTAAGCTGACTGTTTATTAACGGGATTCATGTTCGTAATCTTTGTGACATTAATGTCGTGTGGTATTTCTGTAATTTAATAAGCTTATATGTGTGTCTTTATTATCTTTAATTATTTTGTTCATCATTCTCTTAATGGTTTGCACGTATCTTTCTACTTGTCCATTGCTTTGGCCCTGCATGGGGTTTGTATATATTGCTTGGTAGACGTGTTATTTCCTGTAATGTGCTGCCCATGTTGGTGGCTGCTTTGATACCATTGTCGATACCATTGTCGATATGATATCATTGTCGATGTCAATGGTAGATATTAAAATATCCTTGTCGAAGAGGTCGTTGGGCTCTATATTGGTTGTCTGCTCTGGAGAGGGTATCTGCAAAATAGAGTGTAGATCCCTTAGCATATATTACTTCTAAATTGTAGTTCTGCAGTCTTATATGCATGCACTGCATTCTGGCTGAAAGTTGGTGTAGTGGTTTAAGCATGATTGATACTAATTAATGGTTTATGATTTGTTTGAATGATAATTTCATTTCTATAAATATAATCATGAAATTTCTTGCAGCCGAAACATATCGCTAATAGTTCTTTTTCGATTACTGCAGTGAGTGAGTGGGCTTCAACTTGCTAGCAACAGCTGAGATCATATATCCAGACGAGGTGCTGACTTGTGACAATGTAAACTGTGATATATACAGTCTCACAGGCACATTGACATGATAGGACACTCAGTCACATTAACCTGATACTGAGCCTACCAGTTCTCACCATATCCTAGTAATGCCAAGCGCCAGGCCAGTCAGAACTATCAACAATTAAAGGGCCAGTATCATTCCCAACACAACGTTACTTATTCACAATTATCAATCATTAAAGGGCCAGTATTTTTTGTTTTTGTTTTACGTCCTAGCAACATCTAAGGTCATATCAGGACGGGTACTGACGTGTGACAGTGCACACTCATGGCGACTTTATAGTGCTGCCACACTGGAAGACCAGGCCACCAGCACCATGACCTGATGTCCCACTCAGTCACATTATCCTGACACTGATTCAACCAGTCCTTGCCCTATCCTAATAATGCCGAGCGCCAGGCTAGGAAGCGACAAGTATACATTTTTAAGTCATTGGTTTGACTCGACCAGGGTTCGAACCCACGACCCCATGATCTACCAACACGGTAGAGGGACACTCTAACTCATTCAGCCATCCCGTCTGGTATCCTTCCTTATTCACAATTATCACAATAGACTATGATGAGCCACAGTGTCTTGAAAGGACCTATTTTCTAGATTTAATACCCAACCATGCTCTGTGATCAAGCTGTGGCTATTACTTTCATTCAGCCCTAGGGCTGAATGAAAGTAATAGCCACAGTGATGTAGACTTGGGTCGTTCTCAGAAGTTGTGTACCAATACTGTGACATCAGTACCACAAAATCAAAATACTGTCAAAGTCTATATATACAAGCTACCTGAAAGTGTATGTCCTTTTGCATCTGAATAATTGAAAATAAACATATTCTGACATTTTTAAGTAGGTCAAATGATGCGCACACCCAATAAATAACAGTATAGCATGGAAACCAATCTGACTCCAAAATCAAATATTTTCCATACAAAGCTTGACATTTTTAGGACATTTCAAATGTCACTTGCTTTATAAACAGTAGTAATAATAATTTAAAACCTCATTGCTATGGTTTTGTCTTATTTGTGATGATTAAAGAGAAAAGCAGAAAAATATTAGCACGGTAACAGTCCAAGTGGAATCAACAATTTTACACAAATGTTTGGCTCAAATTTCAATGTTTAGGGGCAATTTCAGGATTGATCTTTTACTATACCATAACTGGATCCATGCATAGAGTGTGAAATGGTGAAAATAGTTCTTGTACTGTATCTGTACTAAGTGTTTGATGACACTCCAATAATAGGTTCCTTTGAAATATGCATTTCAAGTAAACTACCTCAAGTGGTACACAGTTTCTGAGAACGACCCATTTGGGTATATTACAGACTTAGAAAGTAGTGCAAACCCTAATATCACTTAAAGTCAAATTTGAAGATTTCTGAGTATGCCTTGTAAGCTATGTCAGTCCACACATCATAGAACTCCTACTAATATCCATTGGGTTCTCAGAGTCTAATGGTGCCAGGCAGACCAATCCCTACTTACAGGGTTTGCGCTCAAATAACCCATTCTAAGCAGCTCTTTTTTTAGCTACATGGAATATTGATGTATGGAACACTTAGTAAAAATCACGGGACCAGAGGTTTAAGATAATGCCTTACCTGTGGTTTGAATCAGACATGACACTATTGATTTACTACCGGATACTATGCAGAGGGGGGGGGGGGGGGGGGGGGGGGGGGGGAGGGGGGGGGGGGGGGGGGGGGGGGGGGGGGGGGAGGGGGGGGGGGGGGGGGGGGGGGGGGGGGGGGGGGGGGGGGGGTCAGGGAGTTTTTCATTGATAAGTCATTCCAAATGGCACCTCCCATATAACGTAGCGATTTCAATGCCCAGTCAGTATTTGGTTACTTAGTTGGTTCAGCTGCTAGTGGGGGCCTTGTGGAGACTTGGTGGTGTGTCACATGATGGGATATGGACAAATGGCATAGAATAGCAAACAGCTCTTTTTTTGTGTGCAAAGCTTTCTTTAACGAGATTCAGGTTGGGGAGGTAGATGTTGGTCAAATTTAGGATTACGATGGAAAATAAGGCTGGAAAAAAAGAAGACGGCAATCAATTACAGCAAAATTGGTCAACAAAGGGACATGTGGATTTGGATCATGAAGAACACAATATAATAGATTTACATGATTTCAAACGGGCCTCAGCCCATTTGAAAACACTCCAACCCACACATGGGAACAGACGCCATCAAGCAGGCACAATTGTGTCTTTTGATGAAGCTGTAAGATCTGAGGGAAATCATCAAACTTTCAAAACCAGGACATTCACCTAGATCTCATCCTACATAGCAAACTTCGATAGTTTACTGGTGCACTCATTAAACATTTACTGCAGTTTGGTTTTTCTGTGCTACATTTCTATGCCTAACGATGGGTAAATCAAACCTATGTAAAGCCTACATCCAACATTTCGGTGTGCGAAGCTGGCCGAGGTGGTACAAGAGTGCACCACCTGGATCCCTGGATCCAGAGCCTCCAGGAAGGACCTCCAGCGACTCGTCGGACGCATCCAACATATTGCGAAGTGCGTTCGACCCGCCCGGAGGTATATGAATAGGATCCTCGGCCTACTCAGAGACGCACCGCATACAGGGAAGCACCCTGTCACCGACGAGATGCTGGCTGACATCGCCTGGTTCACCCAGTACGCCGAGGCCGCGAACGGCTCCTCCGTGGAGGCGCCTTCTCACCATCGGGGGATATGACAGACGCCTACCAGCAAGACTTCATCGACAGCGGGCATCACATCAACCAGCTCGAGGCCATAAACCTCATAGTTGCCCTCCACGCGACTTTGGCATTCATCGAACTTTTCAGCAGCAGGGGATAAAAATGGGCATACACACAATGTACACACAACGTACATAACGTATGCAGACCGTATCTCTGACCTATTGCTAGCGTATGAGAGCGTTCATGTGCCTCGCAAAACGTTCGCAAAATGCTCGCATACGCTCACGGTACGCTGACCAATGTTACGTACGTTACTCCATCGCTAGAAGTATGGCATATACATTAAGTACGCTGGAGATAAGGCAGGCATATGTTCAAAGTACATTAGGAGTATGTTATGCATCCGTTGGCAGTACTGTATGCGGACTGCACGTTCCCCCCAGCTGAATGTATGGCTAATGTGCAGCAACGTATCCCTAATGTACTCCCAACGTATGCCGACCTATCCCGAACGTACATGCAGCGTACATTCAACGTACGAGGCCACACGTTGGAAATTGTGAGCATGCACACAATTTTTTCGGAGCCTCGAAGCATGGCGATGTATAACAACGTACCCCAACGTACCCGACGTACGCCCAACGTATACGTACCATATGACGACATACGCCGCCGTGTTGGTCGAAAATCACATACGTCAGCATACGCTAAGGCTATATGTCGTAGTGTGACAGCCCCTTTAGCGTGATGTACGCCAGGCAATACTTAGACAGTTGGATAGGCTTTCTCTTTTAATAGAACTGAACCATGTTTAGTGTCATGGGTCATTAAATTGTAAACAGATTTGTCTTTTTTAAAGTTCACTGCAATAGAGTTCCCCAAGAAAAGTAACAAGAAGCCTACTATATGGCTTTGACTAGTTGTGAATTCAAAGCCATTTGATAATGACTATGCCTTTTGGATTAAACACATAATAAATGCGATTAATACATCGTCTTTGTCAAACAAAAGTGACAGAAAAATACTACTAATCTTTCGCTGTAGATATGGCCTTAGTTGCTAACACGGTTACAAACCAATCAATCAATCAATCAATCATACAACTAGTGTCATGAAACAGGGTCAGGGTTTCTGCATATCTCAGCCAAATACATGTGAGACCTTTTTACCAACCTTACATTGCCAATTTTCAGAAAATTTCATACATATAGTCACAGAGCGTGTTTACATAGACATTTAATTATTAATACAAATCAGTGAGTTATCGCAACCCAGAGATTACTTTTTATGTTCTGATTATTCTATTGATTTCCTAAAGAAATATTATCCCGGTTCAATGAAATGTAAGACCATTTTAACACGTTCCAGAAAGCCACCAGCAGATCTCTCAACAAAGATCTACCTTGGATTACTTACAGGTTTATTCAATATTATGGTGCCCTTTTCTTTTTTCTTTTTCAATGACGAGGAGGAAATCTTGAGGGTTAGACAAGAAAGAACTTGATTAATTTGTGTGTCCTCATATTGCAATATGGGGACAAAATCTTGAAGGTGAGACATGAAACAACTTTGTTGATTTGTGTCCTCATATTACAATATGGGGACAGAATATTGAAGGTTAGACAGGTGACACAAGAAATAACTTTATTAATTTCTGTGTCCTTATATTAAAGTATGGGGATAGAATCTTGAGGGTGAGACAAGAAATAACTTTATTAATTTGTGTGTCCTTATATTACAATAAGGGTACGGAATCTTGAGGTGAGACAATAAACAAATTCGTTAATTTGTGTCTTTTTATTACAATTGATGAGAAGATTTTACTCCAAATGGGGTTTGAAACCTAAGTGACATTATTTTTATAGTTATTGTTATTATTATTATTATTGCTATTGTTGTACAACTGTTATCATTATTGATATTATCACTATTAATTAGCATTAATAGCAGTAGTAAAAATATTAATATTTAATAGTAGTATTAATTACTAGCACATAGAATTTGTCTACACCATTTATTCAGTTACTAATGTACATATATTTGGCATGCTTTCACTTCAAATGTCTCTGAACTTAACCATTTAAAATAAAAGTTACCCTGAACTACAGTACCGTAGTTCACAACGATCAATCTGATTTGCTTATATATATACCTCTATCACACTACAACATAACAGGCCAGCGAGTGGGGAACGTAGAAATCACTTATTTACGTCGAGATACATAGAAATTGTCGGCATTGCAGGGCCAATTTGGACGTCAGTGCAACGTAGTGGACGTATGCGAAACGTTGGTCCAACATAGTTGTAACATGTATCAACGAGTTGGAACGTAAAAAAAAAAGGGCCCAATGTAAGGCTAACGAGCCTCTAGTGTGCATGGCGTCAGCCTAGCGAAACCTTAGCGTCAGCGTAGCGTAGGACTCGCAAAATTTACACCCGCCCTAACATAGCTACGTGTGACTCTGATGTAATTCGTAACGTGAGTCGCCGTCAGGCCCACGAGTGAGCAGCGTCAGTCTAACAACAGTCCAGATATGCTCAGCGTAAGGACAGCGAGCGCTCAACGCGCTCGATGTGGATGCCTTTATATTCTCGAAGGCCAAATGTTCACCCCATGTTCGCTTACGTTCGAAGAATGTTGGTGCACGTTACATACGTTACACGCGTGCCAGCCATTCGTCAACTACGTTGAATACATCAAGACACGTTCGACTTATGTTAGACTAACGTTAGACACACATCAGAGACACGTTAGACCTACGTCAAGATACGTTAACAGCACGTTGGCAGCGTGCGGGCTGCACATTAATCCCGGCTCTCCATCAGTCTACCGTAAGTGGACGTAGCTCAACGTAGACCAACATAGCTCTAACGAACGTATGTCCAAAACCTTGAAGTGTGTCACCATATCTCGACGTAACTCAACGTACCTCGACATTTCATCGGACCATGCAACTTTAACAAATGCATAACCTATCTAGACATTCCTCGACGTATCTCGATGTAATGGCCAAATTTCCCCAACATCGGCTTACGCTACCGCGTTATGTCGTAGTGTGACAGCCCCAATACATGGATATGATTAACCATCAGCAAAAACTGTGCAACCAGGCCCCCAACGTGGGCCCCCAACGGGGTCAGAGGTAGAGCCCCAATGGGAGACTAGGGGGCTAACCGGCAGAAAGTTATGTAATTTATGCATTTTAAGGGGCTTAATAGTAGAATTTTCAGCAGGAAAAGACACAATTTTCCCCTACTTATACATACAAGTGAGGCCGTTACCACCCTTTCATCTTTCCACCGGATCTGCATGAATCACAAGAATGACCATTTCCGTTATTAAAAACTCGGAAATTTGCGAATCCGCGGAAAAAACACATCCCTGTCAAAAAATGTTAAAAAATGTAATAAATTAAAAACCAGCTGTTATGCCACTGTAAGAGTCCCGGCTGGGGGTGGGAGGGTGGGTTTATGGCAGGGAAGGGGGACGCCCTCAAAACGAGGCATACTCTAACACCCATGCATGGCCCCTTACCTAGAAGAGCTGCCGCAGCCTCTGCCGCAGTTTCTCTTCTACGAGGGTCGCACGGGGTCGATGGGCGCTGTTATACTTTGTGCAACTGTTGGCAAGGGGATTCAACACTCTCTTGAGCGTCCTGTCACTACACTTCTTGGTAACCGAGAGCATCAGGCACCCTGTGACAACAACGACAAGAACAACAATGTGGTACTTGTTTGTTGTCTTTAGACTTCTTGCAGACCACTGGCACACAGAACATGGAAGCGGAAGTTGGGAGGACATAGCTTTATTCCCGGCAGCCGCCAGGGGGCATTACAATATGGAGTGTGGCTGTTCGAGAGCTACATGGTGTAATATCAATGAGGTCATGTTGGTTGGCGGTCAAGTACAATGTATCAATGGTTGATAGGGATGAGATAAATGACAATATGAAGCGAGGGTGAGGCCAATGGCGGAGTAATAACCTGTTTAGATTAGATTAGAGTCTTTGAGATGTATGCTCAGGCCAAGTCAGAGACTCCACCATCAGGTCCACCATATGTGGTAAGGATGCTCTGTTTATATTAGATTAGATTCGAGTGTTTGAGCTGCATGCTCAGGCCAAGTCAAAGACTCCACCATATGTCGTAAGGATGCTCTGTTTTGATGTTAGCTGGGTGCATCCTCGAATCAGAGGTTCATCTGGTATTGCTGTTAACACTTTCTCAAGCTGCCTTTTGAACGATTGTACACTGCAGTTTGATAGGTTTCTAATGTAAGCTGGCATTGCATTGAGGAGCTGAAGTCCCCGGACAGAAAGACTTCCTTCCCGCAGGGTTTTTGTTGACTGTGAGGCTTTTGTATTTATGGCTGGTATCTTACCAAGTCTACCATATCTTTTTAAATGACACATCGTTATACCATAGTTAAGTACTTTGCCTTCAATAATTTTCTAGGTGTATATAATTTTTAATCTCTCGCATCAACGTTCAATGGAGTACATTTTGAGTAATTTCAGTCTGTCCCAGTAATCCAGGCTCTTGGTGTATTTGATATATGATGTGAAGCTGTGTTGCAGTGACTCTAGCTTTGTTAACTGTCCTTTAAATGTAGGTATCCACATGTAAAATATTCCGATTTAATGCATTGGTGGGGGAATGCAAATGTTCTATTACTGATCTGATATACGTGACCCGGTGCATGTATGTGTATATGTAGGTGCTGGTGGTGCCTGAGTGAGATGTAAATAGACATAGTGGTGCTGGCAGGGCTGTGTGTAAGGGGCACTCAGAGCCTACCCCCTCCCCCCTCTGCTAGTTAGGATCACTACACTCAGGCTCAAGGCAGGTGGTGGCCAGGGGAGCCACACAGCTTGGTGGTGGTGGGCAGATCACTGGTAACCATGGGAACCAGGAATGCTGGATCCCTATTGGTGGAGCTAAGAATGCTTGTTTCCCATTGGGGGAATAGGGTGGGGTGATACTCTACACTGAATCCATGTACCATATAAATAATAAACCAGAGGGCTTGACTCTCTCTGTCTCTTCTTTCACACTTTATACTCTTACTTTCTCTTTGTCTGTATTGATTTCATTATAGCCTGCCTACACAACCACAGATTCGAGCCGTAGACTGGAGAGAGCTGGCCGAAGGGCAGTGAGGGGGGATGTGCTTGGCCGAATTAGGGATGAAGGGGAGCGGAGGATGGATGAGAAGGGGAGGGGTGAGGAGGGAGTGAGTGGCAATAACAACAACAATGCGGTATCATTTGTTTGTTGTCTTAAGCCTTCCTGCAGATCATGTCCAGCTGGTCACCTGCATCGAAGAAGGTGGTATTTTTGTGTGGAAAGTATTTATCGTGTTCCCAACACGGCATATATACAACAACATCCAGAACCATTAAGAAACGTTTACCTTAAAGGGGCAGTAACATGACCGTCACAACCTGACTTTACCAGAATTAACCTGATCGAATATTAATATCCATTATCAGTGGATCTCAATACAACCTATTATTTAGGGTGCGATCAAGGCTATGGGTCACGGTAGTCAAGTTGTGGCTGTTATTGTCATTCGGCGCTATTGACCCATCTCAGCTGTCAGGGTGATTCTTGGTAGTTCCCACTGACAGTTCATATTTCTAGCATTTTATTATTTTGATTAAATGTAGCCTATATTCATGTAAAAAATACATGTTGAAATGAGGTGAGCAAAAATCTTTAAATACGAACTGGCACTGGCTTGTTTAAACTTATTAATTTACCATTTTTTCATGAGAATATTCATTGGTGATTCACACTTCATGCAAAATGTAGGCATTCACCAGGGTGATCCCTTAACAGAAGGGTAGAATAACCTCAATAGATTAAACAGAAATAATGAGAAAGGGACAACATTTTAATTGAAATTTACCTTAATTGGTCAAAGAGTAATCCACTTACGCACAAGACACATGAGAACATGCAAATTTTGTATTTCTGTAAATGAAAGAAATATGGGACAATTAATGCTGAGAGAGAACTTGTGCATTTCGAGTTCCGCTGGTGCCTCAGGAAGTACTGAAACTGTGACTCAGCACGTTGGCTCACAGCCAAAGCTTACATGCCAGAAAGTGGGAGAGGTGGTGACTGTAATATATGTATACGGAGTAATCGTACATAAAGCAGTATTCCATCCATGCATGAAGTGCAATTTTATCTCATGCAAAATATTTGCTAGAACAATTTCACAGCAATCTTTCTTAGAAACAAATCTATGGCAAGAACTCTATAGCCTGGCTATCAGTGCAAAGTGAGTTTAAAGTATAGGGTTTATAGTGAAGGATAGAGCTGAGACTGGCACCAACCCCAACTTTGTGTGTGTACCCTGAAGCAGCTACCTGGCATGCTGGATAACAGCGTCAGTCCTTCTTGACAGACCAGTGGAACTCACAGTACATGTATTATGAAACACAACATGAATACAAAGTTAGCCTTCAAGCTTACCTAGGCTGTAAATGTCAGTTTTCTTGGTCGTTGCAACGAACGACTGCAATTCTGGAGCCATTTGGGTGTACTTTTTTAGCAACTTGGCTTCTGATGCCGTCTTCGTGAAGTAGAACTCCTCATCATATGACGCGCTGCCATAGTCAATCAAGTAGACCTGCATTCAGTAGAGAAAGTATGTCAACATTAAGTTCTTTGTTGGGACTTGACATCCTAACAACAATTAAGGCCATATCTACCGACTTCAGACAGTGTACACTAATGGCAACTATATAGTGCTTCCCCAGTAGGAGCCTAAGCCACCAGCACCATGACCCAATATCCCACCCCGTCACATTATCCTGATACTGAGCAAACCAGTCCTTAGCCTATCCAGTTAATGCTGAGTGCCAATGGAGCTCAAATGCACAACTTCCCACATGGGAAGTGAACAGCGCTCTGACCAATTCGGCCATCCTGGGTTAATTTCGTTATATACTATACCAATATATTACCCCGGATGGAAAGGCCAAATGAGGTGAGCGGACGTATCCTGCTTTGGTAAGTCATGGGATTTGAACCCTAGTCGAATCAAACGAATGGCTTAAAAATGTATGCTTGTCGCTACCTAGCCTGGCGCTCGGCATTACTTAGACAAGGCAAGCAGCAGTGGAATGAGGGAGACCAATTGTCCGCGATTAAAATTTCCCCTGCTTAATCAAGTAATGTACCAAATAAAATACAACACATATAAATGTAAAAGATAGATGTTGAACTTACGAGGAATTCGCTAGTCACGTCATCCGGTACCAAGAGTACGTTTGATGCCTTGATGTCATTGTGTAGGTAGCCTTGGCCATGGACAATTGCAAGCTTGCCTGCCAGATCGGCCAAGACTTTAAGGACTTCTTCTCTGAAAGGGTTAGAAGCAGGGATGAAAGTGGTCCCTGAATGACATGTTGCTCCAATAATACTATTATTGGAGCAACATTATTTGTATTCATTAATTATTAATAACATATTTATCCTGATAACTGACACTGACTATCGTTGACTTTACCATTCCCACAGCGTCCTCTCGTATACAGTGGAGCCCCCTTGTGGAAATTAATAAAATAACAGACTGAACGATAGGCAGCGCCACAGGTAACCCGCCAAAACCAGCGGCCGCGTGCCCGTGTGACCACGTGACTGCACCCACACGCACGGAGGGACACTATCACAACTCCCCCAGACGCTGGACACTGATCAACTCACAAACTTCACCCACACACCTACACCGCTGAGACATTATTATGAGGGGTGGGGTTGGCGGTGAGGGGTGGGGTTGAGTCTGCCACCCCCTGGGAAATTGATCCCACGGGGGGCAGACGATGCGGGTGAGGTGTTGGTCGGGAGGGGGGGGGGGGTGCTCCTTACAAACCATCGAACTGACTCAAATAGAAATACAACACCAGTATGCCTAGAAATAAAAACAAATATATCCCAGTTGTATGCCCGTTTCATGAATTACTATTACCCTTACTAGTATTATCATTATTATTAGAAGGGAAACCGATGGTGTGTTTCCGCGAAAAAACATATCTACTCCATTGACATAGCATTATCCGGGAATCACGGAAAATTGCTGAAAGTCAGGTTTCATCCAATATTCTCCAAGTGCTATCCTAACTCCATTCCACATGATCTTACCATAACCCTGCCCTGATTCTAAGTGCCATGAGTAGCATAGGCACTAGCCAGGAAGCTACCTAGATTAGTAGGTCAACCTCCATCACGTGGCCATTGCGAGATGGAGATTCGGGTCATATCTATTAAAAGAAACATTGAAATGTATATATAGATACATAAACATATGGACATATCGATAAATATATATATTTGAAGATATAGATGAATACCTATATCGATGGACATATATAGAGTAGATAGACAGATACATAGATAGACAGTAGATAGAGAGAGACGGACATATATAGACAGTAGATAGACAGAATAGAGAGGCAGATAGATATAGACAGTAAATAGATAGACAGGTAGAAAAGCAGATAGATAAACAGATAAATACATAGATATAGATAATAGCTAGACAGATCGACAAATCGATAGATAGACAAATAGTGATAGATATAGACAGTAGATAAATAAACAGGTAGATAGACAGGTAAACAGACATGTAAAAAGATATGTAGGCAGATATAGATAGACAGATCGACAAATTGTTAGGTATATAGATAGACAGATATAGGTAGGTAGATAGATATAGGTTGATAGATATATGGATAGATAGATATACAGATAGATAGATAGGTAGCTGGGACTGACGGGGTGTAGTCGTTGATCTTCTTAACCATGTCACCCAAGGTGATGCTCCCCGGCACATATTTCACAACAATTGCAGGCGGCCCTTCCCCATCCTCCACCAAGCCAAGTACCCGAGGTCCCAATCCCAGGTGCATCATCTGCACCGAAATAGCCGCCTCTCGGTAGGCGTCATTGTATTGCACCTGGGATGGCTCCTGTTGACGGGAGAAATGAGAGACGCAAAACGAAATAAGCATTATTAATATATTCGCTAAGTGAGCTGACAAGATGGGGGACCGAGTCGCACTCTGGCTGGCCCTAAACAGGCAGGGCCTGATCCATAGATCATAATGTGACAGGGTTCCAGCACCTTCTGACTTTTTTTGTTCATACTTATTACAAGATCCATATGGTGGGTTTTTGTAAAATTATGATATAATAATAACCAGGTTTGAATGATATCCCAGCGACTGATACAGTGACATAGTAAATTGATGGACTGATTGATTGACGATGACTTAATGCATCGTACATTTGTAGGCTTTAAATGCCATAATCACAATGAACGCTTTGAATACATTCCGTTATAACATCTTAGATTGATTGATTGATTAACCCTGATGTAATGTCATGTTGGCAGTAGAGCCCATAATCATGACAAATATTTACTAGAATTTATTGTCGATTTACATTCACGAAGGAAACGTACATAAAGGTAATATGCTTTTTTTTTCAATCATAGGGCACCGAAGTAATATCTCACACACACATATATAATGTTTATAACATATAAAATATATATTAAATATAGTACATATACTATATATAATGTACAATATGTGTAATATGTATCATACATATACAGTACAACCACGGTAAACCAAGCTCGGTTAAACCAAACGATCGGTTAATCCAAACTTTTTTCGGCGGCCCCCCAAAATACTACCATTTATCATATAAAAAAGTTGGTTAAACCAAAGTCGGTTAATCCAAAGTATCAGTTAATCCAAAGAAAATTGTCGGCCCCAGGCCACTTCCGGTACAGTTAAACCAAACTTTCATGTGGTTTGAAGGTCATCTGAGACTTTTTTTTATGATAAATGGTAGTATTTTGCCAGGTCGCCGAAAAAAGTTCGCATTAACCGATCGTTTGATTTAACCGAGGTTGGTTTAATGGGGTTAAACTGTATATACATAAAAAACAATAATCATAGTGTCCATATACATTGTACATTCATAATGCACCCCTGTGTTTGCCAAAGCCAAGTCAAAGTCAAAGCTCGGTTAAACCAATGATCGGTTAATCCAAACAAATTTCTAGGGTTCCTTCAAGTTTGGTTTAACGGGGGTTATACTGTATATGTATAATATATAATATGTATTACAAATATGTCAATATAATATATATATAGAATATATATAATATGTCAATATAATGTATATTAATTAATCTTCATAAAATATATATTAAATATAATGTATACACTACAGACAGTTAACAAATCACCGACTTAGTTATATATATATTAAGATTATATGCTTAATTAATGCTGAATTAATGCTAAAATAATTACTTCAAGATATTAGACATTAAATGTGTAGGCAATTAAGTGTGAGTGTGAGGAGGGTGGGGTGAGGCACGACCAATACTTACTGTGAGGTACTTGATCACAACCTGCTCCTCTTTGTACCAGCCTTTGAAAACTTTGCCGAATCCGCCAACTCCAATAATGCAAATTTTTGTGATGTCGCTTGGTGAGAGCCAGAGGTATTTGAAGCCCTTCACAACTGGTATGCCCTGTTTTGCGCCCTTGAGACCCCAGTCAGAGAGTGCAGCATCTGAAAGTGTGAGGTACCAAGTTATCAGCACCATCAAGGAGTTGGTGTCT